>CM069453.1:29859769-29948542 GCA_035610835.1 Ophiura sarsii | reverse complement strand
GTGGATTTCACGTAAGTGTGGGGGGGGGGGGGGGGGGGGGTGGGGCAACCGGGTTTTTCATCAGTTTTCTATACAACATTTTCATTTAATTAGCCCACTGCTGCATACATTTGGAGACTATTATGTACAATTTTTACTACTATTTTACTATTTTATTTATGGCAGGTGGGGCAACTGCCCGACAGTACCAATCTCGACCGACAGTGTCGAATCTCAACCAACACGACTCTAATATCGGGGGGGGGGGGGGCTGAAAATGACAGGTCATGACTAATCAAAACTGTTGATATATAATATCATCATCATGATGTGATTTGAACCACTTTGTATGTATTGGGGTATCCGAGTGGTTGTCTTCAATGGGAGCACCGTAATGGAAAGTGTACATTAGCTTAGCTTATCACATAGGAAAGCTGGACCACTAGTAAACAGAGGCCAACATCGATATCTTGTTAAAATTCAGGCTAGTAGGTTATTTTGAACATACTAAATTGCTTGACTATTAATCAAGCGATAGTATTCCGACGCAGTACACCATACTGTAATCTACTTGTATGTATTTTAGTAATCTAGACGGATGGCTTTCGTCCATGGGTGCCAGAACATAAAATATACATTCGCACTTAACTTGTTACCTACCCATACTAGACTATAAATAAACTGTGCCAAACATTGCGAACTTTCCACTGTCATCTCAGTTCCAGTAGTTATCTATGCTGATTCCGCATACTAAAACGAGAATGGTTTGACGCTGAAACATCTGTCCCACACAGGAAGAGCAGACTGCACACTGATGTGCGTAATTATCGCTATCGAAATGGAAACATGTTGCCCATGAACGTTCCCGTCCATTGGGAGACCAGTCTTCATAAACATTTATAAGTAATACATGTGGTTGAATGACCGTATGTGTAATGACTGTAACAGTATATCAGACATTTAACTATTATAGTTAAATCATCTCATATCACGATCCCTTAAGATTATCAAACTAGGTTAATTGAATCAATAGAGTACAATAGTTAAGTTATAAATAATGTAATCTAAGTACCTTATCATGATGATGTTAATAACATTTGCTTCGGCAACTCTTGCGCTCCTAAAATGGCTGGACACTTTGGGCCGTATTCTCGTACTAAACGCGATTTTAGCTCTAAGTGTTTAAATCGTGATTAAATAAACTCGTGTCTAAATTTAACAACACAAATTTTCGTCACCTAATTGTATGTAATTTTGAATCCATATTCAGTGATCAGTGGTCTAATGTAATTAACAACTTAAACTTCATTCTACACTTCGATGCTACTGCTCGATCAAAGAATCTTTTGATTGTAAAAATTACATTGTTGTTTGTAACTAGTCTGTAAATTAAGGGATATCGCTCACTCGCTCATGATTGAAAATGGGTGCCATCTACACCCGATAATCCCCCCCCCCCCCCCCCCATGAAAGGATATGCAAGTCATGCAATCTAAACGTCATCGAAGATGAATTTCACTTCATTATGAAATGTCCGCTCTATAATGATATGCGTACTAAAATGATCTCTGAATTCGGTGAAATATATGATGTTGATCATTTAGATGACAATGATATCTTCTTAACTATAATGATGCGTTCGCGAATTTGATTGCATTCGTCCAGTTATTAATTTTGTAAATTCATTTGATTTGCGTACATCTTCAGGAGTTTAAATTGTACATTATACATTTTTCCTATTCCTTTTTGTACTTATGTACATGTATATTATATATAATATTGTTTGTTTGTTTGTTTGCTTACCTTTGTACGTACTTTGACCATACCTATATGTTTGCTGAATGTCAAATATAATACAAATATATTTGTGCGTGACGCGTGTGTGCTACCAAATCCGCATGCGTGTAGCTATAATCACGCGTTTACGCTTGGATTACTTTTGCGTGCTTTGTTCCTGTGTCCGTTGGATTTTTCTTTTTACAATTTATTCGGATTATGTAGTCATTTAATGGATGAGGTTATCACTTGCAAATTACATTGTGGTTATGTGTCCTATTTCGTTTCAACCTATGTTTTATTTATAACATGTAGACCGGTTTACGAGGACCCCATATTATACAGGATGAGTATAATTAATTAACTATAGACTGAGGGAATTATATAGCACTGTGTATTATGGTTATATAAATAATCTATCAACTCATTCAAGACTAATTATAAATGCTTTCTTTTGTCAAATTAGAAGTAGTTCCTTTGTTTTATTGTAAAGTACGAAACCTATTTTTCATGTTTACATTATTATTGTAATTTATCTAATTGCCATCATCTCTGCCAACGTTTGTGTTTGTGTCCGGTTTTGTCTTGCAAAAATCCTGTCCTGTCCTTTGTTTGTACCCGTCATAAAAGTGCGTGTTATTATTATATTATAATTATGTTGATAGTAAACTTTTGGTATACTTATATTTATGTATTCCTGTAACAAAACTATTGGGTGACCATATCTATCGAGCTCTGCACCTTTTGGTTTTCCCGCCATTACTTTTGACTTGTATAATATTATGTGATGTTGGTAAAATAAAATGAAATTGAAACTGAAACTATACATACGCCTTTCTTCTGTACATGGGTGCCCCGAAAGGAAAATGGATACTTTTATACAGTACTGAATAAATGTGAGGCGCCTATGTCATTTAGTATGCTGGCACAGGAATCATATATATGACGCAGGAATAATGTGTTCATTAAATAATCGTTTTAATTTCTAGTGATCTTTTTAAAAAGGGAGGAGTCGTTGCATTTGAGGAAATTATACTATGAGGAGAAATATTTGTATGTTATGGTTGTGTATTGATATTACTTTAGTCAACACAAGACTCTTTTGCTCATGTAATTTGTCGTATTTGAAGGCGTTCATTAAACCCACCTGTCAAGAACCACGCGTTTTATTGACATAACGCGGATATATTGTCTGGTTTGATATATTCCCTGATAACACATAAACGTCGGGCCGACGTCGGGTTTTGGTCGGACCAAACGTCCCAGAGACGTCGGCTTAGAGGTCTGCTGCTCATGACGTCATGGGATGACGTCGCACCGACCATTTATAGAGAAACGTCGGCGGGACATTTGGCAGACGTACGTAGTGACGTTTAGCCGACATTGACCCGACTTAATGCCGACCTATTTTATCATTAAAATATTAAATGAAAATGATGTTTTAATGCCAAAAAATATTTCCTGCAATTTTATGTGTCATATATTCATTGCATTCTTCTTTCGCGATTTATTTTTGCATGGCATTACACATTTTTAGATGAACTTACCTCAACTTGACCGGACGGGGAATTGAATTCAGGACCTCTGTATTCTTAGTCTGATTAGTCTTTATTGACTGAGCTAACGATATAGTTGACAATGTCAAAGTGTTATGTGTTAATATAAACCATTTTATATGACTTAATATGGCTTTATTAAATTCTGACTAAAAATAGATGAGATATTGGTGAAATAAGTTTGTAAATGTTGATATTGGTATGAAAAAAGCATAAAGATAATGAGAATAGTGAATTATAATGCTATATTATTTAAAGGAAGACCGACGTGTGAAGGTCGGGTTGCTGACGTCGGCAAAGCGTTGAACAATCGACATTGATAACAATTTGTCGTTGAAGTTATAGAGCAACCAATGCCCTGATCTAGGGCTGAGCTTGGCTTATTATCGGAACAGTAAGTAGTGTTTCATTGTCGAAACTGATATATTCCCGAGGCTGGTTAGAGCATTCAGTTATTCATCATTTTTGTAGTTTCTCATTAATGTTGTTATTCAGTAACGGATATTACTATTAATGTTTAATTGCGCGAGAACAGTAGCAATCATGCCCTGCCGTGGAGTTTATTTATTCTTTTATTCTCAATGCAATTGTTTATTTGCCTGTATGTACACGTATATGGAGTTGTACATTATATTTAAAGTTGAAAGCTATTCTGCAGTTTGCCGATGTCATAGCCATCTTCTGACAGTTCCCAGGGACAGTTCTCAGCGGCCTATAGCCGATGTACATTCAACAGTTAGAACGCCGACGTTCGGTACTTGGCCTTAAGACGTAAGGCGGTCAGGCCGACGTTTACAAGATATCCATAATACATAAGTTAATGCCAGAATTTACATTTTTCGGCGACGTTAAGCTGACGACAAATTGACAGCGTTAAGCCGACGTTCTGCAGTTGGCCTTAAGACGACCTCCATACAACGTTATTGAGCCGACCATTGTGAACCACGTTTTTCCAACGTCGAGCCGACATTTAGAGAACATTCCCAATACGACCCACATAATATCGCTTTTTTGCCGACCTACAACCGACATCCATACAACGGTAGAATGCCAACGTACTGTATCCGAATAATACCCGACGTTCTGACGACGTCTATAGACTGACGTTTTGTAAAGGCCCTTTCACACCATATCGTATGGCCTAAACGTGGCCTGAACGTATGCCGACGTTTTCAAAAAATAGCTCGAAAATTGTCAGAGTCCAAGAACGTCCAAGAACGTCCAACTTCCCAACGAATCGCGTAGGAAAAGTCGATCTCGGTGATGGAATGGACGTATCCATAGCGTATCCATAGCGTATTAAACGTATACATAGCGTATGACTAACGTATTGATAGCGTATCACTAACTTATAACAAAAGTAAACGCAGCCTAGATGATAACTATTAAAATATCTAGAAGGGTAAATTATCTATAGGTCCAACCTATAACTTACGACGAGTAACGTACCTCTAACGTTTGTCAGCGTATGTCAACGTATGTCTAACGTATGTCAGCGTTTGTAAACGTATGTCTAACGTACCACGAACCTATCGGGAACTTATGCAGAACGTAAGTTGAGCACACGTTGAGTACGTCGTGAAATTTTGAACATGCTCAATTAATTTTCGCGGGCTCGATGTGTTCCAAATTTTCACAACGTATCACAGCGTGCTCTTAACGTAAACAACGTGTCCCCAACTTACCCCTAACTTGTATCAGCGTACACCAACGTACGCCAACGTATCTTTCGATATTTCGATATCGATATCAGGCGATACGCCATGATGTGACAGGGCTACCGTACAGCTAGCGTATGTACCGTAAAGCTAGCGAGAATTCGGCGTTTTGGGAACTTATGGAGGGTTTGAGTATGTCCCTTGAGTATGTGAGATCGGCGCGGTATTTATACGTGCTACAGCGGCATAATAAGCCACGTGTTCGTTGAACGTGTTGAACGTTCGCTACGAATACGTTAAGCATACGTTAAGCATACGTTAGTCATACGCTCGCATACGCTGTGATACGCTGTCATAAGTATGTTATAAGTTAGTGATACGCTATCAATACGTTAGTCATACGCTATGGATACGCTATGGAAACGTGACAGGGCCTTACACATCGCCCGGCATAAGGTGAATACGTGAGAATACGTCGAAACTCGTTGGAAATACGCGAGGCATACGTTAGACATACGGCACATATACGTTATCAACTCGTTATCACTACGTTGGCTGTACGTCTCCCCGTCAGCCTACGTTCATCAACGTTTACCAACTTACGAGTAACGTACCACTAACGTATGTCAGCGTATGTCAACGTATATTTAACGTACCACAAACTTACCGGGAACTTATGCAGAACGTATTAAGCACACGTTCAGTACGTCGAGAAATTTTGAGCATGCTTAATATTTTTTCGCGGGATGGACGTGGTCCAAATTGTCACAGCGTATCACAGCGTGCTCTTAACGTAAACGACGTATCCCCAACGTACCCCTAACTTATATCAGCGTACACCAACGTACACCAATGTATTTTTCGATATTTCGCATACGTTGGCATACGTTGAGGCGATACGTTATGGTGTGACAGGGCTTTTAGCCCATGAATGCCAACGTTGTGCCGACGTTTAATGGATGTCCCGAATAAGACACGACGTCCAGCCGACTGTTCTGACAAATCTGTGTTATCTGGGATAGCGTATCAATATGTCTTAAAGTAACTCTGAGATAACAATTTGTAACGTGAATAACATTTTCCATAATTATCCTTCGGGCGTATAACCCAGAAATCGAAATGAATATCAAAGAAATTATTTAGTACCATAACTACCAAAATCACATGTGATGATTTCATACAAAACTGTTGATATCATAACGCTATATCATGTTGTGCTTTGAACCATTTTTTATTAGGTATAAGGGTTGTCCGGGTTGACTTTTTTACCCATGCGACCCTCGTAACGATATTAGGTTTAATAAAAATAAAAATAAAAATAAAAATAAAAATAAAATTGTTTTTGGTTGTCCTTCGCCTGCTCCAAAAAGGCAGGGTCGGCCGATTGGATTAAACAAATCATCTGTATATACAACCCGTGGTTTGAAGCACAGTAACAGAGACAACCAATTTAAACAACCATTGTCACCGCCTAATAAATGGTAATGGTTTATTAAACACAATGTTGCATATTTACACATTCTTTGTTATTCGACTTGCCGCCGTAGGTCTGTACTGTGCTCCTTTCCGAAACCGCCGCCTTCTAAATTGCCAAATCGGCCGGAGGTTTCAAGAGGTTTCAGATGATACATGCTCGATTTTCAAAGAAATTACTGCGTAAATATATATGTTTACAAAAAAAACACGATATTATTTACAAAAGTATTAATTCATAAGTATTTAAAAATACTAAATAAAGTAGTAATTTTTAATATTGTATAAAATATTAGACAAATTTCATTATATGTTTTCCTCATAATGGTTAAAAATATTATCCACACCAATCGTTCTAGGATTCCTTAAATGGACCATTTAACAGTTGCACACTACTGGTCAAAGTTCCCGGATCGTAATATCGTATCTCTGGACTTGCGATCCCTTCGTGAGTTAATATTTTACGGAAGGTGTTGACACACTTTGCAGAATCTGCGACTATGAATTTAAAGGTCGGTGTTTTGATTGGCTGGCCGCATTTTCAACTTGATGTTTACTACTCGACATGATGGGTCATCCTTAACAGTCATATTTCAAAGTTTGAGTTGCTTAACTCCAATGGTTTTTATTTTAGAAGCACAAGTGACATGAAATTTGCTCATTGAGTAGTACACACACTGGCTTGGTGGTTACCATCTTCGGCAGTAATTCACTGAATTATGGCTTATAACGTCCAAATGGAACACATTTTGCGCCAAACATTTTACAGAAATAATTTGGTTTTTTTTCTGATATCAAAATATGTTGATGGGCAAAAAAAGCTAAAGTGATCTGAACACCCACCTTTTTAAGAGTAAACGAAAAAGGATGCAAATCTCTGTGTTTGGGCGGTTTTTAGTCGTCATTAGCAAAACAATTTTTATTTACCAAAGTGTACTCCTACCTATTGTCACATAGCATTGCAGGACTGCAAACAACCTGTGTGAAAGTGTGTGTGCTTATCCTTATAATCAAAACAAATAACTGTCGATCAGAGCGTCGCGATCCGAGCGCTCGTGTTCATCCCAAGGCTTAACGCGGTCCGCACTGAATTCCAATACTACTACAGGCGCACGGCGCTGTTGGAGTCACGCAGATGTCGCATGTACGCGAGGGAATTATTTGAAATGATTGACAATTATTTGATTTGATTAGAGTATCGATGTCAAAATGATGCCATGCAGTTCCGTGATTATTCGCACAGGATGGCGGTTACTTATCATAATGATGGCTACCCTTCCGCGTACATAAAACGCGTCGAAAAGGATCATGATTTCACTTCATTGCGGCGTCGACATCTTCTTGAAAAAGGAGAATTTGTTAATTTTATCGTAATGTGTATTTTTGACTGTATGGGGATTAGGCACCAATCAGTATTATTAAGTTGATATTAAGGCGGGTTATAGGTAGCGTGTGTTATCTTACTATCTGCTGTAATTGGGGTAAATTTGCCTTCACAGCACCGTTCCTTCACACGGAGATAGAAATTAGAAGACTCGTAATTTGAGATCTGCCTTTTTACGTAAAAGGGTTCAATTTACATACGTTCCATTTTTTATTTATATAGTGTCAATACACGGAATTTAGTATTTTATTTATTGAATATCATTGAATTTAATGTCATATTCATGTAAATATCTTTTATAATAAGTTATATCTTTACCATATCCGTGTTATAGAAAGGTAAAAAGGCTCGTAACCAATTCATTAGTGACTATGATATTATAATTAATTCTACAGGCTGTCTCATACAAAATGTGAAACATGTTCCAGGTGATTACTCTCATTGAATATTCAGTATTTTTTCGTAATCTTTATAAGCCGCACTATAGGCTCAACAAATGCCGTTTTGTTATTGTAATATTGCTTTACCAATCTGAATCGTTGTTTAATTAAGCACGAGCACGCCAAAGGGGAGAGAGTACTTGCTTGTTTAAAAAAAACCACCACAAATTGTCTTTAAGCAACTCTGAGATAACATAATTATGTTAACGTCAATTACTTTTTCCATTTTAATCCACCAGATACACGGATATGATATTAACTACTTATGACTATAACAATATCAGCGTCATTAAAAAATAATTCATTACAATCAATTGACATAATACCCAAGTTAATTTGAATTATAGATTAATCCGGACAATTGTCTCAAATGGGACCGCCTGGAAGGAAAATGTACATTAATATTATACAATCTATTGTAGATCACATCGTAACTTATCTCACATGAGTGTAATGTTTTGTATTTAAACGAATGTCTGCTGAATGTCATGCATTTATTAAACTGAACTGATAACATTATGATTTATCCCTTTATCTCTCGGTTTTTACGTTTACGCTTGTTGAATGTATCGTGGGTATTTTACGTAAGTGACTATACAGTCCTCAAAATAAGTAACAGACCAGACATTAACTGAAATTAAAATGCTCTCAACTCTAACAATTTAACTCTTACGTAAACATATTGAATCATAAAGTTGTAAGGAAAACTCTTTTCTTCAATTTGAGATATTACATGTGAAGATTGAATGAATATTAAGTCAGATATGTGCCCAAAACCAAAACAAAGTCAGTTTTTTATTTCAACATGTTGTTCGTCGACACGCAGCCTCCGACTAGCAACAGGCAGATTATCGATTAACTGGTAGCGATAACTCACTGGTTGATAGTAAGATGAGCATTAGGGATACTTCGATTGATCAATGCAGACCATACACATACCTGTTACACGGTCCTGCGTGTTCAAAACCCAAGTGTGAAAATGTAAACTGCACTTTGTTCTATCCTTATCAACGTAGAGTTCTCAATTAATAACCGATCTTTCATGAACAATATCTCAAATTGAAGAAAAGAGATTTCTTACAACTTTATGAATTAATATTTTTACGTAGGAGGCTATAGTTTTGGGAGTTAAGAGTATATTTATTACCTGGTCAGTTACTTATTTTGAGGACTGTTAGTGCTTAGGCAACTGGTTATACGAGTATCTACGGAGTATTTATCATTCAGAATGAAGCAGATATTATTCAGGATGAATACAATTATTTAAGATGTTAACTTTTATTGATGCAGGGAACCGGCATAGATGTTACCCGCAATTAATCTAAAAAAATAATACGCTACGAAACTGTATTGACCAGCTTTTAACGTGCTGCGTGATAATTTTTGAGAACATTTTGAGGAAAAAGAACGCCACGCACAACCACTATTCAGGATATCGAGATGAAATCAAGTATGACGTGAACATCCTTAAAGCTATCTTATGACAGTGCTGATGAGTGTACTACTCGGACCTTTATGACAGTTTCTGTACAGCTTCAAGGAATTAAATCAAGATCTTCATATCTATGTCGTAAAAGTTGATTACACTCACGGCTGTTTGTATCTCCGCTGTTGGTCCGTTAAATTGTTAACTGTTGTAATAACGTTTGACATCTGATAGGTGAACTTACATGAAGCCTTTCCAATTTCAAAAGTTAAAAACATGATACGCTCATCATAGCTAATAGGATTTTTGTCGTTTATGATTTCCAGCTATATTTCACTTGTGAGTGAAATTATTGCATTTCACGTTTATGATCATTCCTCTTTCAGGTCAATATTAAAACAAAATTGACGGCGCTGCCCATGATTTACTTGCATTCTGAGTTTGTATTGGTTACGGTTGTATCAGATGTCCTTCAAATATAACACACACAAACCTTGAATGCCGTCTTTAGATATTATAATAATTCACGTTAAAATGTTAAATATTGCAATTATTTCATTTTCAATAAATCTGTCATTAGAAGTCATAGATTTAAATGTATGTTGCAGTGGTTGTGTTTTAGGACAAGTATTAAACTATTCGTAATAAATCCAATACTTATACCATTAGGCTTTAGGGATTTACTTGACATCATAATTAATACAACTTGATGTTTTACTTTAATATTTAAAGTGGAATTATGACACCGTATTACAGCTTCCTCTTTTAGAACCAGGTCGGGTAGAAGACTCATGAAATACCCATTAAGAATAAAATAAACATTCGCAATTGTGGGATGGCCGGGTGGGTGTTAGATTGACATTAAACATGTTTATACCGATTTGTCAATTACCAGAATTTCGAGGAAATGGCATTCATGTAAGATTAAGCACATTTTAAAGTTCAATTATGCTACCCTGTTCCATTTCCTTTACTCGGCAGGTTAATGGACGATTTCTTAATTAAGGGATGTATTAACAGTAACAGCAAAAGTGAACTTTAGGTCCAATATACTGTATCGTTTAATACTAGAATATACAAAGTTGCCAGTATCGCTTGATACTGGTAAGATTTTACTGTCCCAGTCTCGGTCGATTCTGAAACGTGTTTATGCTAATGGTACACATGCTATTATAGTGATTTGTCTCATCAGTGTTGAACGATACTGGTACATAATTGTGTTTCAGTATCGCCCGACACTGACATATGTTTAAGTGCCAGTATCATTCGATACCATGCCAGTACCAGCCACCATGATTGAAGTAATTGATTCTCACTTTATGCGACACTGTGTCTTCTCGAACACGTGCCCTAGGCACCGATGATTGTTTTAAACGATTTAAAGTTTAACATGTTTTTTTTATCGAAATGGCAGAAATATAAGGGTTTCATTTTCGCTTGTAGGAACAAAATTCGGAGAAAAAATTCAAAATTCAAAAACTTGAATTTAAAATCTTTTTTTCTCATTAGACCGTAATTCTTTTAAAATTATATTTTTGATATTTAAAAAAAAAAAGTTTTTCTCCGAATTTGTTCCTACAAGCGAAAATGAAACCCTTCCATACTCCATGCCAGTACCAGCCACCATGATTGAAGTCATTGATTCTCACTTTATGGATCGTTTAAGTTGACAGATCTCAAAAAAACTACTCCGCCCATTTCCTTTGTAAATTGTTGTCTATAAGGATTTATGTCAATAAAACCATCGAGCGAAAAGTAAATACACCAAATGACCCAGATCATGGTGGAGTGGTATAGGCATGACTGGAACACTGACCGTGTAACAGTACTGGGTGTTCCAATATCGGACGATACTAGTACAGACCAGAATCTGGGACCAAAAGTACACTTTTCCCCAGTAATATTCATCATAACAAACTTCAATATAAGAAACAACCCTTTGTCACATAAACGCAATTTCGACAATACACGAATTTAATAACTTACTTTGAACAGATGATATAAATAATACACGTCGTTATGCAATGTTTACCGTGCAAAAATATCTCATACAAAACTAAAACGTTGATATATTTCAATTGTTTTTATTTATATTTATGCATGATAATTTCGTACATTTACAATTGTAATACCTTTCGTAGTTGTACATCTTTCCCACTCGATGCGTCAGACATAGTATTACAGAAAGGTCCCTGTAATGAGATTTATCAGGTTTCTTATCCCTACTTCCAATTACAGATTGATATGGAATTGTTGTATCCAAATGTATAATGGATAATTGTAAAAGAACTACAAAATTGAATTCATGCTCATTCCGTAGGAGGAGATATGGTCCCCTGGAGCCATAGTCCGCCCTGTACTGTAAAGTATAGGTTGGTATAGGGCATTCATCTCTACACGCAACACTAGTTTCACGCCTTATTCAGTGTATGTCTATGGAGGGCGGACTATGGCTCCAGGCTTTAGCACATTTTTGCATCCGTTAACAGTTAAAACCTATTTGGTTAGTCAGTAAAGTTGACATTGTCTGACGTGGTGTGGAATGTTTTGTTTTGTGGAGTAGGTGCTAAAGCCTATAGTGCAGCTCCTTCACTCACACTAAAAATGGTTTATCTTTTTGTTCTCTGAATGGCCATGTGTTTTTACCTCGCCACCGTCCGCGTTGCGTCTCCATGTTTACATTTGACCTAATCTGAGATTCAAATTAGCATATCACTATAATAAGTGTACATTTTCAGAACGGAAGAAATCTCTTAAGGAATCCAAATTATGCCATCGATATTTAGATAGAACCAAATGCTTACATATTATGGTTGAAAATGTTAAACAATATATCAACACATTTATATTTCGATTACAGTTCAGTAATATTGTTTTACCTACCATAATTTACTATCATATTTACTTTGCATATTTTAGTTCCTCTTGAAAATTCCCACCGGAAAATATATTTAATTGTCAAGGGTTACTTTGTTGGAAGATAATAGGCTAATGCCAGGAAGTGGATGAGGCCGAAAGTATATTTAATATTTATTAGAGTTGACAAATATATGGTTTTTTGGTATACCCTGATTTAAACTGCATTTTGTAATTCCCCTAGCTCAGAGCTTTCCATTATGTATACTTGTTTGCTGTAGCCATTTATATAACACCGATGAATTAGGCCACGTTTACTGTGTTGCGAATAGCGAGAAAGCCGAGACAATGTAATCTATTTATGATTAACAGTTGTTTTGTAAAAGTTGAAAAGTTTGTTGAAACATAGAATGAGATAACTTTTAAAATGAGACTAAAATGTTTGTATGGGAATTATTGGAAATTGAGTCTAAATTGGGAACATTTTTCCATTTCCCGAAATAGTTGTATAACACCACCACCACCACCATTATCGCCACCTCCGCCAGCCATGACTTTAGAAATATAATTTACCATATCTCAGCCAAATATAGCTATAACTGATTTATTCACGCTATGTAGCTAGATGTGTGGGTTTTCAAATTTAGTTGTATCATTAGAAAAAGGAGTTTAGTTTTAGAACTCCTTTAGAACCATTTGTGCCAAGAGTTTAAGCTAGCATAAATCAATATAGGTTCTAGCAAATGAACTAGCAAGTGACGACGAATTTACGAAATGTACCCTGTAGTACCGCCCCCCCCCCCCAAAAAAAAGGTTTTAGGATTCTCATTTTCTTGTGTGACACAGATCATAAATTACTTACTTTCATCACATTATAATATATAGTTAGTCAGTCCAACATTGTAGTACTGACTTTGGAACAATTTGATACGGATAACATTTGCCATAATTATCAGTTTCTAAAAGAGTATTATTTTATACATCTTATATATATACAAATATACATTGACAGTGGTAAGTATAACTCCTAATAAGGTTGACATGAATACAGTTACAGCATCGTTCACACATGTATCAAATGTATTTATTTTTTCTCATTAAATAATTTATTTAAACAGTTTATGGTCCACCTGGCCCACCTATGCCATTTTCAATTTACAGATATTTACAAAATATAATGTATAGAATATAATATGGTCATTAATTTTAGTCTTTTCCCGGACAGCCAAGTGTTCGTGGTGTTTTAAAATTCCGCAATAGAGTTGAACCAGCAACTCCATCTATTGAATCAAGTAAAAGAGCGTGTGTATTTCATATGAGTGTCAAATTCGAACTCACTTTCTTTACATAAGTTTAGCGAAATGATTAGCTTAATTCACTACTACTAAATGCGTTCCTGGTGATTTATCTATGTACAAGGTACACCTAGACAATGATGGCATAATGATATTCTAATATCCGAATTTTGTACCGATTTAACACCTAATTACCGGTACCACACCTTCAAATTTAGCGTTCGAACAGCAACTATTCGAAGAATCACAAACATCTTTGATATTCTTATCTGTCTGATTTGGTAATGTGACTGGTGTGAGCCAACATCCGATTATGTTGTGCAAAAATCCGATATTCAATTCATAATTAGATACACATTCAAGTGCTGTATAAATCATACATTATATTGGCTTATTTACACCCAGTTGAATGGAACAAAAATGATAATACTCAACATTACCATAAATTTGTAACGTCGCTGCATGATAAATAATGAATACTCGTAGTCACCCAATAGCCGTTAACATTTAATCAAGAACTGGACTTAAAGGTAGATGATCTGATTGCCGGCCCGATTTTCAACTTGATGTGAGATCTGGATGGTGGTTAACCACCTTTGGCAGTTATTCACCACATTTTAGCCTATAATTTCTAAATGGAACATTCTGGTTCCTAAGATTTTACAGACATAACGAGAAAAATATTGGGATTCTTCTGATATCAAAATATCTTGATGTGAAAAAAAAAATCATAGCCTCCAAAAAGTGATCGGAACATACACCTTTAAGCCAGCAAATGCGACACTACATGTAGTATGTATGACTCATACGTATAAGTGGCTTTTATGTTGGACTTAAAGGTGTATTATGTGATCTTTTCCAAGTAGCGCCCTCTATCATTGATTTTTACTGTGAAAGCAGATTTTCTTGCAGATTTGCATTTTTGATCATAAATCATAAGTTACAGATCGATACAATTCCTAATTACTTCAAAATCATGGTTTGAAAATAGATTGTACCGAGCGGTACAATCTATTTTTTTCTTCAAATTTTACTCTAAATTCACTCTAAAACTATTATTTTGAGGCTATTGGGAATCGTATCGCTCTGTAACTTGGAATATATTTATGATTTATGATCAGAAAAGTAAATCTGCAAGAAAATCTGCTTTTAATTTTTTTGAGGGCGTCCCCTGGAAAAGATCACATAATATACCTTTAACGCTAAAGGTACTATTTTCATCACCACGAGTAAAATTCCAAGCGCCCATAACACTTGTACCAAGACCAATGCAAATATTACTATAATAATATAGAAATATTTGAGTTGATCTCAGTCCGACGGGTAAGTTTCGTGACGAAGTCCAACGGTGTTGGACATAACGTAGCGTATTCCTAGATCTAGATCCACCATTGTTCTCAAAGCAAGTCCTGTTCTTGATTTAACGTTTACTCTATTCGCTTCATAGAATTGCATGCAGCAAACAGTTGACCAACTTTAAGGTTTTGTTAATATATACATTCGTTCAAAGAGAAAGTCTAAACACAAAAATGTTAGATGATATCTTCTAGCTATACCTTTCGCCCTCGAAAAGGGCAATATGTCTGAATTCTATTTTTAATTTCTTTATTAAATTATTTTATTCCTCGTTTCATACGAGATTGATTTCCTGTTATTTTTCAATATTCTTGGTATAACTCAAGCAGTAATTCTTTTGATGTGTATGAGGCTATAATTGTAATCGTACATTTGAGATGGCGCTCTCAAGTATGGCGCTTGCTATAAATTTATACAAAGGGGATTTCCAATGGGATTTATATATATTAGTTTGATGTCATGATTATACCATTGACCACGTATATATTCAGAGTTAAATTAGTTAAATAGAGAGCTTTGGTTACCAAAAATGCGTGAAGGATTGGTCCTGGTCCTGGCCATACCCGTGCCTGAACTATAACTGTAATCTTTAATAATAATATCATAAAGGTAGATGACCCGATCACATTTTCGTAACACAGAATTATTTCAACCATATGGAGATTTTCATATCATATGAAAGCTCGTATTTTTCTCATCATCATACTGAAATTTGACGGCCTAAATCGGTATAATTACGGAGATATCGATGAAATAGCGTCGAATTACCGCGAATGGTGGTAACCACCGATATAGTTTGTGAACTACTCAATGGGTACAGTTCACAGCATCTTGTGCGTCTAAAATAGGAACCATTAGAGCTATGCAACTCCAACTTTGGAACACGACTTTTTTAAGGATGACCTTTCATGTAGAATAAAAAACTTCAAGTTGAAAATCGAAAATGTGATCGGGTCATCTACCTTTAACTACAATTATCAATAGTATTTCTTGTTGCATACGAAGGGCTTCATATCATAATTTTAATATAAATCAACTCGGTTTAAAATATCCGATTTGAAAGGATAAAAAGAGAACAAGTTGATAAAAAAAACAAGGCTATTATCCCACTTTAAATATATTTCTGATAGCTTCAAGGGATAGCAACAACTGCCTCGATGTACATTATAAGTAAGCAATACACAAGTGTTTGACCAATCACATAATGCCTGGTGATACCGTTATCAATGATCGAATTTCATATGTCATAACACTTCTAGTACCTACTGGAGCAATGTTTGTGGTTTTATTATATGAAATCCATATGTTACTGTATTAGTTTATCTGTATGTTCTAGGATTCATGTCTGTTTCAAGAACACTAATTCAAACGCAGTTTTGGTCCTCTGTCATTAAAGTAGACAATAACTCCTGAAATCATAATTTATACGAATACAGATATTCGCGAAGTCTATGCGCATGCTTGAAACCAAATAATATTCCTGGAACCAATCAGAGTAGTAGTTCGTGCTTACGTGTTGCGCACCACGGATGTCCGTTTGACTATTTTGAGAGGTTTTAGGTGAGGTCAACTTACTGTGACTATGGTGTTGTTTACTAGTTTGCAAGTAACTACAAGAAATATATATAAAATAATTACGATTCTACATATCCGTACGTTGACAACAACAACATAACTGCAGAATTGACTTGTATAATGATAATGTTTAACTCATCGGTCAGAACTACGATATGACTGTCTTAACTATTTAGGCCTAAGTCTTAACGTTGAAAGATCTTCATTAGGCTGTAAGGGAGCAGTTCCATTTGTACGCGATAAAAATTGCGAGAATGTTCCGGGCCCCGATGAGTTTTTTATCAGGCCCCGATGAGATTTTTATCGCGAACAGTTGCGAGTAGCAAAGGATTATTTATCGAGTAGCGTATTACCGCTTGTTTAAATATAACGAAAGATAAGTGGTCGGTATGTAAAAAGAGCTTCGGGTTATTTATTCTAGTTGTAAGGTACAAATTCAGCATTTCATGTTTTTAGAGATAATGTTATTGATTATGGATGTTTAACGTAAACTGTATTATCCTCGTGTATTTGCTAAACAATGTCCCGCTCTATTTGCTAAACATACCCCAGGGTATGGCAGAGGCCTCGTATCGGGCCCCGATGTCTATTTTATCGGGGCCTGATGACTATTTTATCGCGGATCAACTTGAAAAACATCGGGTCCAAAACATATCAGGCCCCGATACAGTCGCGATAAATTTATCGCGTATAAATGGAACTGTTCCCTAACGGTCTTCCTATTAATAGGTCTTATAAAACTATACTGTTAAGGTCAAACTATGCGCCATGTTCCAACTATCAGGGTTTGTTTACAGTGTTTACGACAACGAACAAAAACCGGACAAAAGCGAACACATTAGTACTAGGGGGTACTATAAATTGAAAATAGAGAGAAATAATGGATTACCGGAATTGGGTTTATCCTTGGTGTAAGACAGCAAATAATTAACCTTGCATAAATCCTTAACAGATTTAGACTAGTCTAACTTATGAATGTCTCATACACCAAGGATATACCCGAAAGTGGAAGCCGATTTCATTTACAATTCTAACAATTGATAACGATGGCATAATATAGCTGTTAAAGTGTTCAACTTTTTAAAATATTGGTAACATACGCATTGTATGTCTTTATAGAAATCGGCTATAAATGTCTCACCTGTGTTAAAAGACGACTTAACGCTCTCCACGCGGCGGGCGTCTGCAGACGACATTCAAAAATTTCACAAAATGTTTCAAAAAGATCAAATTATTCAATTGCATTACCATATTTGGAATCACCATTAGAAATGCATTGAAATAAGTACAAACATGCCTAGTATTGGTTCAGTAATCCTTGTGATAGACTTTGAAAATTGGGGAAAGTTTCTATCAAATCTGTTTTGTATAATTGGTAAAACCATCCAGTATTTATGGAAAGGTAAAACTAATAGCCGCGTGGAAAGTGTTAACCATGCTATGTAGACCGTAAGTAACCCGGACAGTAAGTCCTATTCCACGAAAATCGTAGCTGGAAGGATTAGCCTGCAAGTGTTTAATGCGATAGTCTTCATTGTGTTACAAAGGTTCTAATTCTTTGTTAAAAGTCTGAAATATGCAGTGCTGGGCTTAACGACGAAAATGTCTTTACTATGCTGCGTAGGATTCAGGTATGCCATTAATATATCAAGTCTACAGTGAATGCCTTCAATCTGTATTGAAAGTCATAATCAAGGTATGTAGGTCTTATTTATGAGGTCTTAGTTAGGGATCACGTCAAAACTCGACCGCCCGTTGACCGCCGGTTACGGCCGGTTCCGCCCGGTTCTCACAAAACGTGTCGTCTGTTATAATATACACACATAATGAGGTCAAATAGTTACACTCTGGTAAACACGACCGGTTGATACTGCCTCGTCACACGCGTGAGCAATAAAGTCTTGAAGTAATGGGTTCTCAAGTTTCAGTTGACAACCAGTACAATACAGCTATTGATTTTCGCTGGGGTTGGCTTTTTCAATCTGTTTATAGCTCAATTAACTTTTTAAATCAATACCGAAAGTATATGAATGGGTTTTTTATAGAACGATTATAGAGAGAGCTATTATGACCGCAAAGTAACAGATTGATAGTGTAAATTGGTCTGGTTATAGCATTAAGTCAACCGGCGGTTGTTCAGTGTTGCATGCGTGAATATTGATATACCAGTAAAACATTTGACCTGAAAGAACCGGGCGGAACCGACCGTAACCGGCGGTCAACGGGCGGTCGAGTTTTGATGTCTTCCCTTAGGTCATGAACGTATAAAGTGTGATATGTCTGTCTCATTTAAGACCTAAACGCTATTCCTGGAGCATGCCGTAACTAAGACTGACCATGGCTGACCAAGTAGGCGGTACAAGTGTGTGTATGTATGTATTGTGGGGGGAACAGTGGAGGGAGGTAAGATGCGAGCAAAGCGCGAAAACCTTGGCTTTTAAGGTCAAAATTGCCTGGAAATAGGAAACTGGTATTAGATATTTCATACCAATTAATGTTAAGCTAAATTGTGGTAATTTAGTCAATACTTTCGATTGTCTTAGGGTAAATGAGCTGGGACTTGATCTTACTGTGAGCAAGGTTCGTGACTATGGAAATCCCCCCCCCCCCCCCAACCATGCCCGTTACTAATGTATAAGGGTGACAAATTAAATTGACGTTTTTAACGTTTGTCATACATTTCATGACAATACAGTAATGCTTCACTGTGTTTTGATACTTCAAGGTGTACTGTCGTTATTCTTGGTGATCATTCCTTATATTAGACCCCCAAAAAACACAAGTTTGTTTCCAGTAGCTCGTACGTGCATTTAACTGGAACGCTTGATTATTGCGCATTTAATGATAAAAGATTTCTTTTTAGAAAAAAACGGGGAAAATCTATTATTAGGGCGACATCATTTGTCGACATTTTGTCCAACATGTTTCAAGATGGCGGACGGCACACACGAAAGTGAAAATCCGCGGCGAAAATCACATTTTAGCGAGCATAAGAGTAACAAAAATGCACATATTTGACTATAATAAACCAATTTCAAGTGAATCTCAACTATAAATTTGCATTGAATAAGAGTGATTTAGCTGACAAGTTTTATTTGAGTGTGCTTATTATTTTTTTGTCGATCTCGGCTTTCGGGATGGTGGATTTTGTTCCCGGGACTCAAGGTTTCCGTGCGGGACTCAATTTCTCATTATCATTGACATTTACACAATTAGCAGGAAATAAAATGTATTTTTCCTAATTTCAAGTCAAGAAAAGAAGAAGCAACCGCCCCCCTCCCCCCCCCCCCCCCCCCCCCCAAAAAAAAGAAAGAAGAAGAAACAAACAACAACAACAAAACACCCCGTATTTCGCGTTAGACTTTTCAGGCTTGCTAACTGGAGACAAACGTTTGTTGTTGCTTTATCATGATATGTCCAGGTCGATCGCAATTAAGGTCGTAATTATGTCGTCAACTTGCTAATATGTCATCAGTGTACAACATTGGGCGGGGCGCACGTGATTGTGCCCGCATTACATGTATAATACTTTTAAACATGGTGGTCATAACTAATCTGTCAAGGTCGATCGCAACAAGCTAATGTTACATTATTGAATAACGGACTAATTCCCTAGCTCATAAATGTCTGTAAGCTATGGTCTTTGGGTCGTCAGTGGTGTGGGCTGGGTTGCCCTAGTGGTGGACCAGGCTCTCCATCCCCTGACTTCGCACCATTTCTAAAAACTATTTACATGAATCGTGACATAATTAAGGTAGTTAGTTTTAAATGGGTTTTGTAAAATGATATTCATGGACATGCGCAAGAAAATTTGCTATATTATTTTGGTTAGAATTGGGGTGGGGAGCGTGGACTACAGCATTGCGTAACAGACCAATTCAGTAGCTCACTGTGGAGGTCGATTGCAACTATGGTATTACGGTCGTCGTAAGCATACCGTCAATGTGATCAGTGTCTCACGTAATAATACCTGTAGAAGAAGTCTTTTGGCAGTCATACCTGATCTGTTAAGGTCGATCTATTATTTTAACATGTTTAAGGTCGTAAGCGTAGAGCAACGGATAAAAAAACCCAATTATTTAGCTCTCAAATGTCTGCATTTGGTAAATTCAATGTGACATACGTCAACATACTCATAAATGTATTGAGACCTATCATGATGGTCATACATTCTTTATGAAGGTCGCGATCGCAACTAAGCTGTTCAGGTCGTAAGCATGTTGCCACTGTGTTAGCTATCTGCGTACAGCAATGGATACAAACAATTCTTTATAGCTCTCGAATGTCCGTACATTAGCAAACTTAATGTGCCAGAGGCTACGTCAAAATACTTGTAGAAGTCTTAAGGCCTATGACGGTCATAACTACTCTATGAAGGTCGATCGCAACTACAGGGTGTCCCTAAACAATTGTGCACATGTTTGCGCAACTTGTTGACCATAAAGTCCTAAAGTTTGGTTTAATATATTTATACACACGGTAAGGAAAAACACACAGCTTTCAGATGCCGTTTATTTTATCTGATTTGGATTTGTCAATCCTGAGATATACCCAGTTTATCAAAGCTACCCAAAATCGACGTTGTCCACTTTTACAGAATAAATGATTATGAGCGTCAACACGATACTAACATTGGTCTATCCATGGGCATCAATCGTCTTGAAACATTGGGGTGGGCATTTGACCAGAATTGTTTAAAAGAGGCTGAGGAACAAAAATGATGTCCTTGGAATATGTGGTAAGGGATTTCTACGAGCAGTTATTCCGGGAGCCCTCTGAAGTGCACGCCGCACGTTATCAATGTGTTACAGTGTCCTGCCACTTTTCATATCTTAGTCTTCCAAAATTTTCTTTATTCATATTGGTGCTTGTACCATACCATCTACCAAGCATTTCCAATACTCCTTTTTATATAGGTGTATTCCTAGATGGTACGTGAGTGTTTGAGAAATGAATGGCAAACTCTCTGGTGAATCTTCTGCTGGACTTCTCGTTTCGTAATATTTTAAGACCATGAACACCCTCTTCTATCATGTCTATTGAAAATTGAGACCGTACCCAGCCATATGGACGTCTGTCTTGTTTTGAAAATGTAGGCCCAATAAACATTTTGTGAAACCTCGTCAAAAGGACTGTTTCGAATCATGTAACAAACATCTTTATATTCAGTTCTGCTCGGATACACAAGCACTCATTCTATTATTTAAACCTATTCAATCTCAATGCAAAAATGGAATTTTGCATAACACTGGTGAAGGGCAATCGTTCTTAGGAGTAAACCTTTGAAAACTGTAAAGTGGCACAACATCGATTCTGGGTAGCTCTAGTTAATTGTCCATATCTCCGGATTGACAAAAATCCAAATCAGATAAAATAAACGGCATCTGAAAGCTAAGTGTTTTCCCTTTCCGTGTGTATAAATATATTACACCAAACTTTAGGACTTCATGATCAACAAGTTGCGCAAACATGTGCACAATTTTTTTAGGGACACCCTGTATACGGTCGTAAGCATGTTGCCACTGTGTTAGCTATCTGCGTGCAGCAATGGATCGGGCAATGGATACGAACAATTCTTTAGCTCTCGAATGTCCGTACATTAGCAAACTTAATGTGCCATACGTCAAAATACTTATAGCAGTGGGCGTAGCCATAGGGGGTGCGACTGCCCCCCCCCCCCCCCCCCCAAATATTGACGTCGTGTCGGTTGAGCTTGGCACTGTCGGTTCATTTGACCAAAGGATTCATGGAATTATGATGGTTAAAAGTACACATATGAAACAATTTCCCATATGTCTTCCCAAAATGCAATATTCTTTGATACAAGCTTGTTTAGAGCCAAATTGTAGCTCAATCGTGCAAAAAATAGGTGAAGAGTCGAAAATTTTGGACACATACAAATCTTGTCGGTTCATTTTCATTTCTCGCCCCCCCCCCCAATATGAATAGCTACGCCACTGACTTCTAGCTAGAAGTCTTAAGGTCTATAGGTGTACGTTCATCGCAAGCATGCTGTCAGCCACTGTGTAAGTCTGTGTTAGCTATCCGCGTACAGCAAAGGATAAAAACCCATTTCTGTATCTCACTCAATGTTTGTAGCAAAGTCCACGTGTGTGCCTCACGTCTTGTCATAATGCATCTAATATTGTAAGGTGACAAATACATCAAACCAAGCTAAGTGTACGTCAATCACCCCGTGTTCAGATAGGTAATAAATCGTTGCTATACTGTCAACTCTACAAGGGTAATAGAAATTTGAAATCAATGCACGTATCCTTATTGATTGTCTGTCTGTCAAATACTATTGTGCGTCAGGAAGAAGCTTTCTGCAAAATATCTATGTACTAAATTAATAACAGATCAGATGGGTTTTTTTATATTGTTAGTAACAAATGACATGAATGCAACTGCAAGGAAATAAAGGAAGATTATACTAATATGAAGTGGGAGAACAAGAAAAGGATAATACATGATGACAACGGTAAAAGATACTTAGGGAAGCGATGATGATTGCTGTGATAAACAATGACAATACAACAAGTAAATGAAATGTGAAGTACAAATTTGCTTTTAATGGTGAGGGTAGTTTTGCATTACTCAAACACGATATATTTATATAAGGTTAGTTTGTTGAGTATGAAATACGTGTCCTTCAAAACATTATGACTCACACTGTATTACCCGTAACAAAATGATTTATGTACACGAAGATAGAGTTGAGAAGGGATTTAGGGATGAATCAATTTTTCACATACGATCTTTAGACGACCATGTTCTATAGACAAAATAAGTAAGATCTTAGAGTTGCACTAATGATATAATTCATTATTCATTGCTAACATTAGTTACAAACACATCTTTTTGTGAGCCATCCTATGGTTTTGTAAAGTAACTTCAATCTGAGCCCGGGAAAGACCTTCCTTTACAATTCATTTTTTTAAGAATAATTATATTAAAAAAATATATATACAGTTTATAACGGTAAATTTGTCAAAACTCTGCCAAAAAGTGTTCAATTGTGTTTTTACCACCTGAGCAAATACATGAATGATGAGTCAACCTTTAGGCAATAGGCATTTAGATTACTAAGATAAATATACATATGGAAATACCCACATGACTTTCCACCCGGGGTAGACAGTCCCTGGGTAGACCAACCCTAGGGTGAGGGTTAGAGTTAGGGTTAGGGTAAGGTTTAGGGTTAGGTTTAGGGTTAGAAATAGTCCCTGGGTGGACAGTCCCGGGGTGGACAGTCCTGGGGTTGTTGATAAATGACTCCCCTAAGATGTGCTGAACGTATCACTAAGAGTATTTCCCGCAGGACTTTAAATATATATATATTTGAAGGGGAAAACGCATGGAGATTCAAGTTACGCCCCCTCCCTAACTCTCAGGGCGTGTTCACACTATAGCTTTTTCCTCAACCCGGGTCGGACCCGGGTCGAACCCGGATTGATCGATAATTCATTTTCTGTTCACACTAGAGCGCTATGTATGTCAAACTCTGTTTGTTGCAAGTGTTGGCCGTGGTTTTTTCTTCTTTTTAGCTGGATATTTAAGCTTTATCTCAAACTGTTTTAAGCTAAAAAGTTTATGAAATACGTAGGGCCTATGTAGGGATTCTGTACGCCGGTCTGAAACAAAATATCTGGTGCAGAACATAACATGCAATCTATATTCTAAAACACTGGCAAATCCAAAGAAAGATTTGGGTTCCAGACTTGTTGTTATGTGTTTCAGTATATATTGGCGTAAAAATTCTTATTGTGGATGATTGAGTTCAAACTAATTTGAGAGCGTGCGAAGCAAAGCTGAAAACTGACGTAAACAACTACGGTCAGAGGTTAGCAGTCAGGTTTGCAACCCGGGTCGAACAGCAATTTCTGTTCACACTACAGTCGACCCGGGTTGAACCCGGGTTGAACCCGGGTTCTACCCTTCACTTTCGCAGGGTTGTAATTTTCGACCGGATCGGTTTTTTGAGCCTATTTTTCTGTTCACACTAGACTTCAACCCGGGTTCGACCCGGGTCGTGGAGAAAACTAGCTATAGTGTGAACACGCCCTCAGTTTGACGACTGATCTGACCATAAACCCCGTGTACTGTTTTTTCCCCTGCAATCATTAGTGCAATATGGTTTCCAACAATTATGTTCACACTATAGCTAGTTTTCTCCACGACTCGGGTCGAACCCGGGTTGAAGTCTGGTGTGAACAGAAAAATAGGCTCAAAAACCGACCCGGGTCGAAAATTACAACCCTGCGAAAGTGAAGGGTAGAACCCGGGTTCAACCCGGGTTCAACCCGGGTTCAACCCGCATCGACTGTAGTGTGAACAGAAATCGCTGTTTCGACCCGGGTTGCAGGAAGTAGATAACCTGACTGCTGACCTAACCACTGACCGTGGTTTGGCATGTTAGTTGTTTACGTCAGTTTCGAGCTTTGCTTCGCACGTTCTCTTCTGCCTCTGATTCTGGTTGAAATCTTTATCAAAATGACAAATAAATGGAGTCAAATTGAAACGGAAGCCATGATGGATATCTGGGCGGATGAGACCGTGTAAACTAGTTTGAACTCAATGATCCACAATAAGGATATTTACGCCAATATATCATATAACATAATATCAATAAATCCATATGCCAATGCGGATACAACTTCAACACATAGCGCTAGTGTGAACAGAAAATGAAATATCGATCAATCCGGGTTCGACCCGGGTCCGACCCGGGTTGAGGAAAAAGCTATAGTGTGAACACGCCCTTAGAGCGGTTGGGAGTGATTAGAGATATTGAGGGCCGGGTGCAATAATATAGGGGCAGTGGATTACACAGGATGAGGGTGAGGCCCCAAAAATGGTTGTATTGCCCTCAGGTGACAAAAATCTTGAAGTCGGGTCGATGTTCATGACAAGACAATGTTGATAAATGTCAATTTGACTAATGTTGCTAGTGTGATAATAGTTTAAAATCGATATATTCAAGCAAACTTCTTCATTTCAAGCAGAAATAGTAATATGTTGACAAGCTAGGTAGGCTTAAATCTTTAAAAAAAAACAAAAAAACAATTGCGAACCTGATTTTTTAGATTTTAGGGTCGGTTGCTGAGGGCAACACAATGGAAACAGATTTTGGCCTTATTGATGATAGAAAGAAGATCTCAAATGTTGATCAACAACATCAGCCGTATACACAGAGTATAAATATCATATTATTTGGTTTGGAAAAGACATCTATGAGTTCTGCCATGCTGTAGTTGATCCTGAACCTTTTCCCATTTGAGACATTGCAACGTATTCGGTGCCGTGTGAACGACTTTCTGACACTGCGGTTGTGCTGTGAAGGAAAGACCGGTTGTATCCTTTTGTATTTGGGTGACCTGGGGGCGTCCTACCCGATGAGGAGCAGCCGAATACTGACAAAAATGCTTGACGAAATTTAGCTGTGAATGATATAACAAAATAGTATTCAGAAATTACATGTTGAGATTAATGATAGGAGCAACTTTGTTCGGATGAACTTGAGGGTTTAACGTGTACGCTGTCAGGTATTGCTCAAGTCCTTTGAAGTCAAAGACACCTCTGACGAAATACCTAAAGGTAGATGTTCTGATTACTGGCCCGATTTTCAACTTGATGTTTTCTATTTTACATAAACGGTCATCCTTAAAATTGTCACATTCCAAAGTTTGAGTTGCATAACTCGAATGGTTTTATTTTTAGAAGCACAAGACCACAGGAGTTTTGCCCATTGAGTAGCATACAGACTGGCTGGTGGTTAGCCACCTTTGGCAGTAATTCACCACATTTTAGCCTATAATTTCTAAATGAAACATTTCTGGCCCCTAAGATTTTACAGACATAATGAGAAGAATATGGGGATTCTTCTGATTTCAAAATATCATGATGTGAAGAGAAAAAAAATCATGCCCCCCCCCCCCAAAAAAAAGGTGATCGGAGCATACACCTTTAACATAAACGGTACACTGTTAGAACATTTTCCGTTTTTTTACAGAAAAATTCCGGCAGCAAAATTTCCGGACTCTTTTTTTTGCCCGTAAATTTACAGAAAGTTGAAATTTACGGAAAAGTTCCTGTAAAATATACAAAATTCCGTAAATTATAATTTGTGAAAATACAGATCTATTTACGGAAATTGTACAGAAATTTGACGTAAATTAACATAATTCCGTAAAAATAAATAACGGAACAAAAAAAATTGTCCGGAAATTTTGCTGCCGGAATTTTTTTTTTAATCCGTAATTTTACGGATTCCTTTTGCGTAACTTTTACAAAATTCCCATGTAAATTTACACATTACCGTAAAAATAACAGATTACAGAATTCAATTTTTTTTTAACGATCTTTGATCTTCTGTACAATTACGGAAATCGTCTGTAAAATTTATCATTTATTTGATAGCTTGATCCTTAAAAGTACGGTCTTGTTCAGGATGGGCCGAAAATGGAATAGTATTTTCAATACAAATATGCATTCCATGGTGTTTTTTTTACTAACTGTTAATTTGTCCGTAAAACTACAGTTAATTTCCTGTAAATTTACAAGATGTACCGTAAACGTCTCTTTTCAATAATGATCTTCTGTACAATTACGGACATCGTCTGTAAAATTTATCATTTACCTGATTTTTCTGTAAATTTTACTAGTTTTCCGTAGAAATCCGTAAATTTACAATTTTATTCCGTATTTTACCGTTTACGGAGGATTTCTGTTAAATTTTGTCCGTAAAATTACGGCAATTTTTAACAGTGTAATGTTCATGTCACCCGACGGCACCCTCTTTAAAATCTTTGTTTTACTTGTTATGAATTCCAGACCTGCGCACTTGGACTCTTGATTGCTTAAATTTGCAAATAACATTTTCGAGAGAAGGACCGATTTAGAAGCATATCGAATTTCTTATAATATCTGGAAATGCAACTGAATATTCGGAACTCACAAATGCCTTTAAACCACGAACTTTAGCCTGTTTTTAACCCTGTGACCATTAACCATAAGAAGGTAAATGACTTACTTTAAATATTTCATACCGATGATACAAAACGATTGTAAATCAATCTTTTATAGTCCATGTTAATTTATGAGATCAAATTACACAAACTTATCACTAGGTGACTGTCAAAGTTCGATTTTTGAAAAAACTTAATATTGTATTTCGAAGCTTGCAAGATTCATAACGTCTTAAAATTAACTTTTAAGACCATCACTGAGATTTCGCATGAATTTTTTTGATTAAGAAATCTGATATCAAAATGGTCTCCCTGCTGAAAATGATCTTGGTAGGTTCGGGACATTATGCAGTCATAAAAGACGTGTCCTGGTAAAACACAATTCTCTTGAAAGAGAGAACGCTTCTTTTTACCAATTACTTATAGGAAGATGCGTGCCTTTAATATTTGCTTAAAGTAAGGGCCAAAGTTTTCCGCGTTGCGGAATTTCATCGCGGAATTGAGGTTAAACGCGGAAAACGACAATTTGATGAAAAGAAGAAAAAAATGCACAAAAAAGGTCCAAAACACACAATTTATAAATAGTCTTGAATAAAACAATATAAATATTAAAAAACAATACGTAATAAAACAAACAATAAAAATGATGTGTTTTTCTGTAAAGTGTGTTTATTTTGGTTTTATAGATCGTAAATTTTAAGCTTTCTTGAGGAAAATTACATCACAGAAAAATGTTAAATTTACAAAGCGGAAAAACGTGGAATTCGACAATTAAAAAGCGGTAAACTTTGGCCCTTAGCTTAAAGTTGTATCGGAATTTCGGATGTTTAATACGATATAGAGAGACGTGCATATGGCAGGAAACACAACCATTATCTCAATATGTTTTTCACGCCTTTATCTTATATACATGTGAAGTTCTCTACGAATCCATTATGATATATTAAGACGTCACAAACATTGTGTCATAAACATTGTGCTTTAATATCATATTATATCATGATATATAAGTGAACGTAGATAGTATTATTGCGTGCTATGCAACCATAAACATGATATATGACGACAGATGTTTGCATGAGTGTGGTTCTGGAAAGTATTTGAATTCTTCAGATTTCTGGACGGGCAAACTATCATTGAGTATGTATTTACTCTATCGTTAGTAACATGGGTAGTTAAATAATGTAAATGAAAAGATGTATCTATTCTAAGATATTTACCCTTTACATAAAAAATATTTCGTTATTAGCAAAGTATACAATATAGAACGCCGGTGATCTTATCTATTGAAATCTCATAAATCTTGCAAAGTGAAATTTATACAAAGTATCGCAATATCAACATATTTTCATCGCCATATTTAGCCCGGTATGAGCGCACAGTGATTATGAATATTGATATGGGCTACCAGCAAAGGATTGGAGAATTACTTTTTGACACCCTGGTGGTGTATGGGTTAAAAACCTGTAATCCTCATCATTTGGAAGCCAAAGAACTTGCATTGAGCAAAGACCTACATTTGACCCAAAGACATAAACAAAGGTTTAGATTCATCGAATCGGTACACCTTACATCGTAACACGACGTCTACGTAAATAGGCATGTTCTTAAAGTAAATACAGTCTTCAGAATCATAAAAATGAATTTAAATTTAATTATTAATCTTATGGTACGTTCAAGTGTTTATCAAAAACTCTTTCGGTCAAGTGACGCTGGTCTTAATTGAATTTAGCACGAAGTTTTAAATTTCTCCTCTTGAATATATTATATATGCATGCAGTTAGCAGACTTCATGTCCCGAAGTAGTGGAGGCGGAAGTAACACTCATTCATCTAGTTTAATTTCAGATGGTGTTAAAATTACGCTCTTTAGGGATAGGTTTATAGAGAAATATGAAGAGTTAGGAAGTTCAAATTACTTCATGCATGTCATTGACATTCGTACCAGAGGTAACCTATATTTTAGACTTGTCAATAGATATTTGCACTCATTATTGATGATTTGGCAAGTTAAAAAAGGTATCAGATGATGCAAGCCTATTCCATAAATTGTAGTCTGCATGGTAATGATTGTTAATTTTGTAGCCGCCCTTGATCGGATGATAAAATGATGCCACTGACATTTGTGCACCATATTATTATTATGCATTTTGAGTAGTATTTTACTTCGGGTTATGTCATTTTGACACCCAAAAGTGTATTAATACGGAGGCGATATTGACACTTAAGAGTCATCTCAGGTAAATATCGAGTATAGGTGGCAAAGCTCGCCGATTTTTTTATTTTGTTTTCCTGGCCAGGTTGAAGTACTTTGGTAGCATATCAGAAAAACGAGATTAGTTTTTTAATCTTTTACTCGTTGCCATGGCAACAGCCCAATTTAGATTTTAGCCATTTTTGGTCAATATCAGTTAAAAATAGTCGAAATTTACCGCACATTCGTTATCTTATTGCAGCAATATGCAAGAATTTTTTTCAAAAGTAGCTATTACTTGATAAAAACACATCTTTATACTTTAGACACAAATTAAAAAAAAAAATTAAAAAAATTGTTTTGATGTATTTTCTGACCTGGCAACACTGCTAGTTTTGACATATTAAGAAAATTGATATTTTAGCCTATCTTTGCATCTCGTAAAAACTACTTGCCAGGGCACTCAGGATATTGTCCTCATGGGAGGAGGAAGGGATGACTTTACCCTACTCATATCTGATGAAAACAGCTTGGGGTATTATATACTTTAACGGCAGTGTTGCCAGATAATGACGCATTTTGGGAAAATTACAATATTTCGTTTGTTACAAATAATGACATTCATTTTGATACTGAAGCCATTTTATTACGATAAATTGGATTTAGTATATACCAGATGTTCCAGGGACTTCCATAGATACCCGTTAAGTAAAGCAGGTGGTAATATAGGGCATATACTTCTACTCTTGTTGCCAGAAAGTTCACAGTTCGGCAACATTGCTATATTCAGATAATTTGATTTCGTATATTAGTCGGGTATGTACAGGGGAGTGCACGTGCACCCCCAGTACTAAACCAAACCAACTTTTTAGGTGTCTTTTAGGGTCCTTAAACACATTTTAAATGTTAACAGTGAAACAAAATGGGATGCTCTCCAGATATCCAAGATGGCGTCCAAAATGGCCGCCAAAACAGCTGCCAAAACAGGTCAAATCTCATAAAATGACATATAGCAATCAAATTGTATGGTGAAAGTATAGTTGTAATAGTGGGATGTATGTATTAGACCACTAGACACTCATATCTAGAAGTTTTGCTTTGTTAACAAACCTAAATCCAAGATGGCCGCCAAAATGGCCGCCAAAAATGTTAAAATTCCATATATTGGCATATATAAACCAACATGTATGATCAGAGTAAAGTTTTAACAATGGAATGTATGTGTTAGACCACTAGAAACTCATACCTAGTATTTTTACTTTGCTCACATATTTTAAAATCAAAATGGCCGCCAAATTAATGGCCGAAATTTGTCAAAAGTGGTCAAAATTCCATGAAATAGGCTAATATCAACTGAAATGTATGATAACAATATAATTTTAACGATGGGATGCATGTGTCAGACCACTAGTAGCTCTTTTCCAGTATTTTTGTTTTGTTAACCCAAAATGGTTCCCGAAGTAGCTGAAAATCTGTCAAATTCCATAAAATGGGATAATATCAACCTAAATTTACGATGAAAATTTAGTTTTAATGGTGGGATGTATGTATTAGACCACTAATAACTCATACCCAGTATTTTTTTAAATTTTTAACATAGTTCAAAATCCAAAATGGATGCCAAAATGGCCCCCAAAATGGTTCCCGAGGTTGCTGCAAAAATTGTCAAATTCCATTAAATGGGATAATATCAACCTAAATGTATGATGAAAATATAGTTTTAAGGATGGGATGTATGTATTAGACCACTAGTAACTCATATCAAGTATTTTTGCTTTGTTAACATACTTTAAAATCCAAAATGGCCCCCATAATGGGTCCCAAAATTACTGAACAAATTGTTTGAATTCCATAAAATGTGATGATATCAACCAAAATATATGATGCAAGTATAGTTTGAACATTGGGGGTATGTAATAGACAACTAGTTACTCATATCCAGTATATTTGCATTGCAATAACATACTTTAAAACCAAGATGGCCACCAAAATTGCCGCTGTCAATATAAAAATAGTCTACATGAGTGTATGATAATTCGAAATAGATATTGTCAGAGTGTATACATACATATATACTGTTATACTGTACACAGCGCCCTACATCGGACATTAACGGTACAGTACCCCTGAAACCTAGGGACATGAATTTTTATGTACACAGAACGGGATGAGACCTGCGATCTATCCGCTAGACCACACACGCTCTCATCAAATTCACCAAATAATATGTTCTAAACTGCTAAGCTATTGCTTTTATAAATAAGGGCCACCTCTGTGACAATTTGATTCAGTATCACTTTCCAAACTGGCTGCCAGAATGGATAAGTTGATGTTAAATGACCTAACACATTTGTTTTGTATTGTAAATGACCATATTATGTGAATGCTATCACATTAAAGTTAGGGTATTGGTAAATGTACAATTCTGGCAGCCATTTTGGAAAGTGCTACAGAATCAAAATTGTCACAGAGGGGTGCCTTATTTCTAAAAGTAATAGCATAGCAGTTTAGAACATACTATTTGGTGAATTTGATGTAATATACACTCTTACAAGATCTATTTTGGATTACCATACACTCATGTAGACTATTTTTACATTTACAGCGGCAATTTTGGTGGCCATCTTGGTTTTAAAGTATGTTATTACAATGGTCATTTAACATCAACTTATCCATTCTGGCAGCCAGTTTAGAAAGTGATACTGAATCAAATTGTCACAGAGGTTGATATTATCCCATTTAATGGAATTCGACAATTTTTGCAGCAACCTCGGGAACCATTTTGGGGGCCATTTTGGCATCCATTTTGGATTTTGAACTATGTTAAAAATTTAAAAAAATACTGGGTATGAGTTATTAGTGGTCTAATACATACATCCCACCATTAAAACTAAATGTTCATCGTAAATTTAGGTTGATATTATCCCATTTTATGAAATTTGACAAATTTTCAGCCACTTCGGGAACCATTTTGGGGGCCATTTTGGATTTTGAACTGTGTTAACAAAACAAAAATACTGGAAAAGAGCTACTAGTGGTCTGACACATGCATCCCATCGTTAAAATTATATTGTTATCATACATTTCAGTTGATATTAGCCTATTTCATGGAATTTTGACCAATTTCGGCCATTCATTTGGCGGCCATTTTGATTTTAAAATATGTGAACAAAGTAAAAATACTAGGTATGAGTTTCTAGTGGTCTAACACATACATCCCATTGTTAAAACTTTACTCTGATCATACATGTTGGTTTATAATGCCAATATATGGAATTTTACCATTTTTGGCGGCCATTTTGGCGGCCATCTTGGATTTAGGTGTGTTAACAAAGCAAAACTTCTAGATATGAGTGTCTAGTGGTCTAATACATACATCCCACTATTACAACTATACTTTCACCATACAATTTGATTGCTATATGTCATTTTATGGGATTTGACCTGTTTTGGCTGCTGTTTTGGCGGCCATTTTGGACGCCATCTTGGATATCTGGAGAGCATCCCATTTTGTTTCACTGTTAACATTTAAAATGTGTTTAAGGACCCTAAAAGACACCTAAAAAGTTGGTTTGGTTTAGTACTGGGGGGTGCACGTGCACTCCCCTGTACATACCCGACTAATATACGAATCAAATTATCTGAATATAGCAATGTTGCCGAACTGTGAACTTTCTGGCAACAAGAGTAGAAGTATATTACCACCTGCTTTACTTAACGGGTATCTATGGAAGTCCCTGGAACATCTGGTATTACTAAATCCAATTTGTCGTAATAAAATGGCTTCAGTATCAAAATGAATGTCATTATTTGTAACAAACGAAATATTGTAATTTTCCCAAAATGCGTCATTATCTGGCAACACTGCCGTTAAAGTATATAATACCCCAAGTTGTTTTCATCAGATATGAGTAGGGTAAAGTCATCCCTTCCTCCTCCTATGAGGACAATATCCTGAGTGCCCTGGCAAGTAGTTTTTACGAGATGCAAAGACAGGCTAAAATATCAATTTTCTTAATATGTCAAAACTAGCAGTGTTGCCAGGTCAGAAAATACATCAAAACAATTTTTTAATTTTATTTTTTTAATTTGTGTCTAAAGTATAAAGATGTGTTTTTATCAAGTAATAGCTACTTTTGAAAAAAATTCTTGCATATTGCTGCAATAAGATAACGAATGTGCGGTAAATTTCGACTATTTTTAACTGATATTGACCAAAAATGGCTAAAATCTAAATTGGGCTGTTGCCATGGCAACGAGTAAAAGATTAAAAAACTAATCTCGTTTTTCTGATATGCTACCAAAGTACTTCAACCTGGCCAGGAAAAATTTTTTAAAAAATCGGCGAGCTTTGCCACCTATACTCGATATTTACCTGAGATGACTCTTAAAACGCCAAATAGATTTTAATTCTAGTAATTCTTATACTGTGTATTCTGGGTATTGGCATTCTAAACTTGTATCTCTTAAGATACAAGTTTGGAGGTACTGTTTAAAAACAGTACTTCATGGCACCTGATGAAAAAGAAGAAAAAAAATCTTAAAAACAGTACTTCATGGCAACTGATGAAAAAGAAGAAAAAAATCATATGAAACATTTAAAGGTAGATGACCCGATCACATTTTCATAACACAGATTTTTCTCAAACATATGGAGATTTTCATATCATATGAAAGATCATATTTTCTGATAAACATACTGAAATTTGACGGTCCAAATCAGTATGATTACGAAGAAATCAGTGAAATAACATCGAATTACCGCGAAAAGTGGTAACCACCAATATAGTTTGTGTACAACTCAATGGGCACATTTCACGGCATCTTGTGCGTCTAAAATAAGAACCATTAGAGTTATGCAACTCAAACTTTGGAATACGACTTTTTTGAGGATGACCTTTCGTGTCGAATAGAAAACTTCAAGTTGAAAATCGGAACATCTACCTTTACGATATGACGCAGAGATTATCATTGTACCATGTCAACTGAAACTGATTGGTTAATAATCCTTTTATATTGTTACTAAGAACAATTAACCAAATCAATTTTTAATTTTGTTCAAGAAAGAACAATATGAAATTTACGTTTCGGTGCATTTATTTAATTTTGTTGAAATTTGAAAAAGAAAGAAAATAGAGCAACAACCGACGAGCCCATGCCGGCGATATACACCAACCAACCAGTACTACATCGTACGTTCAAATGTAAGTTGCGGTGCCTGAGTACATTTAGATATTTTTAGTCCTTTTCGTACATTTCCTGCTCTCTGATTTAGACCACTAAATGTGTACAAATATATAGAAGTCAAATTTGGGTCCTTTTGGTTTTGTGGATACATAGAATGTTATAATTATTTATCATGATATTTGACCAGCGTTATTACGAACCTACCATTAATAGCACCCTTTGCACTTGGCGGCAAATGTGCACCCCGATAAAAGGAATCCCTAATTATAACTTGTTTGTAATGGATGGCGTAGTCCCCTCGTCCAATTGGAGATTTATTATAATAATTAAATATTAGTAGTAGCCAGATGCTCAAAAAGTTGCTCAATGCGTTAGGACCTGGTATAACGGGTTTTTTAGAATTGATCGATCAACGAAACAATCGCGCGTAATGCCATCCCAATTTATTTTGAATAGCGAGATTATACGAGGGGCATTCAATAAATACCTGCAACCATTGAAACTCTTTGAACCGTGACACGTGTCAGTAAAATAAACTTATGATACTTAAACTGTAAGTCTTACTCTTTTCTCACAGACAATTTCGAACACGTAGCTCATTCATATTATTACCTTTCAGCACTGTGAATACCGTGATCTCAGGGCACTGGTTAGTGAATTAAATGTTACAATGGAGGGAAATTTGAAAGACAAGTGTATGGCATGTATTGAGATACATGCATTAACAGTGTTGATATTGGCGCTTGATTTATAGTGCTGATTCTTGTCAATTTTCAGTGCCCAGAGACCATGATGTTTATAGTACTGAAATAACATGATAAAAATGACCCATATGTTTGAATTTTTCCGTGAGAAAGGGGTCAGACTTACAGTTTAAGTATCATAAGTTTAGTTTATTGACACATGTCACAGTTCAGAGATGTTTAATGGTTGCAGGTATTTATTGAATGCCCTTCGTAGTAACGCGGCTATAACAGTGAGTGGTTTGTTTTTGTTTAACCGATCGATTGGCGATAGGCAGGCATTTTTGTAAATATACCAAACACTTAAATTACAAATAAGGTTATGTTACTATGAATATTTATGATGACTTTGAACGGAATTAGGAATTGCACATTCATATTCATATTCCTTCATTTTTCCAAAGTGAAAAATTTCACTTTACTCTCGCAATTGATACGTGTATCATCAGAAATCTAACAATAATGCATTTATTTAATTGTGTTTAAATTTAATATATCGTTAAAAAGTAGGTCAAAATGCCAGTTAAAATCCCAAACATCCAGCTATAACATCTATCTCAAATTAAACCTGGGCTAAAACAGTGACGAGATGTGTAATGAGTTACAAATTAGCTTATGGGAATAATAAAAGCGTGCCCGTCAATTTCCGTTTAATATTGACCCTCCGTGTACCTCCACACCCAGTCGCTATCCCTGGTGGCTAGCTAATAAATATACTAATGCTTAACCGTGACGAAAATAATCAAATGTTCCGTGGTTTGAATAATATTTCCGATGTACAAGTATTTGAGCCGGGATATGGGAATCAGTGTATAATGAGAAGCTAGTGTTGACGTAAATGTTAAACTCTGTATAACCGAGGAGGCTTTAACGATCAGTGTACAATGGTAAATATCCGTCCGGGGCAAATTTGCAAATTTCGAAAGCTCTTACCAAATCTTATGTAAGACCTTTCAAGATTTGGGAAAGTCTAATCCTGCAATACATCCCACGCGTATGGAAAAATTCAAATGTTGTCACTGCATTTCTCATCTTTTACGAAAAATAATAAGTTTGCTTTTCTGACTGCTGTGATTAGGTATACATGTAGGCCACAAAAGCTTCTAAAATAAGGCAAATATACGACCGGCCAAAACTTAAATTATTTACCGGTGTGATATCCAACGCGTTATGCCGTCCTAAGTATTGTTTAGGCTAACAAAAAAAAAAGAAGTTTGTCTCAAAAGAAACCTGAAAAAGAGTTATACGAAATGCGGTGTCTTTTTGTTAGTACAAAATGCTATGCGAAATGCGGTAGGCCTATTAAACATTTTTTAAACATGAGACGGGTTCTGTGATATAAATTCACAATGTGAATTAAAAATGTAAAGAAGTATAGTCCAATAAATCACTGTATTTAAAAGTTTAAACACCGTATTGAAAAAGCTGCGCGGCGAGCGGTCTTCTGGGACAAACTTGTTTTATTTTTTATTTGGCCGTACACAAACTATTTGTTACTTACCACTCATGAAATTATAAATGACTGGATTGACCGCGCTGTTGATGAAAGCCATGAGATGGGCGATAAGATATGGAACGAGTACTTGATGTCCCTGGATCCCTTTTATGTGTTCAAACGCATCAAATACCCTGTCAAGAAGAGAAACACAAAGGTTAATTATTCCAGTAGAACACTATGCCGCTATATATCGCTTAATAAGTTAAAACAAGCTGCGTTAACCATATACATTAAGTTGATAAAAACACTTAATGGCGGGTGTAATGACGGTCCTTCCGTAGTTGTCGTTAACAATGTAAAGATTCATCGGGAGTGTCGTGGCGAGTATTATTATACTGTCAACACTATTGTATTAATCATGTTAATAGAATAAATAGTGAACGTGTAAATAATGACAGGAATTAAGGTTAAATACCATTTTAGACGAGTTTGATTAGAGTAGAAGCCATCCACGTATTTAACGTCAATTAGTTTTAAAAGAAGGTTTTTTGTGTTTCGACTGCTTAAATGCACACTTAGTCATGACAGAAATACGCATACGTATTTCTAAGAAACCGTTTTTAATGCTTTTTGTAATGCTTAAGGATTTAGTTGCTAAAGCAACCGGAAAGATAAAACCCAATTTGGATTCGTTTTGCAAAGAAATAACTTGTTCAATAAAAATCAAAGGATTGTTGTTTTTGTGGAACCCGGAGCTTTTCAAATTGTGTACTGGATATTTTCAGCGGCAAATCTACTGTAGGTCTATGTCTGATTCTACACTTAAGCTGGCATGCAAGGGTCAGCAGTTTGTTTTAAAGTTGAACATATTTTACAAATTTTGAGAGTTTTGTGAAATGTGCCCCTTTTAAAACACTTAAGTATAATTAAGTATACATTTTGGTATTGCGATGTTTATTGTATAGATTGAATCATGTTCGTTAATGATTTAATGTACCTTTATACTCTGTCAAATGTATGGGGTTTTCCTCAAATATCGCTTTCCTTCCAATTTGAGATACGGTTTGACAATAACATGTGATGAAATATAATGTCCCAGTCACATGTATCCGTGTGAGCTGGACGGCCACTTACCCTCTAATAGAAAAACAACAGAGTCCAACACGGTGAACAATGGCAGCGGATGGGAAAGGGCCCACCGTGTGTCCTCACCGTGTGCCGCCATCCGCACCAATTTTTCACACGGTAAGGGCCTTCCAGCTCACAAGGATACATGTGACAAATACAGAGAAGTCCGGAATGCGAGTGAAGCGGCGAGCTTTAGATACCGGCCGAACCGCCTTGAAGACGTCATCAAACCGCCCTTTATAAGCTGAGCGTTCAAGCTTGCCTCGCATTCCGGACTTTCTCTGTATTTGTCACATGTATCTGTGTGAGCTCTGGACGGCCCCTTACCGTGTGATATAAATTGGTGCGGATGGCGGCGGGGAGTGAGAACACACGGTGGGCCCTTTCCCGTCCGTTGAACACATTCAGGGACTTTGTAGCTGAATGAACTGCCTCAATCGAAGTGTATCCTATGATGACATGAAATGTTGACATGGTTGTTGTGACGCGATGTGTAACAAAAACACGTCACAGTATTTGTTACATATCCCGCTTACCAATGTTTGTGTTTTGGATATTTTCATGGCTTTTATGACTAAAACAATCCCTCCCTCTGGCCAGACTTTACCTCGATCCCTCTCGACTCTATCAATATTTGTCTTTGTTAAGATAAAAGTAAACATAAAAGCATAGCTAAGAGAAAACTATAAAGTTCAGCAGGTTAAATTAATTTTTCTTTGCTCGAGACTAAATCGACCCCTATTGATTCGTCCGCTATACTTTCTCCTTGATATAATTAAAATGAAAAGTTAACATGATATCAAAATAGAGAGGAATATCAACATATCAAAAAGATCTTTCTCTTTTAATAATTTATATATATTATTATTAATTTGATTAAAATGTATCATATAGTTTCAACGCTTTTTGAGTAAGATAATAAATGAAATGTATAATTTATATAACCATTGGCTAAATTCAGAACAATATATTAGTGTTTCAAGATATAATGAGGTGTTTCTAGAATCTTTTTTTAAAAGGTTGATTTTCAAATCAACATGCATTAACTGTTGCATTGGTTAAAAATGAAGCGTTGTTTAAAAATCACTTTTAATACTGCGTTGGTTAAAGAGTAAAAATATAATTCATTTTAGTTTATTCATTGTTGGTTAAGGCATCATAATGTTAACCAACAATAGGTCATAACAAGATTACCGCCAAAGAATTTCAATGGCGAGAACCATGAACTAAACCAAACCAGTCATTTGTATACCAAAGCAATCAATGCGCTTTAATAAAAAAAAAGGCCAAAGCGCTCTACAAAACATTTAAAATTACAGTCATGATAATAATTACAATATTACAGGATTATTAACAATATTAAAAAGCAAATACTACCCTCATACATTGCACATGAAGAAAAAACAAGCACGCAAAAGACATACATGTATATAAACTGCTCACACAAAGTTAGGAAACTTTTTTTAATCAAGTATATTTTTATTATTTATTTTTCTCTTGTATTATGTTGCGTATCAATGGAAAGCTGAAGTGTTCTTCTTTACAATGATACCAAATGTGCAATGATGACATGTTGCTGGACTTGGCCACATGAATGAGAATGAGGCAAGGTCACAAATCAAATGTGCCAAAATTACTGTTATCTGTGCTAAAAAGTCAATAGGTAATGGCACGGGCTCTCTCCAAATCTGTTAAACGCGGCATATTGAAACTGCAAAACGTTTACCGTGTCTCAGAAAAATGTACAAGTTGTAGGCCTAAACCTTTCATCACTTACCTTCATGACCTTCCATCTGGAGTCATTGTTAACCCAAATGATGGTTTTCTAAAGAGATGAGGGTTAACTTGTGTGTGTTGTGCTCAATGGTGCAAATCTTTGTGTAAACCATTCATGGTTCTCAAGCATGACCGGTTTGATTATTGATCATTACCAATTGACTGTTTAGCACAGATAACGGTAATTTTGGCACATTTGATTTGTGACTTTGCCTCATTCTCATTCATGTGGCCAAGTTCAGCAACATGTAATCATTGCAAATATGGTATAATTTTAAAGAGGAACACTTCAGCTTTCCATTGATATATAACAGATACATAGAGGGTAATAAATAATAAAAATATACTTGATTAGAAAAAGTTTCCTAACTTTTTGTGAGCAGTTTATATAAAAATTCAGAGGTATAGACCTTCCGGAATATTATAGCTACTCTGAGTTTCATGGACAATCCCATACGGTCATGTTGTCCAATCATCATTCGCCTGATGATTGGACAACATGACCGTATGGACTCAGAGTAGCGATAATATTCCGGAAGGACTATACCTCTGATTTTTTATAAGCTCTAATTATTGGCTCATTTGTTAAGTGTCTCGATACTTTTTGTAATGAGTATATTACCCATAGCAAAAAATAAAGTCACCGGGTAACCACCCGGTAGTTATCGGATGGTTACCCGATACCTTGCGGAGAGTATTTTAAATGTAATCCAAACATCTCCACTAGCGGGAGAGTTTTTGGAGAGCAGTTAGCTCTTTTGGAGAGTTACCCGATGGTTCCCCAAAACTTTGCAAATACCCAAAACACTCTCCGAAAACATATGACTCTGAAACTAACACCCAGAAAGCTCTCCGCAAAGTTGACCTCTACAAATTAACACCCGGAAAGCTCTCCGCAAACTCTGTTGTATAATAGAGTTGAAATGACACACCCGAAACACTCTCCGAAAACTTGACCTATAAAAAGTAACACCCGAAAAGCTCTCCGTAAACTAATAATTTTGAATTCTTAACCTGCAGCAGCCATATTGGAATTTGCTGCCAACTGACAAACTGCCTGTGTCAGAATGCTGCTATATTTAAGGAAATGTGTGGATACTTGTGGTTATTTTATCACTATTAATGTTATAAACCTATTACACTCTTAGAAAAAAGGGTGCTTCAGGGGTTCTTGGCTGTCCCGTATATGGAACCCTCAGGGTTAAAGGTTCTTTTAGTTTAAAGAACCCAAAAAACCTCTGTAGAGAACCTTTAGAGGTTCTAAAGACGCATTTTTTGTTCTTTTTGAACCTTTAAAGGTTCTTTGTGGAACCTATAAAGGTTCTAAAAAGGGTTCCATATACGGGACAGCCAAGAACCTCTGAAGCACCCTTTTTCCAAGAGTGTATAGATGAAAGCTGCATGCTATTCTACAAGAATTGGTAAGGTAGACTATTCAGATTTATACTATCAAATGATTTATCCTGGATTTACAGTATTTTGAGTAAGCTTAAGCTTATTAATTTTTTAGTTTATATGCATGCTATGGTATAATTCCAGTACTACCTTAGTATGTGGTTGATTAATTAATTAATTTATTTAATGATGGTCGATTGATAGCTTATTTTGGTTTAGTGTTAATCTAAGTTGTAAATCTGACGAGATTTGGCACCAAGTATGATATTTAGTATTGCAAATTTAACAGTATGCAGTTGAAAACATGCTCAAGAATGTGTCAAGTGTTCGAAATAAATGGATGGGTGATAAACAGATTAAGGCTCCTTGTTATTTGACTATTTGACTTGTGACAATGCGTTTCATGAAAGGAAAGTTGGTGTAAGTATGCAAGACCTAAAATTTGAAACCAAATAAGGCTATATTAAAAAAATCTTGTCTCAAAGCTTCAGTTTTTCAAAACCTAATGCGGAATGCGTGTTTTTTTAAATACATTTATTTTTATAAATATTAAATATTAAACTCATTATAAAAGTGAACTTTTGTATTTAGAATGATGTGATCAATGAAAATCTGAAAAATCGAAGACACTTTTGGGATTTTTTGTTTTAGAATTTTTTTCTTCTAATTTTGAGACAAAAAGTTTTTTTTTTAATATAGCCTAAGCTAATTTAAAGCAATTTGTGCGTAGAAACCTTAGTGTTTCTCATGCTTACGCATATAAACTGCCCCATGTCCCCGATTTGTCCACCCCTCCCCTGCCCCAACAACTGGTGCTGCCCCTGTGTATGCTCCCAAACTAGTTACCCACTAAACCACCCGCTATTTCGGGAAGTATACCCGATAGTAATCCGCAGTTTGACAAGCTCTACCTACTTTGCTCCAAAATGTTACCGGGTAGCTACCCGGTACTACCTAATTTGCATGTCATTTCCACCGGGTGGACACCGGATGATCACCCAATAGCAATCCGCTATTCTGGGAAGTTACCCGGTAGCAATCCACTATTTTGGGGAGTTACCACCCGATAGTAATCCACAATAAACATTACCGGATGGTTACCCGCTAACCATCCGCTATTTCGGGGAAATACCCGATAGTAATCCGCAATACCCACTTTGCTCTCCAAAACGTTACCGGGTAGTTACCTGGTACTATATAATTTGCATGTCATTTCCACCCGGTGGTAACCCGATGGTTTAATACCGAATAACTATCCGCTAATCTGCTATTTTTTCGCTATGGGACGCTCGGTATATGTCAATGGATTAAAAACAAAAGAAACGTACGTTCTTGAATGCGTTCAAAACAAATACCGTGTACTAGGTTTTCGGTCATCTACATGTATACTCTTGCATTTAGTAGGACTATTTTCTTTATTAATTACGCGCGTGACTTCGTTGGTGTTATGTGTTCACGTGACATAGACGAATCCCGCATTTCAACTAAAGAAAAGAAACCTCAATATTATATAACATGCAGAATTAGAGAGACATAATGATCAACCATTGGAATTCATAAGGCGCAAATGAACTTGCAAACCAGTCACACTAACAGTAGACAGTGGCGTAGCTATATTTTTTATATTAGGGGTGGGGGGGGGGGGCGGGGGGCAAGAAATGAAAGTGAACCGACAAGATGAGGTGCATTTTAGCTCTCAACAAGCTTGTACTAACAAAAATTGCAATTTGGGGACACATGCGCGCGTATAGCGCGCGAACAATTTCCATCTGTGTACATTTGATCATCATAATTCCATAAAATGAACCGACAGTCCAAATCTCAACCAACCGACACGACAGTCAATATTGGGGGTACGGTGCGATGCCCCCCCCCCCCCCCCCCCCCCCCCACCCCCACTCTGGTTACGCCACTGAAAGTAGACCATCCAAAGGCAATTAATTAGATTAAAAATATGTGTCACGGAACTAAAAAGCACCTTTTTAGATGATTACAATTTCTGGTGAATATATAAAACTATACTGCGAAACGTTCCCTTGTGCACTATCTAGTGTCTTTATATAATTGTCTTATATTTTAGCAGCTTAGGATATTGATTATTCCTTAAATAAACATCAGATAGGTTGAAACTGATTAGTGATTGGTAATATATTGTAACTAGTATTACTAGTGCTAAAAAGTAGGCTGAGTTAGTACTATTAATTTCATTGCCGTTAGCAGCGTTGGTATTAACTCGCTTGTATTGCCATTATAAACTATAGTCAATAGATATACTTATATTACAACGTTTTAGGTAATTTATTCAATTGCGATATGGCCGATACGGACACATTGTAAAAATTATGTGACAAAATGTTATCTTGACGACTTAATAATCAAGTATGCTACCATATTTTTGTTGAAAGTGATCATTATACAGACATAACGTTCACGTTTTAATCTCATTTTTCATTTCGGTCATTCAATACGAATTATAGCTAGATATGTGTCGGGTAATAACTATCAATAGCATCGCCTGGTGCCAAATTATAAAATGTTATTTGCACAAATTTACATCCTATCAGTTACCCACCACCAGACACTAACTTGGAAATTGGACTAATCTTTAAGCCGGTAAAATAACTGTATAACATTATTTAATGTAATAGAATGATGATACTAACCCCGGGTTTGAATTATAATGTGTGTGCGTGCATCATAACCCTTGCACAATCTTCAGGCAATGTTTCGAGTCAGTATATTGATAGACTTTAATCTGTATTATCATGACATATAATGAGGCTATTTCTTCTGGTTATTTGGTTTTAATATCTGTCACATTTAGGGGTCAATACAGCTTTATGTCTTTGTGTATTTGAGTATCAATTATCGGTACGCCAATGCAAATGGAATTGAGAACAATGCAAATACTTCCATATGAATAATGTAGAAACATTTGAATTGGTCCCCAGTTCAATTTTCATTTGTGCTTGTACGTAATGGTGATGCAAAATATTACTTTGGCAACTATCGTGTAAGTAGTACGTACAAGTCACTTATACGTATGAGCCATACGGACTGGTATTGCAGTACGGCCTAATACTCTATCCCCTGATCCCCATATTTCTTGCTGAGTGCATGCAATGGATGGACATACAGAACTACAACTGGCTATCAGAATATGGGAATCCAATTTACCGAAGTCAATCGGTTGACCTGTATTACCTGTATTTGTGAAATATGACTTTTAGTCTCTTTATACCGAGTGGATTGAGAAACCACTCCAAAAGAGTGAAGTTAAAAATAAATTGACTTTTCCTCTCTCTCTTTCGGTGTAACCTCTAAGAAGCTCAACCCGAACTAGTAACATTAAATTATGTGAGACTGGATTTCCATATCAAGATAATACTTCCCGTAAACTCTATAGTAAAAGCCTATCTTACACCCTTAATGGTGAGTATAGTTAGTCCTCAAATTAGACGAATTGTCAACAGATTAAATACAGCCCAGAGCAAACATCTTGTTGTTACGCTACTCAAACAAAATAAGATGATGTTTATCATGGTTATAAATGTCTCTTATTAAAGCATTGATTGAACTGAGACTGAAACAAACCATGTATTGTCTGTCCGAAATGAACTACGGTAATCATTTTTTTATGAGAAGGTTATTTTTATGATGGGTCATGTCAAATGTTCCTCTGACGCCATCAGTACCGTGTAGAATATAAAATCACGTTTACTCTGGGGCTCACAGTATTGATTTTGCAATGCTGCCTTTCTGCTAGCAACGGCAGTTGCGTAGCCAGCCCTGTCTGTCCAGGCGAGAACGACTTAACGTTTCGTTACATATCTGATAAGCGCAGCTAGTTGAGACGACAAAATACATTAATAACAGATATTTAGATCAATGCGATGGAGCCACCGTATATAAGTTATTTAAACCGCAACGTTTTCAGATGACTCGGAAGCACTTACTTTGGTCTAATATGCTATGTAAATGCATCAATCCGTCTTTTAACCATGGGGATATTTGAGCTTATGGTCAAAATAAAAGTAGAGTAAAAAGATATTAGTCTTAAGAACTTAATTAGTTTGGGAAATCTCGGACACTGTCTTAACCTTATTATCTTGATGACTTACCTGAGAAGGTTAAGTAGATGGACCGGGAAATAACACACCGCAAACACTACAACAACAACAATAAGCATTCTTGCTACATTGCGTCTTGAATTAAGTTGGGCTTGAGTTGTCTTCGAAATGGTTTTCATTTCCTTCCCACTAGATTTCGAACCTTCCTCTGTAGGGATTCCAGACCAGAGCCGTATACAGACCTATAATATAAAGCAAAACAATTTCAAGATATATTTATATTTATCGTTAAAAAAGATTATTCAACGGATCAAGTTTGTCATACTCTCTTTTTACGTTTCTGACGCACGACGGTTTTTGTAGTCGTTTTATCGTAGTATTTCACCTTTTCATCTTTAAACGGTATCCGAAATGTACACTCGAGTGCCACACACTGGATGATTTCAAGAAACCTTCCACTTTGAACAATGTGCTTTAATTCCTTTGTTTGGAACAGGGTGCTATCATTCCTTTGTTTGGAACACAGAGTGCTATCACTGATTCCTTTGTTTGTAACAGCGTGCTATAATTACTTTGTTTGGAACAAGTGCTATATCCTTCATTTGCTTGGAGCAAAGTGATATCATACCTTTGTTCGGAACAAAGTGCTGTCACTCACTTGTTTGGAACAAAGTGCTATCATTCATTTGTTTGGAACTACGTTATATCATTCATTGGAAACAGTGTGTACTTTAGGTCCCAGATTATGGATTATACTAGTATCGTCCGATACTGGAACACCCGGTATCGTTCGATACTGGTACAAAGTCAGTGTTCCAGTATCGGACGATACTGGCACTTACAAAATGTTCCAGGATCGCGCGATACTGGTATTCCAGTATTTGGGAGTTAAGGTACACTTTTTCCCATTCATTTGATTGGAACAAAGTGCTACCATTCATTTGTTTGGAGTATAGAATAAAATTCCTTTGTTTGATTTATAACGGCATTTTTTCTTCTTCTCGAAATTCAATTCCGAGCAGTAAAGTTGACATAGTTAACTGCAGGCTGGATGCTCATTTGGGAAGATAATCGCCTCGACAACATCCGGTATCACCGAACACCCGTTTGCCACACTTCAAGGTTTACCATGTTTACGTTGCATTTGTATATAAATGCTTACGGATAAAAACGTTTTATGAGTCGGTAAATGTTCTATACATATATCGACAGCGCCTCGTATTTAAATGATTCTGATATTTGAGAGTTGCATGTTCACAAACCGTGGTACACGTGTCAACGAAAAGCGAATCCAATCCGTATAATATAAATATGTATAACAAATTGCAATTTATAAATCAAATTTCAAACATATTTCGTGTCGTAGCTAATGGCAGTGTTTTGAGGTATGAAACCCATTGCCATTTGCTTAAAATATACATGATTTTCAGTCATGACACCAGTCGATAATCTGTCTACACTGTTAAAAATTGCCGTAATTTTACGGACAAAATTTAACAGAAATCCTCCGTAAACGGTAAAATACGGAATAAAATTGTAAATTTACGGATTTCTACGGAAAACTAGTAAAATTTACAGAAAAATCAGGTAAATGATAAATTTTACAGACGATGTCCGTAATTGTACAGAAGATCATTATTGAAAGGAGACGTTTACGGTACATCTTGTAAATTTACAGGAAATTAGCTGTAGTTTTACGGACAAATTAACAGTTAGTAAAAAAAACACCATGGAATGCATATTTGTATTGAAAATACTATTCCATTTTCGGCCCATCCTGAACAAGACCGTACTTTTAAGGATCAAGCTATCAAATAAATGATAAATTTTACAGACGATGTCCGTAATTGTACAGAAGATCAAAGATCGTAAAAAAAAAAATTGAATTCTGTAATCTGTTATTTTTACGGAAATGTGTAAATTTACATGGGAATTTTGTAAAAGTTACGCAAAAGGAATTCGTAAAATTACGGATTAAAAAAAAAATTCCGGCAGCAAAATTTCCGGACAATTCTTTTTGTTCCGTTATTTATTTTTACGGAATTATGTTAATTTACGTCAAGTTTCTGTAAAATTTCCGTAAATAGAATCTGTATTTTCACAAATTATAATTTACGGAATTTTGTATATTTTACAGGAACTTTTCCGTAAATTTCAACTTTCTGTAAATTTACGGGCAAAAAAAAGAGTCCGGAAATTTTGCTGCCGGAATTTTTCTGTAAAAAAACGGAAAATTTTCTAACAGTGTACTCAAAGCAAGCCTTTATCTAATATTTATCTTTAAAAGGTTTCAAGATGCTTGTTAGAGCAGGAAAGTTTAGAAGAAAACTTTCATTGCTAGAGGAACAAAAAGATTTAGTTTTGTGCTAACCTTAACCGTGTATGCTTAATGAAATTCAGTGATTACATAGCTTAAAGGCAAAGGTCCACTTCGACCAGTCCACCCTGGGTGAACTTGCTCACTCCGGTTCATTTGGTGACAGATGAAAAAGAGTTTGAGTTATTCCCAAAGGATCTGGCTGATAAGAATGGACCTAGGGGTTTAAATCGTCAATAAATCACATGGTACATTTTGGGATTGTTTATGTTTGGATATAAAATCCTTATTCATTGGTCAAAGCCTAGCTATTATATTACTTATAATTATTAATAGCTAAGATGTCTTTTAGCATTCACTGAGGTTGATCTTTCATAACTTGCCTTTATATACGCTACAGCAATGACAATGAGTGGTATAAGGTACGTAGCAATGGCTGCAAACACATAGTACAGCTGTTGCCATTCTTTTGCCCGCCAATGTATCTGTAATGGAAGACAAAAAATAAGACAAATTATTTATATCAATTTTTATTGAGTATTTAGAAACCAAAACAAACAAAACAGCCAAATTTGAAATTAATGCAAACAGGATTTCTTTTGTATTCCAGCATGATTAGCATTAGCTACAGTGCCAACAGGGCTTTCCCCCACAAAACAAATAGTGCCAAACAAGTGTTGAAGTATTTAAAATCTGAAGGCGTCTGACTTCCACCTTCTATACTAGTACATGGTAGTAATATACAGATAATCATAACTTGGCCACATAATATGAAAAACACCTTTCATTTATGTTTTTCAAAAAAAGTAAGGGTATTTAAGAAAAAAAGAGAGGACTGAATACGTATAAGTGACTTGTACGTAAGACTTATGCTCGAATCATACTAGCCGGGTGCTGGTCGCAACAAGTCGCGGTACACTCGCTAGCTGAAAAGTATCTCGGTGCGACCTTTGGTCGCCATACATGTAGTTCAATCTACTAAATCGCCGGTATTTCCGGGTCACGCAGACGACAACCTGGATAATGGCCGGCTGCTTATTGGTTATATGCTAATTTCGAGTCAAAATAATAATAATAATAATAATAATAATAATAAAAACAGTGTTTATATAGCGCACTGTGGATCACAATCCCTCAGAGCGCTTTACAATATGATACATCATAAAACAATAAAAATACAAGCAAATCAATAATAATAAAAAAAATTGCAAGACCAACAATTGCACATTACATCAAGCCCTGATATATCATAACATTTACAGACCAGCTGTGATTATATAAAAAGTACATTAATTGCACATCAAAAACAATTAGAAGTCAAATGAACACACTATGAAGAATACACTCGAAAAAATGCATACATACAGCCATCCCCGAGTCAAGTCTCGAAAATGACTACATGAAGACAAAGCATACGTGAAGCCATCTTCGAGACAAGTCTCGAAAATGACTACATGTAGTAAATTAACACACGTCCATCATGTACATAATACAACAAAATATAATTAAAATAACCATGAAATACAACAGTAATGGAGGATTGTTAAGCATGAGAGACCCACGGACAGAGGCCGTGTAGCATGTCAGTGGATCTCACATACCTAATACCATATCATATAATAACAAGGCAACATATTAATTACAGAGACCAACTGACAGATCCGTGGATACATCAGTGTACCTCACATGTATATACATACAATTATTATAATCACACAATGCATAAAATATGGCATAGGACAAAATACAAAATGAAAATAGCACATACAAAATGCCATTCAACTGCAGCTGAAATATTCATGTTAAAGAAAGTCATAAACTAAAAAGGTGAGTCTTAAGCAGAGACTTGAACCTATTTACTGATCCAGCACACTTGATTGTCAAAGGGAGTTCGTTCCAGAGTTTTGGTGCAGCTGCTGCGAATGATCTACAACCGTACGAGGTAGATGTTTTCACCGGTTTCAACAGATGCTTATTGCTGGATCTAAGTGATCGCGTTGGCTTGTACTCTGTGAGTAAGTCCAAGATATACGTCGGGGCAAGACCATGAAGTGATTTGTAGGTCATTAGCAGTATTTTGAACATGATCCTCTTGCGAACCGGCAGCCAATGTAGTTGCTGTAGAACAGGAGTAATATGTTCGTGTTTCCTCACAAGTGCAACCATCCTGGCAGCGGTGTTCTGAACTTGCTGGAGCTTGACAATCTCACGGTCAGGCAAACCGACTAACACACTGTTGCAACAATCTAGTCTCGAGGTGATGAACGCGTGGACGAGTTTTTCAGCGGTTCCTTGATCCAGATATTTTCGGATTTGTCCAATTTTGCGTAACGCGAAGTTCGCGGCCCGACAGATGTTACTGATGTGAGATGTCATGCTCAGATGGTTATCGAAGATCACTCCAAGATTTCGTGCCGAGGGTACTGTCTGAATGTAATCTGTGTCAATCTTTACAGCGGCAACAGTAGAAGATGTCTTGATAAACTTTGACGTTATGTGAAGTATTTCCGTCTTGCCGCCATTAAGTTTAAGACGATTTGCAGTCATCCACATTTTGACACTCTTAACACACTGCTCAAGTTGTGAGATTGCAGAAGCTTTCTCGGAGGGGTTAAACAGCATATACAGTTGTGTGTCATCTGCATACACCATCAGCTCAACACCCTCAAATGATCTAATGGGTTGAAAAAGTACGGTGTTCATTACGTCATGAGCGACCAATCTTTCGAGTTGAATTGAAGTCAACTGGCCGCGACCGGTCGTTTCCAGTCAAGCGATCTCTTGATGTATCGGATGTTTGAATATGACGAAAATCTCTTCATAGGAGCGACTAATTCGCGAAGCGACCTTAGTATGTTTTCAGCATTATACGATAGGCTTCAGAGTATACTAAGATGAATGCAATTATTTCTGTATCATTATGGCAATATTTGCTTTGTTTTTCTTCAAATTTCATTTGCGCTTGTACGCATGGTGATACAAAATATTAAAGGCGACTATAGTATAAATCTTACGTACAAGTCACTTATACGTGTCACGTAGTGCAGTGTGGCCTTAGTGTCTGCGATCACAAACACGTGATTGTATACAATGACAATTAGGTTATGGGTATTGACAGTACATTAAGGTTTGACATTATTTTGTAATTGTCAAGTTGTATAATAAATCAGGTCAATGGGAACGTGACCTATTGACACACCCTGCAGTAAACCTACTTATCTGTTTTTGTTCATAGTTGTTTCATTGAAAAAACCCAAATGTCATTTTGAAATTAGAGCAGACAAAAACTCTTTTTTCGCTAGAAATGTAATAATGTTTCCGCACTTGGGCAAATACAGTCACTGCGGTGTATGTACATAGGTGACATTGTTCACAACAACATTTAGTGTATGGATGATGTATGTAATACAGGGTGACCCAAAAAAAATAGGACTCTGTTTCATGACGGTGTAATTCTAATTATAATCATTGGAACATGACCAATTTAGTCTTAATGTAAAGCCCAATTAATTATTATGATATCCTGAAAATATAAGATCAATCCGATGCAAAATAAGAAAACTAGCGTACTTTGCGTAAACCATGTCATTTACTGGTTTGTACAATGGGATCTACATGTACAGACCAGTAAATAACATGGTTTACGTTTCAATACGTTATAATAATTGTCAACATAGTAAATAATCTATCAGTCAATAGCAAAGTTTAGTTTGGTAATCTATTTAATTCTGGCACAAATCAATACTTGCTCAAAAAAAATCCGCAAAACAGATGCATGCATATTCTGTGCAAATTAAAACAGTTTTGTTAAACAGTTCTCGAACCCACTGTGGATGGTTCATTGAGTTACAAGTCGAGCACTTTCATGTTACTCGACTGTTACTGTGTGAATTCCCATTGTACAAACCAGTATTAATGACACGGTTTACACAAAGTACGCTAGTTTTCTTATTTGTCATCGGATTGATCTCATATTTTCAGGATATCATAATAATGAATTGGGCTTTACAGTGAGACTAAATTGGTCATTGTCCAATAATTATAATAAGAATTACACCGTCATGAAACAGAGTCCTAATTTGTTTGGGTCACCCTGTAGATGTATCAATGTTCCTTACTTGCAACAAAGAAATAGGGACGACCGCTAAAAGTATGGATATGCCGTATAACCACCATTAACACAATTGTTATAATACAATACGCTACTTCATTATTTTACAAACAAGCTTATGCGATTTGATAAAAACCCTGTCAGTTTTGAATATTATTCATACGATATGAAATAAACAAGTCTGTGCAAATGACAAATTAGTTTTAATGACACTCCTTTCTTAATAATTCAAAGGGCATAAAGAAGATGAAAATGCGGATCCTATAATCATTCTGATTCCACGCCAGTAAATAATTTCAGTCCTTGTAGACGATAATCAAAACTTTTTTTATCAGCTGGCATCCTGTGTCCCATTGATTATAGAATTAATCAGAAATGGTACTTATTGCTCCCTAATGATTAAAGTTGTAGTTTAATCCTGATTTTTGAACTATTACCTAATACTACAGTGCAAAAAGAAATATTTTCAATGCATTTTGTAGGTTTTTTGGGTGTATTTTAATTGTAAATGTTCTGGTAACATTTCTCAACTTTTTCTGATAAATGAGGGCGCTACACCAATTGTCCAACTTTGGGGGCCAATTTCTCAGAACTTTCGGGGATATCATATATAATTGTTTTGATTTAATGATCAAAGATATCATGAAATTTAAGGAAAATGTCAAATTGAAAAATCCAGTCGCTTTATAAGCGAGAAAATGGGTATTTTGTAACACTCATTTAGCATGTAAACGTATAGGCGAACCATTTGGTGGTGTGAATTCTGAATTTAGATTCCACGCCAGTAAATAATTTCAGTCCTTGTAGACGATAATCAACACTTTTTTTATCAGCTGGCATCCTGTGGGCCATTGATTATAGAATTAATCAGAAATGGTACTTATTGCTCCCTAATGATTAAAGTTGTAGTTTAATCCTGATTTTTGAACTATTACCTAATACTACAGTGCAAAAAGAAATATTTTCAATGCATTTTGTAGGTTTTTTGGGTGTATTTTAATTGTAAATGTTCTGGTAACATTTCTCAACTTTTTCTGATAAATGAGGGCGCTACACCAATTGTCCAACTTTGGGGGCCAATTTCTCAGAACTTTCGGGGATATCATATATAATTGTTTTGATTTAATGATCAAAGATATCATGAAATTTAAGGAAAATGTCAAATTGAAAAATCCAGTCGCTTTATAAGCGAGAAAATGGGCATTTTGTAACACTCATTTTGCATGTAAACGTATAGGCGAACCATTTGGTGGTGTGAATTCTTCTATTTTTCTTAAACAGTAAGTTATATATTCCATCTCGAGATTGGCATAGGGTTGCACATTACGTCTGTTTGTATCGATTAATTTAACCCCCTAAGTACTATCTGCCTGGAGAACATTATTTCCAATTGGTAATAACATGCGTATTTAAATAACCAATCAACACCAACTGAATGTTTCGCCTACATCTTCATTAGGGATACAATCATTGTTACAATATATCTGATTGGTACGATCAATGATGTATTCATATTTATAACCAATAAGCACATGTTTCTCTAAGGGTTAATGCTTTACAATTGATGATCAGTAATTCACAAATCGAACAAGTATATTGGCTGTAACTTAATAGACTTTGTACACTCGGTAGCAAGGTTACTTGGCAAATTTACGATTTGAGGGTGAATACTAGACACTTGACCATTAAAATGCTATTGCTCCATGCAGACTGCACTCAAAGTTGACAGACAGACGTTTGTATTGATTGTCCAACGTTTAGCAGTGTGAAGTGACACGACTGGTGAAATATGAATATGAAAAATAAAACCCTTTTCTTTCAGATACTCTATGTTAACATATCTCACGAACCTTTTAAAATCAGCCTTTAATAGCTCATGAAATGATTGGTCAGATTGACATAGCCGATTGCGTTCACGTTTCAATTAGTGGCAAATTGTAACACCATACGAATTATGAAATTTGGTGAACAGTGACCGATCTGGATTTGCCCGCTACTTTGTTAGTTTAGAAACGAATCATTGGTTGATTGATTGACTCTCAGGAAGGAATCATTAGTATTATCATCTCAGATTTATCCGATTTTTTTTATACTGACCGCGGTGTAAGACCGAGTCTTAGCAGAAGTGTAAACTGTTGATAAACACCTTCAACGGCGTTATTTTACTCTTCCGTTGTGTCACGGTATCCCGATATTGAAAGATTTACAAAGAGGACTGGGTATTGAGAGGTGTCATTTTGACACCGCGCAATTGTACTTTTACGATAACGTCCCTGATGAGATTGCTTTACGCACACGCAGTCATCATTTAAGCCGCAGTAGCGTATCTCCCGGGGGGGGGGGGGGTCAGAGTTCCCCCAGACGGCTTTGACCGGGAAGGCCAGCTCAAACTACCGGGCTAAAAAAAATCGAAGTGAAGGGAAGAAGAGGAAGAGACGAAGAGAAAGGGGTAAAGGAAAGGAAAAAGGGAAAGGAAAGGGAAAGAAAGAAAAGAGAGGGGGAGAAAGAGAGAAGGAAAAGGGAAAGGAAAAAGAAAGAAAAGGGAGAAAAGGAAGATAAAGGAAAAAGAGGCGTACACTTATCGGTGATATTGATGAAGGTGGTTTAAAAATGATCGATGTGAAATCAATATTCAAGGCTCAAAAGATTAAGTGGGTAAATAAATACCTTAACACTTCAGCTGCATGGAAATCAATTCTGAATGAGTATATCGCTCCATTTGGTGGTGAGTTAATATTCCATTGTAATATTCATCCAACTCAAATTCATAAATGGAATAATATTCCAATATTTTATAAGGATATGCTGAAGTCGTATTTTGATTTTATTATGCCTGACAAGAATGGTCATCTTCAACAATGTGTATGGAATAACCAATATATTTGTATCAATCATAAGCCTTTTTACTATAAGCATTTTTCCAGGTGTGGTATGAATATGATCTCTGATTTATATAATACAAATGGTAAAATTATTCCCTTTGATGTTTGGACTAAACGTGGGGTTGCTAATAAATATTACATGAATTGGAGAAGCATTGTTGATGCTATTCCAGCTTCTTGGAAGCAAGATTTTAAAAGTGGCTTTAAACGGGACCTTTGTAAAAAAAAAGGTTTCATATTGACGCACGAGAATAATGAGTCTCACATTGACAATATGACATCCAAAATCATCTATCGTATTCTAGTCCAGAAAATTCAGGAACCTCCTACATCCCAGGTGAAATACAAAAATGAGCTTAATGTGTTTGACAATGAATGGAGTAGTATTTACCTTATGCCGTTTAAGGCATGTCATGATGTTAGGACAAGAATTTTCCAATACAAGATTAATTTGAATTGCTTAATGACTAATAGTAGATTATTTAAGATGAAAATTGTTGACAATGTGAATTGTACTTTATGCAGTAACTTCCCTGAGACTTTAAAGCATATTTTTTGGGATTGTGCTCATGCCATTAACATCTGGGACGAATTTAAAATATGGTTTGATTTCAACATGAATTTTAATATTGTTCTTGATTACAAGAAAATACTGGTTGGCATTGGCAAAGGAGGAGACTGTAGTGCATTAATTAACTTATGCCTAATACTTATCAAAAAGGTTATCTATGATAGCAGATATCAAAATCGAATACCTTCAATTCTTGCATTTAAGTATTTAATTAAGTTTCATTATAAACTTGAGAAACAGATCTCTACCAGCAACAACACAATGTATAAATTCATTGATAAATGGACAAAATTAGAAAAGTTTTGTGAGGAGTAAAAAAAACAATTGTATATAAGCTTTATTTTTAAGCTTTATTTTATACTTATTGATGTGCTTATTCATATAACCCAGGAGTGTATACTGTATGTTATTATCTTTCTATTACCGTATTGTAACTGTATGTGATTTGTTTTTATGTTTTTTTTGAGCGAAATAAAAACAGTAAAGAGAAAAAAAAAAGATAAAGGAAAAAGGAAAGAGAAAATAAGGGATTTACTTAACTCTCATCTAAATGACAACTTTGCCCCTTGCCCGGTTTGATGATGGGCAATTTAGTATAAAAATGGCAAAATTTTATCGCGCTGCGCGCGCATTTGTCCAGGAATATCATTATAGAAGTCCATTTGAAAGAAAACTGTACCTTAGATATGTTGATAAAATTTCGCATCAACTTTAGGATGCAACGTCATTCGCATTCATAGTTGAGTCAGCTTAAAAGCGTTCCCCTGCTGATGAATTCCACACATCATATCTGCTTCACCTGAATCCATCCGATTCTGCTTCCATAAGATGTGGTTGGATAATAATAAGGTACCATTACACACCCATCAATGAAGTTGTCTTGCCTTGGCGCTTTAAAACATCGACTGAAGTACACGAGATCGGTACTTTACAATAGCAACGCAATTAATTCGTTGTCATTATTAAATCACTATAGACGAAAGGCTATGTCTAATTTTTAAATTTTTAAATTGTCTATTTCTCATTGTTACAGTCTAACAGATAGTATAGGATGCCCTTTTTTGTGTGTATTGTGTTAAATGTTAATATCGACAGTAATGGCTGTGATGTTTATAACAAATTTGTGCTGGAGAAATATTCCCATAAAATGTCACGCTATCGAGAGTGTTGTCTTCCGGTGTGGGAAAAACATTTTATGGATCACATATAATAACTATAATCTATCCATAGCGTTTTTATACGATATCATAAAATGATCGAGTACCTTGGAAATGTACGTATAAGTTGTCATAATATCATCTCCTCGGTATACATCACAGACAATTGGGTTTGCACCTCGTCGGTAACGAGTATTATAAACTGTAAAGTACAAGTGTATAAACTCACACTAGCGTGCTACCGCACAGACAGAACACTTGAAGAGACCCACTTGTGTAAAAATAACTTATTATGGTGAGAAGCTGTCAATGTCAAGCAATCTGTTTTGTCATTTTGATTGGACCTTATATAGTCTGTTAGATTGAAAGTCGATATGTTACCTTAGATACACTAATACTTCTGCGACACATTTAAGTCATGCCTCGTGTCATTAAACTTAACCTCAACCCATTCAGATTTTATCGGGCGTATCAATAAAATTGCAGTCCTTCTTTTCGGGAATGTGATTTCTTACCTCCAAAATCATGAAAATCACATTTTGGCACTTTTTGGTTAATAATTCAAAAGATAAATAAGATATTCAAAAAACTAAAAAAACGTTCGAATTTTATAAGGATTATAATAAAACTAGTATGACAAAAATTGACAAAATATATTTTTAGTTATCTTTTCCAAACCTAAAATGGGTCAAAAAACCTGTTTTTTATAATTTTTTCAAAATGGTCAATTTCATGTTCATGATTGGATTCATTGAACCTTTTTCTTCAACAAAATGTTCACTTTTATATAGAATAAATGAATAATGATGGAGTTACAGCAGTTTAACGGAGGCTATGCTAGGGTCCACACCCCTTAACGTTATATAAGTCTGTGCGCTAACACTTTTCATCGAAACTAGATCGGTGATAATTCTTCTCTTTGAGCCAAATATACTGTACGTATATAATACTTGTATTTTCATCGTTACAATTATAATATCTTGTATTCAATGATCTGTGCATTAAATCCTTCATTTGATATAATGACCGCAGAAATGTAATAAATCGTGTTCAATCTACGAATATATGATAGATTCATGCAAAACGGTTCATTGGTTTTTGATTTATAGGAAATTTGGGTAAAAGTGTACTTTAGGTCAAAGATTCTGGACTGTATTAGTATCGATACTAAAACACCCAGTATCGTTCGATACTGGTACAAAGTCAGTGTTCCAGTATCGGATGCACTGGCACCTATCAAATGTATCGGGCGATACTGGAACACAATATTCGGCCGAGTGCACCAATGACGGGTAACTTAATAGGGAGGTAAGCTACCTCCCTAGTAGTTATGCTCTAACTGTAGCATAACTTACTAACGATGTAATTCTTAGAGCATAATTGGCGAGTAACACCAGAATAGCCACTAGCGAGGTAAATATCCACATTAATCAGCATCGTCCCCTTACAAAATCAAGTGTCGCATATGCCAAGTGTTAACCTATAGTTTACTGTAAAATTCTGACGTGGATGGTTCTCCGTAATATTAAAAACGTATCGTCACTCGCTAGGTCATAGGTGAGTGTAAATCAAGAACACGTGGAGTCGGACTGCGATCCGGAAAAAAATGATGCCATTTTATGGCCAAAAATTTCGAAGTTTGTTTATCACTTTTTCAAAAATAAGGACTATCATGACATTACAAACATATTTTGGGCGAGGGGCACATACAAACATTGCACCAAAAAGCACAATTTTAATGAAAAACACAAGCACCCGATGGAAACAATTATATACAATTATAACACATCTCTTAACACAAATACCTCCGTGGCGTGGACACCGTGTCCTACGCTTGTTAATCGCGGAACCCCGGTTCGACTCCCAGACCACGCGCGGCACGATATCCTTTTTTTTCTTTTTCTACCCTTCCTCTCACAATAATGTTGAAACTTGTTTTATCAGTTTTTAATTAATAAAAACAATAATAAGTTTATGTATTTAGTCATTATTTAAGACCCTTGGACAATTAGTACACTTTGGTCAAAATATGACCCAAAGTCGGTGCGATTAGTGTTTGAATGGGCAAAAGGAATTGATCTAAATTTTGACTAAAAAAAATCACCAAATTGCATGAATGGATTTTCAAAAATATAAAAATCTTTCAGCTTATGAGGGGTCACATTCCACTTCAAATAAACACCCCCTGGGCATGCAAGTGCAATTGGTTCTTCAGCATCAGCGAATCATCCCCTTCAATGTTCACAATAAATGTACGCTATATACTGCTAGAATCGACTGACTTGTGGCATAAAACGTTATGCCCCAACTTACTCTTGGGTCCGGTCAGGTATAACATTTAGCGTAAATAACCCGCCAGTTACTAGCCTAGTAGCTTACCCCGCATTGGCGCTCTCAAAATGTTGGGTTACGCCTCAGTTACTAGCGAGGTAGCGCTATTCTTCAGCTACCCGTCATTGGTGCACTCGGCCGAATATGTACCCGTATCGTTCAATACTGGGACAAATCCCTACTGGTACCATATTTACCAGTATCACCCGATACTGGACTATAAAAACGTTCCAGTATCGCTCGATACTGGTACACAATTTGGTGTTTCAGTGTCGACCGATGCTGGAACCTGTAAATTCGGCCCAGTATCGAGGGATACTGGCAACTTTTATATTCCGGTGTTGAACGATACTGGTATATCTGGGACCTAAAGTACACTTTTCGAAAATGGTATATATTTTTTTCTTCATTTCATAACTTGGAATGTGTTATAAGTTACAGAAAATCCTTTGTTTTCAAAACCGTTCAGCCGAATCAACCTAATCTGGTCTACATAATAAAAAATAGTTGCGCTATATAGATCCAAAACAAAAGTGGACAACCTGTTTTTAATTTGGGAATCATTTTTATTGGTACACCCTGTATATGAACTTTTTAAAGAGAGCCAACAGAATTGTAGAAAGTATAATATATGATATCAAAACATAATTAGTAAAGAAAATACAGCCTCTAGATATTAACGGATATTAGCATTGCAAAGTATATGATATTTAATTTTCTTACACAGAGAAGAGGAACTTGAGTAGCAGAAGTGATACGTTCAATATAACGAATCAATACCAAATCGTTATTTGTTATAAGCAAGCAGAGGATTTGAAAACAGCGCTTGAAAACGCATACCTTACAAAATTGTTTGATATCAAGAAGGTAAGTCTATTGTTGATATTCAATAAAAGGAAGCGTAAAAAGTTATCTGTCCTCCGGGAGTCTCCAACACAAAACGTGTAAATGTCCGGTAGTATAATGCAATCAACGCGATATCGAGTATAGTCAGATTTCTTTCGATATCCATCCCGGGGGTTTAATTCAAAGCAAACATTTATACAGTTTCTTGGCCATATGTCTATGTCTAGGGTGTACCAGAAAGTTAACATACAACTGGCAGTCTAGATCTCTCTGTCTCTCTCTCTTTCTCTCACTTGGTTCTAACCAGTGGCGTGCCCAAATTGGGACCGGGTGCCACGGCCCACAACAATGAACGTGTTGTATGTATTGGTGACTCGTGGAGGAGGACAAGACTCAATATTCGATTGAAAAGGCTCATAATTGATCAGTTAGAGTCCCTTTGACTAAAGAAAATGATGGGGAACTCGTTATTTCTGTCTTTAAACAAGTCTAAGTTTTATAAGAAAGCTTTCCAAGCCTTTCAGATATGCTACAACTCAACATGTTCTGCCTCCTGTATCTCCGCCAAGGGATTGGTCTCTGGACGCCACTAGTTCTAAAGGCCCTGTCACACCATAGCGTATGGCCTGAACGTGGCCTGAACGTATGCCGACGTATTCAAAAAATAGCTCGAAAATTGTCAGAGTCCAAGAACGTCCAACTTCCCAACGAATTGCGTAGGAAAAGTCGACATCGGTGATGGAATGGACGTATCCAGCGTATCCATAGCGTATTGAACGTATACATAGCGTATGACTAACGTATTGATAGCGTATCACTAACTTATAACAAACTTATGACAGCGTATCAAAGCGTATGCGATCGGCGAGCGTATGACCAACGTATGCTTAACGTATTCGAAGCGTATGTCTGCCGTGTTCGACGTATCCTCAGCGTATCCTCGGCGTACAAAGAACACGTGACTTATGCCGCTGCAGAAATTGAGTTTCGTACACGGCGGGACAAGTGTTGCCAGTTCAAGTAAACGCAGCCTAGATGATAACTATTAAAATATCTAGAAGGGTAAATCTATACGAGTAACGTACCTCTAACGTATGTCAGCGTATGTCAACGTATGTCTAACGTATGTCAGCGTTTGTAAACGTATGTCTAACGTACCACGAACCTATTGGGAACTTATGCAGAACGTAAGTTAAGCACACGTTGAGTACGTCGAGAAATTTTGAACATGCTCAATAATTTTTCGCGGGCTCGACGTGTTCCAAATTTCACAACGTATCACAGCGTGCTCTTAATGTAAACGACGTATCCCCAACTTACCCCTAACTTGTATCAGCGTACACCAACGTACACCAACGTATTTTTCGCTATTTCGCATACGTTGTCATACGTTCAGGCGATACGCCATGGTGTGACAGGGCCTTAACATTGACCTTAAACGCCTTCTTGGGATTAATCTATTTATTATCTTGGCATTTTGCTTGGCTGGTCTGCTCTTTCATGTAGGCGTTTTCCAAGGTAGAAATGGAATTGCCGGTAGTCGCGACATTTAGCTGATCATCTCGATTGACTTATCATAGCTTTTTAATCATCGCAAGATCATTTTGCAGAAATATGTATGTTTATTCTTCCTTAGACAATGGAGCAAACAAGTGAATGATCATATTCTCATGATACTCATTTTATATGTAAAAACAATATGATATCTAAGCCAGCATTGTTTTTCTTCTCATAACACATAGATAAGAATTATTTGGCATACAATACCGATCATGGTATAATTCAATAACAATACACGTACAATGGATCGAATTTCAGGGAAGTTTTATAACTAAAACAGTTTTGAACCCCCCTCTCTGTCATGTCTGTTTCGACAATAGGGTGAAAAAAAACATGTGGATGGACTGAAAAGGCCCCCTTGACCTTGATGTATGTATTGAACCATAACATTGTGATTGTTTTTATTAAGCATATTTAATATAGTTTATTTTCAGACAAAATTACAATACTAGTAATAATCGACTGAAAAATAAGCAAAACGTAACAAGTTTTGAAAGCTGACCCCCTTTTTTACTATTCCAATGGTATGTATACAGTTAAGATATCACGACATGCCTGTTACTGCATCATAACTAAATTAAGTGGGAACGGTGGCCATATCAACGGATGGCTTCAGTAATGTAGCCGGAAATCAACCTAATGGACCCCTCACATGTATCTGTGTGAGATGGGCGGCCCCTTACCGTGTGAAAAATGGGTGCGGACGGCGGCACACACGGTGGGCCTTTTCCCGTCCGTTAAACACGTTCAGGGGACTTTGCCGACTCAAAACTCCTGGCGGGTGAGTAAAAGCGGTGGCGAACGATGAGAGCCCGGTATATAAGGACGGCGCACCCGTTTCGCACCCGTTTCGCACCCGTTTCGCGCCCGTTCGCAGGGCGGTAATGGACGGTGGTGGACGTCGACCATCTTAGCGTCGGGCTGCGAACGGCCGCATGTAGCCTGGTAACCGTTCGCGGAACGGACAGGCATGTTGTATTATAGAAGTTGGTCGTACGAATTCCGGAATGCAAATGAAGCGGCAAACTTGAGCGCTCAGCTTAACCCTTTGAACACTGGCGGCCGGATTTCAGGCTAATATGAGTATCGTATATACACTGGCGGCCGGATATCCGGCCGCTAACATGTGCGCACTGTTTACAAGGTTTGGGGGACACCCCATCGAATGTAAACATGCCATTTGACCCGGAGAGTTGACTAGGGGCTACGGGCTGCACATAGCTTTGTTTTGACAATGCGTTGAACACGATCTGTGCTGGTTAGAGGGTTGTTATTTCATCTATTTTGGTCGGATTTTCGGATTTTTCAATGGCGCCGCCGGCACCAGATGTTTTAGCAAGGGTCATGGACTCTGATACGGAGGATATATATGATTCTGACTATAGTAATAAGGATGAACAAGACACGGTAAGCATGAATATGGCAACTAAAAAAGTGCTAGTAACTGTTATGGGAACGATACAGACAGTAACATTATGCCCTATTAGGGGTATTTCTGTAGGGGTGTCAGGGTGGGGCTACCGTTTACTCAGGGGTGTCAGTGTTCAAAGGGTTTTAAAAAGGGCGGTTTGATGATGTAATCCAGATGTTTCTGCCGGTACCCAGGCGTTCCGACCGGTTAGGAACCGGTATGGAGGTGGTATGCACACGGTGAGGACACGGTGAGAACGGTAAGCTAGAACTGTATGAGGCCGGTGATCCCAGGATAAGGCCGGTGAGAACCCAGTACAGACCCGGTACATTCGCCTAACTATTAAATGATGCAATGTTTTAAACACTTTTGTGTGAATATTGCCTCGTTATGCCAGAATCAAAATCAATTGCAGATACATGCATCATGCATGTAGTGACCACTCACTCTATTTCATCATCCCACATGTCTTATCGGGACCGTTAAAATTGAGGGCGCAGCCTCCAACGCATCACTGTACAAATGCCATTGCAATGGTGAAAGGAGGTTAGCTTACAAAAGTTGTCACATTTTATTCATATTTCAATCGATTACTTACTTTCTTTTTTCTGAAGATGAACTAGATTAAATACTTTTTACACACACAAAAAACCACAGTGATATTAAGCGTCAATGCACACATCAAGGTCAAAGGTCGTTTTAAATCCGTTCACAAAGTTAAATCACCCTGTAATGTATTAGCTACGTTTTAATAGCGTTGATGGGGAAATATATATACGTTAATTATGGGAACACTAACTGGTTAGCACAATTTATCGACTTACCTTTTTATGTAAGGACATTAAACGCTTCAGGCATAATATTGTATAATAACGTTGAAGTAAGGCTTTACATGTATATGGACCTTTGGAATGCACGTTCATGACACCTCGCCTAAAGAGTTTTAACGAATTCGCCGTAGGACAAGTTGAAACTGTTAAGTATTTGTCAGAATTGGCTATAACTTGTTCAGGATAAAATGATCACAAGCAAAAGATAGTCTGTCACTGACTCACTTCAATGCTTTGAGTACTATCAACTCATCATCAGCAATATAGCTTGTTGTATTCGGCGCGAGTTGCAGCGAGTGGCGCGAAAAGGGAACACTGGTATTTAATATGTCGAAATCATGAATCCTTCATTCACTGAACATTTATGTCCAGTTGCCAGCAGTAGTATCTCCGGGGGTGCCCCCTTAAGGGCCCTTTGACGGCGGGAAGAACAGTTCAAACTACCGGGCTAAAAGGTTGAATTGTGGGGGTGGGTGTGGGGGGATTTGAGTCTGGTGGGTTTAGATTAACACTGTTGGTTAGTTATCGAGCTCGATTAACTGCGCCAGTTTGGGGACGTCACATCACGGCCCTCCCTTGATATGAGTTTTCTTAAAATCATGGGAATTCCAAGCGATCTTCTATACTATTCTGAAGAAACATGGACTTTTCTTGGGAATTCCCTACGGTCAGAAATTGGTTTTGTGTTTTTTTGGTGGGGGATTCCTATGTCTTCTATAGAGGGTGTACCATTAATTTATGGAATAGACAAATAGGTTAAAAAATGACATCGGTGGTCATAATCAAATTTCGAATCATACCATATTTTATGTTGCTTTAGGTTTTGTGCAGATTTCATTATCTTCACACTAGTCCATTAAATAAGACTTCTTATATTAGGGCATACTACTTACCTCAGCGCATTTACAGAGCCACAGAGGCTTCCCTATTGCTGCCAAATGTTCACTGCTCTCAATGCCATAAAATACTACGTTAGGAATCATGATAACAAATGATACCAGCCACACCAGAACTATTACGGTAATCGTACGTGTTGCGCTTATTTGAAACTTAAGAGGTCGGCATATTGCTAGATATCGGTCTACCGCGATCATCATGAGAGTATACACGGACACCGCTACTGAGACTGTCTGCAAGATATAATAAAATGCGAGAAAATATTACATCTAACGGGAAAATACCGTATTACAATCTTTATAAATGAGATACGTATACCTACTACGAAATGTATTCGTTCTGGTCTGTGTGATAATTCACAATCACAAAAGTTTGTCCTTATTCTGAGACTGTATTTATAAGCAACGTGATGACGCACTACGTCACTGAATCAGACAGGGAAACTTATCCGGAAACACTAATGTATCCTGCGTAATAATTTGAAACTGTCTTCACGCCATACCAAAAACTGTTATACAATAAGATGCTTATTGTAGCCTGTGTATTGATATATTCAATTCAGGTATAGTTATAAAATTATTGAATTTGCTTATTAATTATGAGATTTACACCTTAACAATTCACTTTCCCCATCAGAATTAAGGTTGTATTGTATAAGTAGAAAGCCCACTTTTTTACGCCTGAGATAAATTAAAATAAAAAAGGCTGCATTTATGGTGCTCCTAAATGTAGAATAGAAAACATAATAGAATAAGTAAAAAATGGTGGCCTCAATCAGAAGACCCATATTTGAATATTTGAAAAAGAATAACAATACAGAAATTTCGATTAGCCCATTGTTACGTAGAACGACGACCCCTTGGCCCCTTGCGCCTCGGTTTCCCACTTAAAATAATGATGTCAACGGTGTTATATGACCCCATAGAAACACAGAAGATTAACACAGCAGATTGTAACATATATTTAATCTGTAATCATTGGTAATTGTTTTATGTCTGTCATTGCATTTGACGTGATTAAACAACCATCACAACATTATATTTCGCTGACAACAGCATTGTATGATAAATAACTAGTAACACATATATTTTGACTTTACATTTTTATACCGTCCACTGATGTAATATTTTGCTAACAGTGTGACAGACATCATGCCACTACATGTGTAGTCGGATTTATAATTGAAATAACACAGCAAAACAGCGTATTGCGTAAAGCGAGAACAACCATAAACGTGATCGGCATTTCGGGCGCAATCATCTTTGTGCTGCGTGCGTGTTGTTCGTTCAATTATTAATTGGACTATAATTACTGACATTGCAATAGCTTATATGCACATAGAGGTGTTTAATTTCTTTAAGTGTTTATTTATCAGTCTTTAATTTGAAAAGTGTAGTATTACTTGAATCAAAATGAAATATTATGAGAGAAAAACATTCAACATAAATTACTCCGACCAACAGGCACACTTTCTTGATGTTACCATACATAAAGCTGAGAATGGTATACTGTCTACAGATCTCTTCGATGCATTTGCTCTGACGAATCCAGATTCTTATATCATGCACAGAATTTGAAGAAGAATCTGGTTGCCAGGGTTTACAGTTCTACCAAATTCCAGCAAGCCATCCAGAAAGTCCACTCTCTCCCGAGAGCCACAGTCCTAGAGGAGAAGTCTAGAAACCGAGACCCCACCCCTAAGACTCCCCTTGTTACCACATTTCATCCTAACCTTCCTCCCCTACGTCACATCACCAACACTAACCACCACATTCTCCACACATCAGACCGTCTTCGTCGTGCAGTTCCCATCCTGGCCTACAGACGCCCTAGCAACCTTCGAGATATTTTAGTACGTGCTACCATTCCACCATTAACTGATGATTCTCTCCCTACGCAGCATGGCACTTCTAAGTGCGAGTCAACCAGTAGGTGCGTCGTTTGCAGGGAACACATCAAGGAAGGTGATTCCTTTACCAGTCACACCACCCATGCAACCTACAAGACGAAGGGTAACATCACTTGTACCACATCTAATGTCATTTATCTCTTATCATGTAGAGTATGTGGAGTCCAGTATGTTGGTGAGACCAAGAACTCACTGAAGAAGCGCTTCTATGGACACAGATCGACGGTCAACACCAACAAGCCACCTGTCGGACAACACTTCAACCTACCCAACCACACCATGTCTGATAATGATATTACAGGGAATTGAATCTTTAGGTAGCCGTTCAGAAGTGGTACGTCTCAGTAGAGAGAAGCTATGGATGAAGCGTCTTCTTACAATCCAGCCCCACGGTCTTAACATACAGGAAGCGAATGATTAGACTAATCCCCCTCCCCTCCTCCATTTGTAGCTAATTAACTTATACTTGTATTTTTAACACATTTGTTTTACTTTACTTTATTTTTCCATTTTTTACTACTTGTTTCTATGTGACACTATGTTTTCTTTTTCATCATTGTCTCCTAAGCATAGTAATTTTCATTACTCTTTCCAGTGCATTTCCATTATTTGTTACCATAAGCCCAGAACCATTCCCACTTTGTGCTGTCTTGTTTTTTCATGTATTCCCTCAGTCACTCTTCCATCTTACACTTTTTTGTATTATATATTTTTAGTCATCACCATTATGGATTTCACTCACCATCGATATGTTTTAAATCCCAATTGCCTTTTCCTTTTTTTATCTCCCCTTTGTCCATGTCATCCTTTTGCTACATTATCCACTTAATCAATCAGCTGTTAAATTTGATAACCCATCCTCTATTCATCCATCTGTCACTTTGTCCCCCCCCCCCCCCCCCCCCCCATTGTGTTACATTATCTTTTGTCTCATTTCCTGCCCATTGTTCCCCTGTCTATATATATGTTGTGTTTGTTGTATTCTGTCATTTTACCTTCGATAAAGACTCTGTTAGAATCGAAACGTCAGGTCCTTTTATATTTATTACATTTACTTACAGAGGCTATTTTTGTGGATAAGCAGTTGCATTCTGCTTTTATATATATTCGAATATTCATTTAGTATTTTATTCTGTTGATATGTAAGGATTAAGGGCTCATGCCTTTCTCTCAACCGATCTAAGCGCGCTCTTTCATCGCCCTTAGCGCGATCTTAAATCGCGCCTTTTAAATCCGATTCTTCCACGGTCGTACAATGTTTATGTTCACCGCCGATCAATAGCTAAACAATACCAAAGGCCTCAACATGTATCTCGTCGTCTAGACATATCAATTAGGCTACAGACCCGTCACGGATGTGGAATGTTGTTTACTCTAGCTCTATTCATTAACAGCTCTAGAAATAATCTATATTATTATCCCAGTCTTCGTGTTCCGTGCAGTATTGCCATGGTCTGGTGAAGGTAGTCCATGTTCCCTTTCAATCCATTGAAATCAATGATTTACCAACGTGTTTGGTGAAAGTATTATTCTGGTATTTATTATTTTACTGGGATGGGATGCATACCGAAATGAACATTAATTATCTAAAACCTCGCAAGTTAACTAGAAACCCGACAAGTGCACAACCTGGCAAATGGATCGCTCTTTACATCACAGCGGGGGTCGGGTGATATTAACGTGTCAGCTTTGGTATTTCTTAAAGAAAACAATCCGATCCTTCCTCACGCTTTCCTCTGGATGGTTCACTAATTGAGCCGTCGACAGTACTACAATAGCTCTATTGTTAACGCGAGATAAGTAGAGAGGTGGCTCAACAGGGTGTTAATCACCGATCCTTTTGCGATCCTTTTAACGATAGAAAAAGGATCGCGCTATGATCGCGCTATGATCGCGCTATCCCCTCGCTTATATCGGTTGAGGGACAGGGCATGAGCTCTTATGTAATGATTCTTTTGTTTTATTAGAAACGAGATAAGCAATCCATCGTCATTTGTCTTTCAAACTGATTTTGATTATATGAGAAGGCAGTAGTATAAAGAATGTGGACTTTTAAGTAATTCTCATCACTACGTCTTAATATTAAAGTGTTCTAGAATTTCCAAGTAAAACACAAAATATTGTAATTTCTCGATATGCATACTGAGGTTTTGAATTTCATGGGAAAATAACTGCAATCTTTAATTTAAGATGTGTTTAACTGCATTTGTATTCATAGACAAAAAGTGGGAACAGCCACCGGTTATTCTCACCAACGATGGGAAGTCTTAAAGAAAATTAACCTCGATTATCATACCTGATGAGTGCATTATGCGTAGATATATCGATAATACAGAGCTGCAAGTAAGACCGCGGTGCGATACTGTAATCCTCACGCCTATACTGTATGTTTACATATATCATTTCATATGTGTGCCGCCTTAGGTATTTTATCGTAATCAAATATAGTATGGCAAATATTCTAAGCTTCCCTTGAGTATTAAAACCGGACCTATGCTGTCTGATAATAACGTATTTATGATCACTATTTATGTTTAATTAATTCAATTTTATTTAATTTCCTATATATAGGTTTTGTGTATGCATAGGATACTATCATTTGATACTACAGGGTGTCCTAAAAGTGTCCATAACTTTTTAAAGCTTTAAAATCTTCGGGAAATTCAGACAGAAAACATTTATTAGTATTAATTTGATACCAAACTTGTCCGACTCTTTTGCTGGGGAACCCGTTATTATATAACACACCCTGAATGGGTTTTTTACGTTCTATTGATGTGGCTTTTGCAAAAAGGCTTTCACGTCTCACATTTTTGTCTACAACAGTAATAATGTTCACAATGAATATCATTCCAATCTCAAATTTATAAAGGTCATAACGGAAAACCTGTGCCTTTTCTACCTCTCTCCCTTAAATCGCTCGCTATACGAGTTTATATGAAAGAGTAATTTGTGGCTGGAAAATAAATAACTCTGAATTTGATATAGCCAATGTTATAATCATCCTTGCATGTTATGCAATATACAAGTTTCGCATGATATATAACGAAACCCTAAAAGAGATTCCAATATTCCATTTATGATTTACTAGCTAATTCCAAAAAACGCCAGAGGATTCCAATCACAAATACAGAACAATGGAAGGAATTACAAACGTGTCTAAACATATAAATTAGTTTTTCTATCTCTATCAAAATATATTGTATTTGTGTGTCAACTCGACTGAGAGCGTCATGTATCATTGAAGATCGTGAGCCACTTAACTAAGGTTAACGATATTTGGTGGTACAGGAGACTCTCTGATCGAATCATGATTTCTGTAAATTATCAACAATACCAAAAAATAATATTCTTAATATTATGTTATAATTATATTATGATTAAGAAAATAAAAGCACGATTGCTCCATGCACTGTGGAAACGTAAAAAAAATAAAAATGAAAGAGCAGTTTTACTGTTCGAAAAACGTTAACCTGTACTTTGGAAATACAGATAACTGTTATTCTAAGCTAGCTTGGTATCAAAATACTTCTTCACGCTTTCTCTATCAAATATGTTTTCAGTTTTATTCTGCGAATTATTTATCCGGAGATATAAAGGTTTAGAAAGGTATTGGAGCTTTTGGGACACCCTCTACTAAAAGATACAACTTGCATTGAAGGGTTGATGCTAATCCAGGTTTAAAGGGGAAAGAAAGAAAAGAAGAAAGGGATAGAAAGAAAGAAAGAATATTTCGCAGTACAAAAAGCACAACAGTCAAATTGTTGACTGTTGTGCTTTTTGTACTGCGAAATTTTGTGACCGTGCGAAAAAAAATTCAGTTTTATTCTGCGAATTATTTATCCGGAGTTATAAAGGTTTAGAAAGGTATTGGAGCTTTTGGGACACCCTCTACTAAAAGATACAACTTACATTGAAGGGTTGATGCTAATCCAGGTTTAAAGTTTCTTGGTTTAGCCGGGTAGCCGTTATCCCGGCTAGTATCATCTGATCATTACTATTTCAGTGATATGCTTCAATTAGCATCTAGGCAAAGAGGTGGGCACAAATGATCATTGAATGTGACGTTTGCAATATCAATTATCGAGGGAAGGTTAGCTCGCGTACCATGCACAGTGATACAGGTGTTTAACTGTTGGTTAGATCATATTATACACTGAAAAATAAATTGGTGTCACAGCGACGCCTTCTTGGAGTCAACTGTAAATGACACTTACAAAGGCGTTATTTTGACTCCAAAATTGGTGTAATCGTCAATGATATGGGTTTGCACATAATTTACGTTGACACCGTTAAGTGTCCGACGGACACCTTTCAGTGGTCATTTAGTGATTTACACCAAAACTGGTGTCAGATTAATTGAAATAACTCCAAGGGCGTCAATAGTTGGCGGGAAAGCTCACGGTTTTTAGAGGTGTCGAAGCAGCATGACACCAATTGGTGTCATTTTGACACCAATTGGTGTAATTCTGACACCAACGGGTGTAATTCTGACACCAACTGGTGTAATTCTGACACCAAATTGGTGTAATTCTGACACCAATTTGGGCGTCTATCAACATATCAACGCATGCGTTTTCTCGTCGCCATTTTGTTTGCATGTTACGAGCCGGTAAGACTGGTAAGTACCGATCTGCTCCATTTCCAGACATTTTTGATAATAATTATTATACAATTAGCGTAATGTAAGCCTTGTTCATGTTGTTTAATATTGCGCCAACTAACTGATGAAATGAATTACAATTTCATAGTCAGAGACTAGCATTTTGTTGGACTGTGTCAGTGCATGGACCTACTAGTACTATGTGTGTGTTCGTCATGCATGCATACGATGATATGTGCAACATTACATACATGTAGCCCGATTTATCTGGCTCAGTGGTCATCTTTTTCATACGGACGTCTTACATTACGCTAATTGTATCATAATTATTATCAAAAATGTCTGGAAATGGAGCAGATCGGTACTTACCAGTCTTACCGGCTCGTAACATGCAAACAAAATGGCGACGAGAAAACGGCTCCTAAACATGTGCTATCTCAATATGACTCTTAAGAGAGTCAATATTACACCCCATTGGGGTGTAATGACATTTTTCGAAAATGGGTCCTCAGGTAACCACCCAAAGGTGTCAAAATGAATATGACACCCAAAGGTGTCAATTTGACACCCATAATGGTGTCAATTTGACACCCATAATGGTGTCAATTTGACACCTTTAGGGTGTCAAACTCAATATGACACTTAAAGAGAGTCAATATTACACCCCATTTGGGGTGTAATGGCATTTTCGAAAATGGGTCCTCAGGTAACCACCCAAAGGTGTCAAAATGAATATGACACCCTAAGGTGTCATATTTTACACCCATAATGGTGTCAATTTGACACCTTTAGGTGGCCAACTGAGGACCCATTTTTTGACGCTTGTTTTAGTGTCAAAATGACACCAAATTATTTTTCAGTGTATACTATTTATATTTATGTGTGGATATCACCACGTTGTCAAAGTGTTGATTCGATGTCGGTATTCAATGAATCGTAGACAAATAGATAAGTTATGAGGGCAACGTTAATACAATATCATATCCCTTCAGGGAAAATTCCTTAATACTTACTAATGCAATTTGCAAGTTACCTGTACTGTCTGTCGTGCAACGTATGACTCAGTTATAGAGACAGCTTACTCAAGACTAGGGGGAGGCGATGAAATATTCAAACCACAATACAGTACATTCTAAAAGAATTAAAAAATAACAGTGACTTCGAACAAAGTCAAATCCAATTTGTTCAGAAGTAGAATTTCTAATCACCTGGCCAGATTAGCTATGATTTGCATTGTACCAAACTAAATGTGTCCTTCAACTGCCCAATTCTTGATTTCTTAAAATTCACGTGATTTACAGATCATTTCATTTTTTGAGATTGTTATATTATATTTTGTTCATCTGTTTATGTTTATGTTCATACACATGATTAGTGAATATGTAACTTTTTGTTTTATTTAAAAATATGGTAAACATATCAAGTATTTTTGTTTAGTTTATTAACTAATTTTAATTAGACAATAATGACCAGAAGTCATCACCATAAAAATGAGCTTAAAAGAAGCTACTGATTTAAATCTTTATCCCTTAGGCTCGATAATGGATATGTCAAATAATTCCAAGCATATAATCTCGTGGCATCGCATGATATGCATATTGTGTTCTGGAAATTAAAAACAGATTACTGATAGAAAAAAGTTTTGAAACTCAAAATAGCCACCGATATATTCTAGTCACGATGTATAGTTCTGACAGTAAACCGGCCTAAAGAGTATCTGAAAAGTCTTCATATAAAGTGCATAATTATCAGCTTCACATATCAATGATACACGTAAGATCCTCACGTCAATACTGTATGTTTACACATATCGTTTCATATACATGTAATGTGTGCCGCCTGAGGTATTTATCGTAATCAAATATAGTATGGCGAATATTCTAAGCGTCAGTTGATGAGTATCAAAACCTGACCTCTGATGTCTGGTAGTAACGTAACCATGTATATATATTATGATCACACTTTTCTATCACTTAATCACATATCTTTTCATGCCAATGATCTATACTTTGATAAAGATACTGCTAATAGATACGACTTTCATTTACGGGTTGATGGTATTCCGGGTTTCGAGTTCATGGTGATCGAGTATCCAGGCTAGTATCATTACTATACTATTAATGAAACACTCCAAGCATCTAGGCAAAGTGGTCGGCACAATGATCATTAAATGTGACACTTGCAATATCAATACATCGAAGGAGGGTAACCTGTATACAGTGTATAAGTGCTGTTAGGCCAAATTAAATTAATTGTTTGTCTCAAAGCTCCTTTCCTGTAAAACTAATGCGGAATGCGGTTATTTTCAAGTTTTTTTTATTTTTTTAAATATAAAATATTGAAATCCTTGTAAAAATGAACTTTGTATTTAAGATGATGTGATCAATAAAAATCTGAAAAATCTGTGAAATTTTTTGGATTCTTTTTTTTTTTTTGAAAAAAGAAAAAAAGAAGTTTTTTTCAGATTTTTGTTTTTCTAATGCGCATCAATAAACTAACGCGCGCGGGAGCTTTGAGACAAACAATTAATTTAATTTGGCCTTAGATGCGTTATTCGTTCATTATCTATGTCGGAATATCAGCGCATCATCAAGGTCCTGAGGCGATGTCGGATTTTAATGAATCGTAGATAAACAGATCATATGAAAGCGTCGTTGCAATATCATATCCCTTCATTGAAAACCCCTTGATAATTTGTAAAACTACACTTACAGCAAGTTATCTGTAATTTCATACAATTGATGACACAGTTATAGGCAGTCTGCTCAAGACTCGGGAGACATGTTAAATTAATCAAAACCACAATATGGCATATTCTAAAAAAAGATAAAGATGGCTTAACAAGGTTAAACCCCCGGGTTAAAACCAATGTGTCCAAAAGTAAATGTTGGATACCAAGGCTAGGTTAGCTATGAGTAGCATTGCCTTCTCATTAGAGACCTTTATACCACTCCATCAATTGTTTAAATCCTTGAACGCTTAAGCGCTAATAGTTTTGCAATACATTAAGACCAGATTCTTGTACATAGGAAAGTTATACTTGAAAGAGCCACCGATATAATTGCATCACAGATGGAGAATTCTGACAGTAAATCAACCATGATTTTCTGAAGAGTTTACGTATAAGGCTTCAAATAAGACACCGTAATCATAGTCACGACAAAATACTGTACGTTAACATAAATCATTACATAACGTGTGCCGCCTTTAGGTATTTTATCGTTATCAGATTATAGTATGGCGCATATTCTAAACTTCCCTTGAGTATCAAAGCCTGACATTTGATGTCTGGGAATAACGTAAATATATATTATCACTATTTCTGTCTTATTTACAGGTTTTTATTTTGATATCCTTTGATAAATATACTGCTAACAGATACGACTTTCGTTATTCTATTCCTGGTTTAGAGTTTCTTAGTCAGCCTGACTCAGCCGGTATCCCGGCTGCGATGTTCGCGGCTAGTATATTTAGTGACATGCTTCAAGCATCTAGGCAAAGAGGTCGGCACAAATGATTATTGCAATATCAATACATCGAGGGAGGGATAATTTGCATACCTGTATACAGGTGCAAACTGTTGGTTAGATACGTTATTCGTCCATTATCTACATATCGGAATATCACCGCATCGTCAAGGTCCTGAGGCGATGTCGATATTCAATGAATCATAGATAAACAGATAAGATATGAAAGCAACGTTAATACAATATCATACCCTTTAGGGTAAATCCCTTGATAATTGTAACAACAACTGCAGTGTTACCTGTACTGTTATACAACGGATGACTCGGTTAGAGAGCCTACTCAAGACTCGGAGACACGCTGCAAAATGTGAACCACTCTTATAATTAAATTAACGATGCTCTAGAACAAAAGTAAAATGTCGGACAACCACTCAAGATTGGCTATGATGTCCATTACATTCACTTAAGAAACCTTTGTACCGCAATATATGTGTATATTAATTAATTAAATATTTGAATTAATTGTATCCCAGATTCCTGTTTATAGCAGAAAGTGTTAAACTCATAAAATGCCTCCCTTCAATTCAAGGTTTATTAAACATATTATTATCGCAGCAAAATGCTGAATTACAACAATATTTACAATATGTAATATATAGAACAATAGAAACAATATATTCATAGCAATAACTAAGCATGCATAACACAACAACCCACCCCCGATTGGAAACAGAACTATAATGTATGATTTAAGAGTTTGACCATGTATGGAATTGAGCTACGAGCGTAACGCAGGGTACGTGTTTTAGGAACAGTTATTTTGTGAGCACTACGGAGAGTCATATTATGCACTTGTTCATCTCTAGATTCACGGTATCCAACCACGGAATTCATTAGATTTTAAAAGGGATTTAGCAAAGTTTAAACAAAGTTGGTCTCTACGGTTCCTGAGTTCCGGAATAGCACATGTTATTAAGGCATCCTGATAGCCTATGTAGTTATAACCTAAAGATGATTCTACACGCCCTCTTCTGAATACGCTCCAAATCATAGTGGAGATTTTCTGTCAGACCAGGATGCCATACTGGTAGAGCATACTCAAGAAGGGGGCGAACAAAACCAACATAGATTGTTACCAGGTCTTTAACACTTAGCCCATGCCGTTTTAGGATGTTAAGCATAAATAGCCGTCCACTTGCACGTTTCGTAATGTCACCAATGTGGATGTTCCATTTCAGATCTTTAGCAATTTGTATGCCCAGAATCTTCACCGTGTCAGTGCAATGAAGGTTTTGATCATACAAACGGAGGGGGGTAAGTATCGGTGGATCCATCGCAAAGGTGACATCCATAAACATGCATTTGGTCGGGTTTAAATTCATATGATTCTCTGTAGCCCATTGTTCAAATTTATCCAAATCATGTTGGATGGTGGAAATTTGTTTTCCAAACACATTTTCTACAATAGTTAAATCATCAACATATTTCAAAGCGAGTTTATTTGGCTCCTCCACTCTGGCAGCATCATTAGCTAAGGCCATAAAGATTGTTGGACCATTCAACGTGTCCTGTGGGACCCCACCTGAGAGTTCACTCCAATCAGACAAAGTGTTATGGTATCTGACACACTGGACTCTGTTAGATAAGAAACTACATATCCAGGGTATAACCCCTGGTCTGGCTCCCATTTTGAGCAGCTTGGGGATCGCTATATTATGGTCAACCCTGTCAAAAGCCTTGCTGAAGTCAGTTATTATGATACGCGATATTGACTTTGGTTTGTCAGCATGTTTTAAGATGTTATCAACAAGCTTTACTAAATAGTGTGAGGTAGACCTTCCTTTGCGATTCCCAAACTGCCCATCATCTATCACAGAATCAATGTCATTAATCAACCAGTCTGTGATGAATGATTCAGCAACCTTTGCAGAATCTCCCGATATATTCTCATCACGGATGGAGAATTCTGCCAGTAAATCAACCTTGATATTATCTGAAGAGTTTGCGTATAAAGTGCATATCAGCTTCATTATAGCAATGCTTCAAATCTGCAAGTAAAACACTGTAATCCTCACGCTATACTCTATGTTTTCATATATCGTTTCATACAACATGTACGTGCCACCTTAAGTCTTTAATCATCGTAATCAGATATAGTATGGCTAATATTCTAAGCTTCCCTTGAGTATCAAAACCGGACTTCGGATGTCAGGTGACCGAACTATGTATATGATTACTCTTTTCTAGCACTTAATCACCTATCTTTTCATGCCGACGATACATACTTTGATAAAGATATTGCTAATAGATACGTGACTTTTATTTAAGGGATGCTGTTATTCCAGGTGTAGAGTTTCTTGGTTTAGCCGGTATCCCGGATTCGCATCCCGCGAATAGTTTAATCAGTTCCAATTTTGCGAAGCCTTCTTACAGCAGCTAATGAATACAGAAGAACGCGAGCGCGCATTATGGCAACAAACGCACTGTGCATCATTTGCGTGACGCGTGCGTTGGACTCAAAACGCGTGTGTGCAGCCATAATCGCGGAGTTATGACAATGGTTAGTTGTACTTTCAAACTACGAATGCCTTAGACAGCCTTCTAAATCCCGGGAGCCATGCTAAATTTTGATTGATTCTAAACATTTGACAACGGCTAGACAAAATCTAAAACAAAACCAATTATAGAGCTTAACCCTAACCTTCCTGGACCTTACAAAACACAACAGTGCTACAATCTTGTACCGCGCGGCGGCCCCATCAATCTCATGCCACGCTCAGCGCGTGGTTTACAAGTTTACAGGTTTATTTATTTCGCATACAACATATCAATACAAAGTCAGAGCAATTTTTTTTACAAAACAATAGCATATATGCAAGGCGTCGTTGAAAAAAATCACGAAGAGCTTACACGTGTCAACGACCCCTTTGGAAAAATGGTAATGGATGAGGTAATACAAATAAGCAATTACGTGTTACATAGATAAATCAATATTATAAGGAGATTATATAAATATAATGAAAGTATAAAGTAATCTGTTAAAGGTAGATGTTCCGATTGCTGGCCCGATTTTCAACTTGATGTTTTCTATTTTAAAATGAAAGGTCATCCTTAAAATTGTCGCATTCCAAAGTTTGAGTTGCATAACTCCAACGGTTCTATTTTAAGAAGCACAAGGTCACAAAATATTTGCCCATTGAGTAGTACACAAACTGGTTGGTGGTTAACCACCTTTGGCAGTAATTCACCACATTTTAGCCTATAATTTCTAAATGGAATATTTCTGGCCCCTAAGATTTTAACGACATAATGAGAAAAATATGGGGATACTTCTGATATCAAAATATCTTGATGTGAAAAAAAATCATAGCCCCAAAAATGTGATCGGAACATATACCTTTAACACTTGGTTGGTGTGCATTAACACCCCTACATACACCCCGACAGACTGTTCATAGCTACAGTAGAAATAGAATCAGTCCTCCTTTATGGATGTGAGGCATGGACAGTCACCCAAAGCTTGGTAAACAACTGGATGGATGCTACACTCGGATGCTAAGATCTGTGTTCAACATCAACTGGAGTCAACATGTGACAAATACAACTGTATGGGGACATGCCAAAAGTCTCGGACAAGATCAGAGAACGCAGAGCAAGATTTGCTGGACACTGCTTTAGGGGGTCCAAGGAGCTTGTACACAAACTCATACATTGGATTCCAAAGCACGGAGTACGAAAGCGTGGTAGACCAGACCTGACCTACATCGACATACTCAAACGTGATACAGGACTGCAGGTGGAAGCAATTAGGACAGCTATGTTGGATAGGAAGATCTGGAGAGGCATTGTGGTTCGGAAAAATCATCCGCCCTAAGTCAAGTCAAGTAAGTTAAGACACTCATACATTGCGCAAGACAGCAAAACAAATATGGACAAACTGGTTGCTCAAGCAACCTAAATGATCGAAACCAAAGTGAAACCGAAAAAAGAGAAGTAGCTGGAAAAGAGTAAGATGAAAAATAATATCAAAGGAAAAACCAATATAAACTAGGAACAAAAGTAATGTAAAACATCTCAACAAAAAGTTGTGAACGGACTAGTACGCTGAGATAAGATGATCTCTGAGCATGCGTTTGAAGACGTTTGTGGAGTTTGAATTACGTATGGTGGACGGAGTAGCATTCCAAGTAGAGGGTCCAAAGTAACGCATTGACCGTCTGGAGATAAGAGTTGTGTGATCAATGGGTAGGCGAAAGTTGTTAGTTTGGCGGGCGTTGTGGCTGTGAAGACTGCTGATGCGTGAAAAGTAATCATTAAAAACTGATGGAAGTGCATTTGTTGTGTATTTAAACATGAAAAGTGATGTTTGGGAAGTGTTAATGTCGTTTAAGGGTTAGGAACAGGTGTTTCTTGAAAAGTGGTTTAGTATGCGTTCTGTATTAGCCAAGGAAATGCTTCGAATTGCTCTTTTCTGGAGAATCTTAAGAGAATGAAGACGAAACGAGCCAGAATTTCCCCAGACAATATTACAGTATGACAGGTGAGGCAAAATGAGTGAGTTGTAGAGTGTTTTGAGTGAGTTAATAGGAAGGAAGTGCTTGAGTTTATTTAAAACGCCTACTGGTCGAGCAACCTTGACACGAACGTTGGTTCAACTTGCTCACCGTGTAGCTCAGTCGGTAGAGCATCAGACTTGCACGCACACGGCCCGGTTTTATCCGCGGCGCGGGCGGAGACTGATTTTCCTATCAAATTTGACCCGTTTTTCTCCCATGATAGTTTAGGTCTCAAAAACACGCCCAAGGAAGTAGGGCTAAGATCTGTTTCCAGAAAGAAAGAAGAAAGAAATAAAAGAACATTTTATCTTTGACGATTCTAGTCATCTCAAACTGTTCACCAATGCTCTGCATAAGTCATGTTGAGCACTGGATTCATAATCCAAAAGTTGTGGGTTCGAGTGCCACTGTGGTCAACATGTTGTGCTCTTGACTAAGGTACTTAACCGCAATTACTTCTCTCCACCAGGTGTTAAATGAGTAGCTGGCACTATCTATCTATTTTTTGTTTGTTTTTTTTTGTGTGTTTTTGTTTGCGAGTTAAACTCAATAATACTAAGGTTGGTCAATATGAAATAAACTTTATTTACACATTTGGTGAGTATATCAAGTTGTTTGTCTTTCAAACTAATTTTTAATAACATAACATAATTATAGACTTGATTATGATAAGTCAGTGGTATAAGCAAAGTAGCTTTGAGCAAATGACGTAAATCCTCATCCATTTGGCTCGATTAAATGGATTCGTTAAAAACAAGCAGATTCGTAAATTGCAAAATTTCTCGGAAATGCAAGCATAAATTTAGTTAAAACACTTTTGTAACTGAATTATATTTACACCAACAAGGTTAAAAGTGGACACATTTCAAATGCATATAGCTGCGCTTATCATCATACTTAGTAATAGACCATGATAAATATAAATATGGACATCAAGAGATAGCACTACGCTCAATGAGCATGGGTAACATTGAACAGAAGTGAATTGTTTCAGGCATTCTTCAATGTCAGGGAGGTAACAGATACGACGTGGAGTTATCATAATGATTCATATAAAACCTCAATGTCAGGGAGGTAACAGACACGACGTGGAGTAGTCATAATGATTCATATAAAACCTCAATGTCAGGGAGGTAGCAGACAATACGTGGAGTAGTCATAATGATTCATATAAAACCTCTATGTCAGGGAGGTAACAGACACGACGTGGAGTAGTCATAATGATTCATGTAAACCTCACTGTCAGGGAGGTAACAGACACGACGTGGAGTAGTCATAATGATTCATATAAAACCTCAATGCCAGGGAGGTAACAGACACGACGTGGAGTAGTCATAATGATTCATATAAAACCTCAATGTCAGGGAGGTAACATACACGACGTGGAGTAGTCATAATGATTCATATAAAACCTCAATGTCAGGGAGGTAACAGACACGACGTGGAGTAGTCATAATTATCGATATAAAACCTCAATGTCAGGGAGGTAACAGACACGACGTGGAGTAGTCATAATGATTCATATAAAACCTCAATGTCAGGGAGGTAGCAGACACGACGTGGAGTAGTCATAATGATTCATATAAAACCTCAATGTCAGGGAGGTAACATACACGACGTGGAGTAGTCATAATGATTCATATAAAACCTCAATGTCAGGGAGGTAACAGACACGACGTGGAGTAGTCATAATTATCGATATAAAACCTCAATGTCAGGGAGGTAACAGACACGACGCGGAGTAGTCATAATGATTCATATAAAACCTCAATGTCAGGGAGGTAACAGACACGACGTGGAGTAGTCATAATGATTCATATAAAACCTCAATGTCAGGGAGGTAGCAGACACGACGTGGAGTAGTCATAATGATTCATATAAAACCTCAATGTCAGGGAGGTAACATACACGACGTGGAGTAGTCATAATGATTCATATAAAACCTCAATGTCAGGGAGGTAACAGACACGACGTGGAGTAGTCATAATTATCGATATAAAACCTCAATGTCAGGGAGGTAACAGACACGACGTGGAGTAGTCATAATGATTCATATAAAACCTCAATGTCAGGGAGGTAGCAGACACGACGTGGAGTAGTCGTAATGATTCATATAAAACCTCAATGTCAGGGAGGTAACATACACGACGTGGAGTAGTCATAATGATTCATATAAAACCTCAATGTCAGGGAGGTAACAGACACGACGTGGAGTAGTCATAATTATCGATATAAAACCTCAATGTCAGGGAGGTAACAGACACGACGTGGAGTAGTCATAATGATTCATATAAAACCTCAATGTCAGGGAGGTAACAGACACGACGTGGAGTAGTCATAATGATTCATATAAAACCTCAATGTCAGGGAGGTAGCAGACACGACGTGGAGTAGTCATAATGATTCATATAAAACCTCAATGTCAGGGAGGTAACAGACACGACGTGGAGTAGTCATAATGATTCATGTAAACCTCACTGTCAGGGAGGTAACAGACACGACGTGGAGTAGTCATAATGATTCATATAAAACCTCAATGTCAGGGAGGTAGCAGACAATACGTGGAGTAGTCATAATGATTCATATAAAACCTCAATGTCAGGGAGGTAACAGACACGACGTGGAGTAGTCATAATTATCGATATAAAACCTCAATGTCAGGGAGGTAACAGACACGACGTGGAGTAGTCATAATGATTCATATAAAACCTCAATGTCAGGGAGGTAACAGACACGACGTGGAGTAGTCATAATGATTCATATAAAACCTCAATGTCAAGGAGGTAACAGACACGACGTGGGGTAGTCATAATGATTCATATAAAACCTCAATGCCAGGGAGGTAACAGACACGACGTGGAGTAGTCATAATGATTCATATAAAACCTCAATGTCATGGAGGTAACAGACACGACGTGGAGTAGTCATAATGATTCATATAAAACCTCAATGTCAGGGAGGTAACAGACACGACGTGGAGTAGTCATAATGATTCATATAAAACCTCAATGTCAGGGAGGTAACAGACACGACGTGGAGTAGTCATAATGATTCATATAAAACCTCAATGTCAGGGAGGTAACAGACACGACGTGGAGCAGTCATAATGATTCATATAAAACCTCAATGTCATGGAGGTAACAGACACGACGTGGAGTAGTCATAATGATTCATATAAAACCTCAATGTCAGGGAGGTAACAGACACGACGTGGAGTAGTCATAATGATTCATATAAAACCTCAATGTCAGGGAGGTAACAGACACGACGTGGAGTAGTCATAATTATCTATATAAAACCTCAATGTCAGGGAGGTAACAGACACGACGTGGAGTAGTCATAATGATTCATATAAAACCTCAATGTCATGGAGGTAACAGACACGACGTGGAGTAGTCATAATTATCGATATAAAACCTCAATGTCAGGGAGGTAACAGACACGACGTGGAGTAGTCATAATGATTCATATAAAACCTCAATGTCAGGGAGGTAACATACACGACGTGGAGTAGTCATATTGATTCATATAAAACCTCAATGTCATGGAGGTAACAGACACGACGTGGAGTAGTCATAATTATTCATATTAAAACCTTGAAGTTAGTCCAATAGAGATGGACACTCCGTTTCATAGCACATGGCAGCATTCCGGTCTCCGCATAGTTTGTGACATACTAAACATTTTCAAACATTTGAATTACCTTTTCGATGATAAATAACTCATTTTATATATTATTTCAAACGATTTATATGTAGAAACAGATGCTCAGAACTGTATTAAAATGTTGAGAAAACGTATCTTCCACTGCTACAGATAACCGATAGCTCTCAATTTAAAAAAAATGCAAATGATACATCTATTTTGATGTTGTACATGTATATTCAAACTAATATAGTCTGGCGCTAGCCTTCTCTATTAAAGGTGTCTGTAAATGTAACCTAAATTACTTCATTTCCGCTAACTGATATACTAACAGTATGCATAAGCACAAGTGGCGCCTCACAAACCTGCCACACACACACATTTCGTGAACAATTGAGAAATGTCTATTTTTAAGGTGAACTTCAAATCTAATTTATAAACAAACGAAGGTATAACAAATGTGATCTTTTCACTTTATATAAGTTAGTTCTTGAAATTGTGGGAGAGTGTCAATTCATTAACCCGCCTAGAAATATTTTAAATGACATATTGTATTTCAGTGGTTTTAATACAGCGCGTGACATCTACTACTTTTCCCATTGAGTGCACATACATAAATTAGCTGCCTCATTTTATAAAAATACCCCTGTAAGAAATGCATTTTCCGCAAGTGCTACATTCCATATATGGAAATGCCCTTACCATATATGATAGCCTTGCTCTTCAGCTACATCCACATACATGTACTATTCTAAACTTATTTCCATAACTCGAGATTAGACTGTTTTAAACGAATCCACATATTTGGCTCAAATACCTCATTTTTGGGCAAAATTCCTTATTTTTGGGCACATTTTAAAATGTAGATAGTATATTGTGTACTACACCTTCTTGGGAATCTATTGGTATAATTGGATTTTCAAAACGATGAGTGAAGCACATGCGCATTTTGACATTTATCGGGACAATTATGCATAATTTGATACAAATCAATGGTTACCATGTTTACAATTAAACAGTAATACAATATACTTTTGTTAAACACGGTGACACATATTGTGAATGCATTTATGAATATAATCATGTTAACAAAATAGGGCGTAAGGTACCTAATTTGCATTTTTGAGATTTGAATAATTAATTGGCTAATTTGCATATTTAATAATTAAATTCAAGGTTTAATAAACATATCATTATCGCAGCAAAATGCTGAATTACAACAATATTTACAATATGTAATATATAGAACAATAGAAACAATATATATTCATAGATATAACTAAGCATGCATAACACAACAATCCACCCCCGATTGGAAACAGAACTATAATGTATGATTTAAGAGTTTGACCATGTATGGAATTGAGCTATATGAGCGTAACGCAGGGTACGTGTTTTAGGAACAGTTATTTTGTGAGCACTACGGAGAGTCATATTATGCATATATGATAAGATATCGAACTGATTGTCAGTTTAAAAGATACATCTTAGCACAGTTATCCATACTATATGTCATTAGTTCACTACCTACAGAACTTGAGATAATAAATTTACGTATATTTAATTAGCTAGACTTCGTCATTTCCACATTACAGATTGAATGCTTCCAAAATATAGTGTATTTTCAGGAACCTGATGCACAAATATGGAATCAAATACACTTCTCATTACGGTTCCGTGCCCTGTATAAAATCCAACTTTCTTGACCACGTCTTTGATGACAATTCCAGGGTAATAAATTATCCCCTCCTACACCATTTATCTGATTTATTTTACACCAACTGTGTCTTGCCAGCATGCGTGCTACCATTTCCACCGCTATCCTAAGCATAGCTCAAGGCTCTTTGGTGTTGGTGTAACTAGAAGTCATACATGTATATACTACTTTTGAAAATGTTCTTGTGAAAACAAATTCCAACTTTTAATTTCAATTTGTCATAAAAAACTAATGCTATATCATAATTATTTTATAAAAACAAATGTTCAAATTTCGAGAAAAAAAATTACATTATATTATCCAAAGAGCAGATTTCAGTTTTAAAACTAGCCCAAATCTGCGGAAAATCACCACGTGTGGAAATAGTCATGTGGCAATACTGCAGCCCCTCAGGCTAATTGTTTTTAGTTCCACCGCTGCCACACTCAAGGTCCCCTAGCATGCGGTAAATGGTGTTGGATGGATCAAACTTGGGCTCAAACCTTACAGGCAACTGGAATGTAATGTGATTTTCCATCAGCTGATAACCATGTGAGGAGTGTGATGATTAATTAATACGTTTTTAGTCATTTTAAGAACATGGTTATTAAAATCAAGTGGTTCAACATTAACAAAAATCAATTTGTGGCTCAAAATGGCGTGGCAGGTTTTCGACTACTTTTTGGAGATTCTTTAAATGGCCATATCACTAGAACGCATTACTTGATTTACATGATTCTTGCACCAAATTAGAACTGTTGCCAATATCTTTAAAATGACACCTTTTGACGTCTTGTTGAATTCCAATATATTTGAAATTTTAGTGTGCTATACCTACTAACAGAGTATATAGGCCTACATTGTGCTCAGCAACATATCGATATCTACGACTGGTTTACTTTAATAGTGCATAACGAGATCGGTAACGCGATTACAGCCCAATTCTTTCACATGGTGTTTATTATTCTAAATGCAGTCATATTCCAAGATTGAGTTCAATTGCTTCAGTGGTTGTTAGGGACGCACCATTTGGTGGGGGGGGGGGGGTAGGAAGTTGGGTTCGGGGGAGAATTCATTTTTTTGGCCGCCGTAAAGAGGGGATTTTCTTTTTGCGCTGCCGAAGGCTGCGATTTTTTTTTTAATGTATCCATTCACTGAGTTAGTTTTTTTACTCATCAGGGGGGGATATATTTTTTTTTGGCCTGCATAGAGGGGGATTTTTTTTTCCAAAAACTTCCTACCCCCACCTGAAAATCTAATAGTGCGTCCCTTATGATAGAAACAGAAACTCACTTCAAATTACCCCGTAGAACAGTACACACACTGTTGAGAAGTGGTATACAACTGAAAGAGGTAAATCACTACTTTTCACTCAGGAAACATCTTTCAAGCCTATTTTTTTGTAAGTAATGACAAAAACGTGAGTATTGATTCTGATAATGTACCAACATACACTTTGTATGAGGAAAAGTGAAAATCATCGAGAAACACTCATTTATAATCCCTTAATTAATTGGTTATATTGAAATCGTCACTTATAGTTTACAGACGAGACCTGTATTATTAATTATTCATAAAACAAGTTACACTCATAATTATGCTTCCCCATTACAAATCTGGTCGACCAATCCTGTAAACGTCTACGTTGCGTAAATACGCCGTGGGTTCGTGGCATTACGCGAGCTGGTTTTGTCTTTGTCGATCGAACTGGATACGCATTATACGCGAGGTGACTATATTCATGAGGAATTTTGTCCCTTGAACAAGTATGTAGACATTTGTGGAATTGTTTTATCTTTATTGAAATTAAGGGTTTACGCTTTGTTGTAATGTTTGTTTGTAATGTAGTTTCACACATTAGAGAGGATAAACCCCAACGTCGACACGTTTTGTCTTAAAACGACTCTGTTAACAAAATCTATCAGGACTGTCATTAATGCGCAGTACCTGCGTACTACACATTTGTTTCTAGCCGGTTTTCATCAGATCAGGAAGATCATTATGTATCGGATTAAAATCATCAACATACTACATGCGAGTACATAGAGACCGATAGGCGAATATCGAAATTGTTGACACTTTCAGGAAATGTTCAGGTTATTTCTGGTCAAATTTAGTTGTTTTCTTATTCCGCACATCAATTAGTATTTATTAATGTATTCAATGTTTTATACAGCCACTTCCGAAATAATATTTTTATGGAACATCACTGAATGTACCTTTAACGAATATGATGTTAAATTACATGTATAACATAAACCGGTGTTAGGAACGGCACATCAGCTCTTGTGTCCCTGTCAGGTAGGTGTTATGGGGGGGGGGGGGGGGGGGGGGGCGTCAATGAGATTATTTGCTGCGAGCTGACGATAGCGGCTGGATATGTTTCAGTTTGGTAACATTGCGTACGAGGCTTTTTTCGTACTACTTGCGAATACACGTATTGACGGGAAATAGAAATTACACACACTGGAGTTGATTTTCCAACTCCAACGGTTCTGGTTTGAGATCATTTTAGCTGTTACGTGACATGTGGAATTTCGACTTTTTATAAAATAAGTGAATATGTGTAAAACCAATATCACTCGCAGATTTGGCGTAATATATGAAAAAAAAGAGAAAAAATTGGTATATCCTTGGTGTAAGATGAAGGATGCGCAACATTATACTGTATATAAAATGTCAAAAGAGGTAGGTCAGTCGAGCCCGCGGCACACGTTGTTTTCCTTCTGTTCTGAAGGACTGGAAACTAGTATACTATCACAGACACTAGAGAAAAGATCAACATCTAACATCCGGGTATTGTGGGGTCAGATTTCCCCGATATTATTTACATCCAGGTAAGGGAACTTGGTTTAGTAGCAAACGATAAGAACTTATTGAGACTTATTGAGACTTATTGAGTGCGTGGCAATGACCAGGTTCGCTAAACACGCCGACTGCTCACTGATTTCTTGAATTCAACAATTTTAGAGAATGAAACCTGAATACACGCAAATGGTAGGCTACCCCCAATCGATTCAATTGTCACATCCTAGGTAAACCAAATAAGATCATTAAATATGAATTTGACCATTCTTCGTTAACAATAGATGGTTTTTGATAGTGCTTTCATGCCTCGGATGCTTACTACTTTTATTGGACCCGATGAATTTCAACTACAACCAGTGGCGTACATGTAGCTATGGTTTGTTGTATTGGAGGGGCGAGAAATGAAAATGAACCGACAAAACTTGACCGACTAAACAAACGCGCTTTTCCTCTTCACTGAAAGCCAAACTGGAGCCAGGGTTACTCTATAAAGGGAGTCCAGCCTACATGTGACTCTATGTCAATATTGACTCTGTTTGGAGAGTCAACATTTACTGACTCCTTTGGAGAGTCATGATGCACGACTCTTCAAGGGAGTCTTGTGACTCTTCAAATGGAGTCAATATTGACATAGAGTCACATGTAGGCTGGACTCCCTTTCGAGAGTAATAATGAGTCCAACTGGCTAAATAGAGTCACCGTGATTCCAGGTAGGAATAAGACACTGAGAACTGGAGGTGGGGGGGGGGGGGGGGGAGGGGGGGAGGGGCTTTAAGGTAATTGGTTCTTAGATGTTTATGTTCTTGCTCAATGTATTTGCATTTACTTAGTGAGCAATCACATCCTTTCTTAACCAGTGAAAAATATGCATATATCAATATACATTCAACGGTGTTAAATTAAGGTATCGACTTAATTCAAATAAATTAATAGGTTTAAGTAAATAAAATGTGCAAATTAGCTCATTAGCATAATTGAAATGGTATACACGAGCATCGGTGCTAATTTTTGTACCATTGCAATTATGCTAATGAGCGATTTGTGCATTTTACTCGGCTAATATAAGACCAAGTAAAATATGCAAATTAGCTCCAGAGAGTCAAGATGACTCCTTTGGAGAGTCATGGGCGATGACTCTTTCCGACGGCTAGAATGACTCCCTTGGAGAGTCAGGATGACTCCTTTGGAGAATCAGGATGACTCCTTTGAAGAGTCAGGATGACTCCTTTGGAGAGTCATGGCCGATGACTCTTTCCGACGGCTAGGATGACTCCTTTGGGGAGTCAGGACGACTCCTTTGGAGAGTCAAGATTACTCCTTTGAAGAGTCAGGATGACTCCTTTGGAGAGTCATGGCCGATTTACTCCATTTCAAGAGTCACTTGACTCCAGTTTGGCTTTCAGTGTTATGTCGCCATATTTTAGGCACATTTTGGCTATAAACGAGCACATGCTCGCGTAGCGCGCGCAAAATTGCTATGTGTACTAATTTGACCATCCATGATT
>CM069453.1:29495669-29859669 GCA_035610835.1 Ophiura sarsii | reverse complement strand
GAAGTAGGTCTATAAAAAGTATACAAACTCATTTGTGACATGGCACCACAAAATGGGTGGAAAGTTGCAAAAATGTGTTTATAGTTTTTTATCAAATTCTTAAAATATAATATTCCGGCTTTAAAACGATATTTTAACCACGATTATAGATTGTTTCTATCCATAGATATGAGCAAAAGAAGTTGACACTACCCAGAAACCCAATTTTGAGAAACTGACCATCAAAGGTCAGGGAAGTGTAACAACACGTTATCATGTTGGGGCGGCGGGGGTCCCGTACCGCTTTCCGTACGATCCCCCCCCCCCCCTCCCACCCCCAATATTGACATCGTGTCGGTTGAGATTGGCACTGTCGGTTCATTTGATTAGAGGAACCATGGAATTATGATGGTCAAAAGTACACATATGAAAAATCTTCGCGCGCTACGCGCGCATATCAATCACCTAAATGCAATATTCGTTGGTATAAGCTTGTTTAGAGCCCAAAATGTACCTCAATCGTGCCACAAATAGGTGTAAAGTCAAACAAATTCGCGCGCTACGCGAAAAAAATGCTATCTGTGTCCTAATTTGCCTGTTCATGATTCCCCTTGTCAAATGAACCGACAGTGCCAATCTCAACCAACAGAATCAAAATATTGGTGGGGCGATCGCCCACTTGCACCCCCCCCCCCCCCCCCCCCCCAATCTGGTTACACCAATGACTCCAACGACTACAGCTAAACGTGTCTCCGTTACTTGTACTATATAAAATAGAATTATCACCTGAAATACAAAACTCTTTAAGGATTCAGGAATGTTTCAAAACCAAGATGAACAGCTTCTAAGCCAATTTTACTTTTGGTTATCATTGTTATATAAACTTATCACATCTCTTGTAAAAATTGCCTAAATCATCATTATCTCCGTTAAGTCAACATAATTTATAACACTAAAAATGGAAAAGGAGTCTGAATCAAATCTTTAAATAGCTTGCTATATATTTGCAGTGATGGAACTTCAGATTTTTTTCGACTAGCCAGTCGGGCAGGTAACTCACAGAATGTACCTGCCCGGTAAAAATTCCACCAGCCCAAGGTTTTTTCATAATATTTTGCAGCAAACAATTAAGAGCAAGACTACTTTTAAATGATGATACAATTACATGTTTTTGTCTTTATTGTACGATGTTCCACTGTAACCCTAGCCCGCAACAGCTCCTCGTATTCATCATGTTCATCAATCCAATACTCTCTTTAATCTCCTATCAACCTGATCTCCTCTATCATCATGGCAGTCATCTGAGTGATGAAATATTACACCCTGAACTTGCCGTTACTTACACTTTGAGGTTCAAAAATGTCAAAAATGTTACCCGCCAGTCGGACGGGTACCTTTGCATCTTCACCCGCCCGACACGAAAGTTACCCGCTATGGGCGGGCGGGCGGGTCTTATTTCCATCGCTGTATATTTGGTACCACTTCATATACCGTATTGGTTTATTGTTTCCATACATAAGTCAAGTTGTGCTTTTCCTCCGAGTCATATCGGGGACAAATTCTTAAATATGTAAAAGAGGCGGTGCTGGTTCACCTGTATCCCAACTTCTTATCGTATAAGAAATCTTTACCCTGCTTGGAGAAAAGTAAAGTTCACAGAATTGGGTGACTTATCTATTTAATGGTACAGGCTAATGCTACACACTCTCGAATGCCATTTTGCTGATAAATGCAAATCAAATTAGTTGGGGACTGCCGTTTTACCCATCCCTTTGTGCTTCTCATGGTATCTACCGCTATTGCGAGAATGTAATGAGATATTACGCGCGTTATTTTGTTAGATCTTTTCAGGAAATTATACGAGTCAGAGCAAAGTGAAATTTGAGATGACAGTACAAGAGTACAATAGAATGGCAATTCCAATTGACGTCCTGATATTTAGCGCGTCGCACATTTTAATTGGATAATGGATAGGTTTTACTAATCCATGGCTAGTGCAGTGTAGAATGGTCGAAATATTAATTTGAGCTCCAATACAGCAATAGACTAGAAACTATATTGAAATTCATAATGAAACTAGTAAATGTAACATCAGATAATATAGACTGGAAGTAAATCTTGCATAAAACAGTTATTTCCCTCCACATTTATCGGTACTTCTATGGGTGTATGTTAAATATTAGTCGTTTTTAATGAAGTAGGTCTATAAAAAGTATACAAACTCATTTATATAATATCTATCAATATATATATATGGTCATGTGTTTTAAGCTCGCATCCTTTCGCGTTACACACGGATCTTGGCTTTCGCGACATGATTTTAACTTTACACATTTATATTTGCTTGTATACCCCCTGAGGTAGTAAAAGTATACATTTTCTGAAGGGAAATTGCATGAGGAAACCAAATATGCCATTCAAATTATAGTACGACCAAGAACCAAAATGGTATGATCGGAAATGTTCGGAAAATATCAGAGTTTTTTAATTTTTAATTTGAGATCCATATATTTTTTATACCTACCCCTATCATTATTTACTTTACATATTTGAATTCCTCATGAAATTACCCATTAAATGATATATAATTGTCAAAGTTAATGTGTCGGTATGGTAATTATACCGGCTAGTGAATATCTCCAATTTTTATTTTATATATTTTTAGAATTTTCAGAAATATTTGTTTAAGGATGAACCCTTCCCTGATATAAACTGCATTTTTGAATTCCTCTAGTTACAAGCTTTCCAAAAATGTATACTTTTGCTATCATAGGCTGAAAACTTTTTCTGTTATAGTCATTTTTATAATTCCGGTAAATTGAGGCTGATTATTCATGTTGACTGCGTGGCGAATAGGAAGAAAACTGATGATCATGGTCTTATCCATAATTAATTAGTTGTTACAAATAGTTGACAAGTCTGTTGAACCACATACTTAAAGACTACTAAATATCCTTTAAAATGGGACCAGAATGGTGTTTTTAACATGAGGGGATGACTAGTTATTGTAAATAGAACAAAGATTATCGCCATTATTGGATTATCCCCATTGAGTTTGTACAGGCGGCACCCCTTCCAGCGGCACCCCTTCCAGCACCACCCACATTAAACAGCTGTATCTCTCCTTCTGTATTAGCTATACCAATGCCATTTTGCAGGCAGATAGCTTGTTATTAGGGCTTTAAAATGATACCAAATATGTTGAGATAGCTTTTGTGGTTTTGAAAATATTTGAGGAAAATGACAGCATAAAACTAAAAAATGTAACGGCACCACCCTATTGGGAGGCGAGTTCATAACGCGTGACCATATATATATACAAATGAGAGAAATTGAACAGATCAAATGCGTAGCACTATTCCCGCTAAAAGAACTAACTGTTATGGGGAATCGAACCGCCAGCCTCTCGATCACCGGACGAGCGCTCTAACCACTGAGCTACAACAGCTTTCGTGGTTTTGGAATCAATTTCTAAACCCATACAGTGTGCTGGCGGTTCGATTCCCCATAACAGTGTCACGTGTAAAATCGATTAGAGAATAATCTTTTACTTTTTAATATCCAGTCAGTACGCAACAGGCCGCTTTCAATGCGTGACCTTGCCGATTTCTAACCCGCGCAAAGATCGATTTCAGGATGTCAACCTTGCGCTTAAATCTTACGAGAAGTTTGTTTTCCCTGAATTAATTGAGGTAGGGTTAGCTGGCAGCCATGATGGCGAAGTAGGTGGATTGTTCGTAATTTTCTCTATAATATGATGCCAAATCTGACATATTTGGTCCACAAACAGTGATTTTATCGCTAATTTTAGAATTTAACAACTTTCGTGACTTTGCTTCTTGTAACTATTCACTTGACTGGACTAAAATTTGTACGATATTTTAAGAGCAATTTCCGTACTAACGGAATCTTAAGCTTTAATTTCATATCAAAAACATTAATGCCCGACTTCTTTTTTGATAAGAAAAACCGAGTTTGATTTTCACCGATTTTCGGTCAGAAAACGAAACTTACGATCCCCCGTTAGGCCTCGCCAACTTGATTTTTAGTTTCCTATAACCCGCCCGCGCTTCATTTTCATGCCCGCGTTTGAATTCATTAGACATTTTGGGGAAAAATACCGTTTTTGCAATGAAAACGTCCGAATTTATGCATTTTGTGTGATGAAATTGTGAAAAATGATTTTGACGAGAAAAAAAAAATCATATGAAATTGTGCAGAGCAGAAGGATCGATTTCGAACCCCGGACCTTTCGCTCTTCAGTCTAACGCTCTACCATCTGAGCTATCAAGCGAAACTAATTCGTTTCGTGAGATTTAAACACTTCATCAACAACCCAACGACGGTACGAAATGAATATAGCTCGAGCCAGATTCGGACTGTAAATCGGACACCCATTTTATTAACTATTCACTTGACTGGACTAAATAATTTCATAATATTTTAAGCATGTTTCTAGTTACAAAAGACTATGAATATTATGATACCATCAATACAATTGGTGCCTAATTCTTCAAAAAGGGAATATTTACTGTTAATTTGGCTTTAGTTTCGTCAAGTTTTTCTCGAATTCGGCTGTGTGTGATGACAATAATTTGCACCGAAAATGCAACATGTCATGAAGTCACATCTAATATTAGATAATATTATTCGCATAATATGCCTTTTTATTATACAATTTCATGGCAAATGTGTTTGAAATGTGTGATTATAATCATGAAAAGAGCTAATTTACATCGTGCTATTACGAGGTCAACTATGACTGCAAAGCAGTATCGTCTACAGGTGAGTACTTCCGGGTCGCTTTGCTGGGTTAGAAAAGGAACGACTTTTCGTGTGGTTGCATACTGGCTGATCGCACTGACATTTACGGTACTTTAATCGCACTATTTTATCTTGTTGTTGTAGTTAGGTCTTTACCGCGTATCAATATCACGGCTTTAAGATTGGCGCGACTTTTAAATGTAATCATACCATCATTTGCTACGACGCTAAGCAGACGTGTTTTACTCAGTCATCATCCTTTGTCCAAGATCAGCACTATTCCCAAGTTGAGCATTTTTGTATCGAGGTGATCATTGTAATATCTCGACATTAGGCAGAGATATTTATATTGTGAATTTCCATGATCGTCCATGTGTTCCATGTTAAGTCAATGGGATTTTATTCGGTATATTTGTCAATATTTTTATTTAATAGGCTTTCGACTTGGGGTGGAGTAGTAACCATGACAACGGCAATTATCCAAGCATCCAGTAACCTGTCATAGGAACAGAAATACGATATCAACATGTACAACTTGTCTCAGCTTTAATCCATAAATCGGAAAACGAACAATCGGTATTCGCCATAGTCATTGGATGTGACGCTATACATCATCTTCATTATTTGCCGTAGCGTATCGCGATTCTCGACGAAATGCATGTATGTTTGTATTATTATCACGAAGATTATTGTCATGTGTATATTATAAGAGATCCAAATTGATTTTTAATTATTAATTCGTACTTTGATATTCTTGTGCGAGTTAAATCATTTAAGCATATACAATCATTGATTGTATTATTTGGTAGCTCTGTTTGGACATACTTGATTAAACTATTTAAATTCTAGATCAATTATTTGGATAAGGAAGAAAAGCAACTTCCTCATTTGAAATAATTATTTGAAATTCATATTTGCAATTGTTGTTGTTTTAATGATATCTTTTGTATTTGTTAATATAATTTATGAATAATAACGACATGATTTATATTTGTGATTCTACATTATTGAAGAATAAAATAACTGTTGTTGATATAATAACCGCATTGGTTCCAGTGTAGCGATCGATATTAATTTGCAGCTATTTTAGGTATTTAAAATGTTCCTGCTATGCTTATTATAAGCCGACTCGCAATTTGAGATAAACAATAACCATATTCATGAATTCAGCATTCATTCATCTAGTTATTTACAAATACTATTTTTAGCATATTAATTACTACTATTCTCCAATCACCTGCTGAACCTAAGTTTAACTTTCCGTATTCATAGTTAAAACAAGATATACATTAATATACAGTGTATGGAGGTTAATGTTAACCATTGTTTCTAATATTAAATGCTGTATGTATTTGAAGTTTGTATCAAACCAAACATATCTTTGTTTATATACTATTATGAACCATTGTGCTTTATGACATATACCGAAAGAAGAAGAGTTATAAATAAATTTAGATTTGTGGTGTAAATAATAAGTTTGTCTTGGTGTGCGATCCCTAGTGTTATATAGGTTTCAGTATTTAAGGGTTGAGTGAACCAAAACAGCTTCAATATAATATGAAGTTGACAAACAGTTAGTTCTTTTAGCGGGAATAGTGCTACGCATTTGATCTGTTCAATTTCTCTCATTTATATAATTATTTAAACAGATCAACACACTTGGGTAATTATCTGCACCAATTTCTCACGCATATATATCAGTTGTTGATTTGGTGTTAAAACGAACACCAACGTTATCTTCAAAGGAATTTAACCCGGGTTAAAGGCGTAACATTTTGTACAGGATGTCCCAAAATGATTAGTACCCATCGATGCCCAAAGTTCATTAATTTGTTCATCCTCGAAATCAGTAGGTTTAGTTCCGTTATTTTGTTGTCATCTTTGTCATACTGTACCCTTTCATCGTAATTTTAGATCATAAATATCGAAAATATCAAACTCAAGATAGCCTACACTCCATTATATAAATGTGTGTGTTATTACAGCTTGTTTGAAAGAAACTCGTGTATTCTCATAATCTCTTGTCTACTAATAATTATACTATTGTGTTTCCTTCTGTTGTAACTGTTATTAGTTATGTTGTTCAAATCATTTATACAATTCTTCACTTTAATTTAGTTTAAAGGGTAAAAGAAGTTTGTCACACTTGAGGGACCCCATGCATTGTTTTAATAGCCAATGAAGTAGTATTTGGTGAATTAGCAGTGTGGCTTAGATTTCATTTTCACATTGGAGAATGGATCTGGTGAGGTTAACAGTAAGGGACTATATCATTTTTACCAAGTTGGTAAGAAATTGCATCCCCAATATGGAAAAGAAGTCTAAGCCACTGCTAATTACCCAAGACCACACGTGTTTATCTAATTGAATGTCCCTTAAGTTTAGCTTCAAATCTATCTCATATAAAAACAAAGCTTGGGGTCGCTCATACGTGACGATCCATTTTTACTCTTCAAATTGAATCAAAATGAAGCATTATTAATGATTTGAGCAATCATATGATACAACAACAGTTTAAAATAGAAAGGATCCAAAGATATTAGCAGACAAGAGATTAAAAGAATGCATTAGTTTCTTTCAAACAAGCAAGTGTTTGCACACACATTTTTGCACTTTGCCAAAAAGGTGAAATCACCCTATCTTACACAATGGAGCGTAACTTCAATTAAATAAGTCCGATATTTATGATATAAAATTCTAATGAAAGGGTACAGTATCCAATATGGTATAAAATAACGCATCTAATCTCATTGATGATGAACAAAATTGAACTTTGGACATCGATGGGTACTAATCATTTTGGGACAGCCTGTATACGATTACCATTACCATTTCTTGTGTCTAATAATATAACTGTTTGCAAAAATGTATAGGCTTATGTTCAATTTTAATTTTCGGATTCATTATGAAAGCGTTCGTCGTATAATGGAGAATGAAGACACCACAAAAAAACCTGTTGTGGCTTTTTTAATTGTTAATTGAATGTTGATTTACCTTACTTGTTATTGACCAATTTTTGTGAGATATTTTAAATAATGGGCCAACTTACCTGAAAATAAGGAATAAACCTACACAGAGCATCTCCAAAGAACCAGCTCTCCGACACATCCACCACAACAGTAGCAGGAAGGCATATAAACGATACCAATATATCGGCTACTGCAAGATTCACGATGTAATAGTTAGTTACTGTTCTCATGTGGTCATTACGTAACACTGCAAAACATACCAGAGAGTTGCCAAGTAACGCCAAAAGAAATATGATAATATAGGCAATGATGAGTGGCCATTCATACGGTCGTGGATAAACACGATCCTTAAACTGCCCAATCATAGCTTCCTCGTAGTCGTACGAATAGGAGTCGTCTCCTGCTGAGCTATTTGGATAGCTCATGTTGATGTTATATCTGTAAACAAATCGAAAACATGTTTTTGTATTAGAAATAATTTCAGGCATCACATTACTGTCTTAACTGGTGATAAATTATAAAAAGGTATATCTGCTACCATAACGGTGACTTTATCATTTTTTATTGATACCAATTCTACACTCACATGTGTTTGAAATGACCGCCAATATTTATGTTATCTTTAGGCAAGACGTAACTTTACATGCGTAACATTTACGCACGCACCCCTCTTCATAGACGTTCTTATACGTGCGACTGTGACATAAGCGCCTCGAGTAGGTTCGTTCGTTATAGTCCGTTCAATACGGATATTTGGCATTTATATACATGTACATGTAGGTATATGGACGTGTGAGACTTTTATTGAACGGATAAAACCCGCTATTCTATTCGGGTTGGATTTATATTTATTTCCTTTTACTTGGATAGGAATCCTTATTGTATCGTTCGTCGAAAATAACTTCTTTGTAGACGTTGGATTACAGAACAGGTAAACAAAAACATTGTTGATACAATGTTGTTCGTTCGTTCCATTATTTTTCATTCTTCAAAAACTTGAAGAAGAAACACGTTCTTAATATGAACGTAACAGTATAATACGGTTCCTTGTTTGGGGCAGAAATACATTTGAAAGGCGAGGTATTGTAATTACGCTGATGCTCTACCTCTGAAACCGATTCAGCACAATGTTTTCATCAAGAATGTCGTCACTACGGATCCCGTATACACACGTATGTGGATGTAATCATTATTTTCCTGACACCTCATTACATTCAGATAGCCAAGGCTTTAAGGGCTCGTGCCCTTTCTCTCAACCGATTATATTGTCCGCTGAGCCACCTCTCTACTTAATATCTCGCGTTAACAATAGAACTATTTTAGTACTGTCGACGGCTCAATTAGTGAACCAGACAGAGGAAAGAGCGAGGAAGGATCGGGTTGTTTTCTTTAAAAAATACCAAAGCTGACCTGTGATTAATATCACCCGACCCCCGCTGTCATGTAAAGCGCGATCCATTTGCCAGATTGTACACTTGTCGGGTTTCTAGTACACTTGCCAGGTTTTATATGATTTATGTTCATTTCGGTATACATCCCATCCCAGTAAAATAATAAATACCAGAATAATACTTCCACCAAATACAATGGTAAGTATATTACGCCCCCTCCGTTATCACCCCTCCATTATACAGATATTTTACGTGACCTATCGCCCAAATGAGTTTATCATTGATTTCAATGGATTGAAAGGGAACATGGGATACTTTCACCAGACCATGGCAATACTGCGCGGAACACGAAGACTGTGATAATAATATAGATTATTTCTAGAGCTGTCAATGAATAGAGCGGGAGTAAACAACATTCCACACCCGTGAAGAATCGGTAGCCTAATTGATATGTCTAGACGACGAGATACATGTTGAGGCCTTTGGTATTGTTGAGGCCTTTGGTATTGTTTAGCTATTGATCGGCGGTGAACATAAACATTTTACGACCGTGGAAGGATCGGATTTAAAAAGCGCGTTCTAAGATCGCGCTAAGGTTGATAACAGAGCGCGCTTAGATCGGTTGAGAGAAAGGGCATGAGCCCTAACTCGTTTTGTAAAGACTGACTGCAGTGTTATGTTAGCCTTTAGACAATACTACTTATGTTAGCCTTTATAAAATACTACTTGAACTGGCTATTCATATGGCCTATATGCACACAGATGTCGGTTTACTCATAGGATATTATGTGGTTTCTACGTTGCTATTCATGGATTGTATCGTATCTAAATACGCGCTAGCTTATTAACATTGCTTGAGTGCTTGAGTCTGAAAATTAAAAATCACGAAATCTAAGCCAAATTAAAGAACATCAAACATAAACTGATTTTAGTGTTGGTCACACACGAGCTTACACAGCTAATTAATTGAATTTATGTAATTGTTATATAATTGATTGCGCGGTGATCAGTCTTTACCATTGAAATTACAGATAATAACATTTGGGAGATATGACGGGTTTACACCACGCTAGAGACAATTTTAAAAACGGGTATAACCAGCCACGATTAAATGTCCTGGTGTATTCCGTGTATATATATTTGTCTTTTCTTCATATACTGTATGAAGGGGTATGTATATGAGAATACAAAGGTCATGAAGGTTGCATGCATGCCCAATGCATCATCAGATCTAAGAAAAGTAAGGGAAGTACTAGACACTAGGTTACAGAACCGTATAGGGGAATGGAACTTTGAATATTTAACCAATAAGTGAGTAATATTGACGATTTTATGCGTTAATGTCACAAAGGGCAGGTCATATTTTTTTCTCGATCTTATTCTCAGACAGGACCTTAAAACCAGAAACACCACCACTCACATAATGAAGGGCAACATATCAAGTGAATGAAACTCTCTCAATTGAATGGATTTGAAGATTACAACACACATCATTTCCATTTCAGATTTTCCAGAAGAAATCACACGTATGCGCTTAACTGTTCCATCTGGTAAAAAAACCTGTCACACATACGGCGATCAGGCCAGCGATTGCACTGAATAACACGCAATGACACAGCGCGGAAAACTGTCCGAAATTGTCCATTTTTCATTCAAGGTCACTAAAACCCTTTCACATTCAGCTGCGATCAGGCCGGCGCTTGAATTACGCAGAAATAATATCGAAACGCCAAGCCAAACGCATAAAGATCTCCACGAACCCCTCGAAGACACAGTGGGAGCTGGCTGGGACGTGGGAGGGTCGTGAGAGGGTCCCCATCGTCGCCCTTGAGCGCCGGTGCACCGCGCTTGTTTTGTGCATGCACAAAACAAGCGCGGAGGTTCGGCGACTTCAGAGAACTTTCCTGTCGTTCTATGTACATGTATATGTTGTTCACTTGTCAAACCCCGAGAACAGACTGAACAGGTAGGAGGATTTCTTATTGGGCGGGGGTCATTGGCTCAAATGATCCTTTAGACAAAGACATAAATGTATGGATGGAGTCCAATCACTTGGATTATTAACTTTAACAGGTGTCTGGTATTGTGTACTTGGGTGATGATTTGAATTATGGAAATAGTAGAGGGAGAAGGAATAACAACGAAATAACCTAATCCGATTATATATTTAACTTTACAAAGGATTGGACATTGCTACGTATCCTAACATGTGTTGAAACACATTGCCGACTATAAGCAATTCGAATGTGGTATATGCATATTTTGCTTTATACATTTCTACGTCAAAAAATACTCAAAATCGTAAGAGACGCGCCGACACATTGTAATTGGAAATGTATATTTGTCAAATTAATATAAACAAATGACAACAAGTATAGCTCCTTGAATAACACAATACCGATAATATTGGTCTGTTTTGATAAATTAAATGTGGTAAAATTTCATTAATTAATAATATTAAATATTCCGCTTACATGCGGGTAATTAAATCGCTCGCAAATTATAGCTAAATTAACAAAACACACAATTTAAATCTATCATATGATTGCCCCTTCCTCATATAATGCATCAAAGACAATCAGATTTTATAAGCCAAAAACATACTCTGCCACAACTATCAAGTGGTCCATATAATTCAATATGGTTTTCTTATTGGACCGATATGAGTAGGGACAAACACATCATGATACTATTGCTATATCATTTTAATGTATTCAGATTCAACAATGTTAATGGTACACCTGTTCAGAACTCCCGCCAACAGACACACTGCTATTTCCATGGCTATACAAAAGTGGCATTATCGCATTACGCTAAGCTAGGATAATACTCTCTAATAGGATTTTAATGACAATCAATGTTAAAGATCGGCAATGTGATTGGAGCTTTAATCATGGATCATTGTTATAGCTTCTGTATCTACTATTTCTATGTTTGAATCTAATACCTTTCTTTAAAAATCGCTCTGTATCCGCGCATACGGAGAGAACGTTGTGCAAACGTATTGAGAACGTACTAAGAATGTTTACAGCATAGTGGAACTTGCGCAGTGAGAGCCCGTTAGACTTTAAAGTTGAAACACAATGGATCGTAATAAATGCGCCGTGAAAATGTGATAAGCGGCGATAAGAGCGTACTAAGAGCTACCTTGTTTTTAAAAAATGACAATTTTGAGCAGTTTTCCGCGCTCTTCTTGCGTGTTACATGGGGACCCTCTCCCGCTCTATCCAGTGTCTACTGCGCCCCAATCGGTTTTTTATGCGTTTGCTTTGCGCTTTGATTCTTTTTGCAGCGCAACGCAAGCGCAAGGCCTGATCGCCGTCTGTGTGACAGGGGTATAAATAATTGACCATAAATGCGTGCAGAATAGAAACCATTGTACTTTGTCTGCAAGTAGACTCTATCAATTACCGTTATGAATGTATTATTGAAGTAAAAAAAGGTTATGGTCATCATAATGTATATATTCAAAAACTCATTATCATGGTAACCCGTGTTTTCTTACATTAAACATTCATATATTTCATCTGGGTTCTTATAATTTAAAAATATTTAAGTATTTATTCATGTATTGACGTAGCAGAAGCTTTATGAAAACCACATGAGCAGTTTATGTTTTTATATAAACCATTGTTCCTGTATAATTAGGCAAGTGTTAGAGGGGAAAAAGAAGTGGACGAGGTTTGCATGAGCTGCAAGGACAGAAACACGTCACTTGATTTAAAATTCTGTAAACAATAAGATACTTTCCTGACGTTAAGTGTTTATATAATTATATCCTGTATAATTTTTTGTGACAAACTAAACATGAATGATAGAAGAAAGTTATGGCCAAGGATACGAATTAGAACAAGTGATGGTACCTGATTAATGCGGACAATTATACTTAGCTATTGTCATCTTCAACTGCTTTGAAGTATGCATAACTGATCGGAATGGGGCATTTTGTGCTATTTTCCCTAAGAGATTGCACAACTAAATCGGGTCGATTTGTCTGGATCAAACTAATCAAACAAATTAAAATCGACGTGGCCCATTAACGACAAAAGGATGTTATATCCACAGTGTCGCATACTTGAATTCACGTACGTAGGGAAATGTTTAATTTGTATATTTGGGTACAGGGCAGACGATGATATTGTAACCTGGTGGGGATTGATTTCATCGCTGGAGATCATCTCCTGTTTAACTTTTGAACTTTTTGAATTGTATCCGTCATTAACCGTTCGTCGCATTCGGTTGATAACGCAACCTCTCGGACCGACACATAAAAAATATATTAACCTTGGATATTCGTGAACAAATATTTATGTATTATACATGTTTTAAGCGCCTCCTCGCGCGTCTTAATTTACTACTGGCATGACTGGTTTATATTATGCAGAAGCAATAGCACTATATAAATAACAGCTAAAACCCTCTGGAATATAACTCTGAAATAATCATGTTGTATTAACAGGCGATTGATGAAAATATTATTTCGACAAATATTACGAACATGAATAACAAATATTAAGACATTTTTAAATAAACAGATTACTGTAAGCATATACATGTACATGTATAAATACGCGCTAGTTTATTAACATTGCTTGAATGCTTGAGTCTGAAAATTAAAAATCACGAAAATCTAACCCAAATTAAGAATATCAAACATAAACTGGTTTTAGTTTTGGTCACACACGTACGGGCTTACACAGCTAATTAATTGAAATCAACTGAACGTGTGAAAAGTGGGCGTATATCTCCATACAAGATTTAGCGAGTCCATATTATTATATAGATATTTTTGAAACACATTGTCGTCTCACCGCATCTGTGTTTGGTTCTATTCGTAAAACAAAATCAAATCAATTTGGGTAACAACATTGAAATTGAAATTAAATTTGTTAGTAACGACATATTGTTTTTTCTCTAAAATATAAAAATATAATGCAATTGTTACACATTTGATTGCGCGGTGATCAGTCTTTACCATTGAAATTACTGAGAATAATATTTACGGGTAGCTATATGACGCGTTTACACCACGCTGGAGACAATAAAGACGGATATAACGGGCCAAGGGTTAATGTCCTGGTGTATATATATATTTGTCTTATCTTCATATACTGATGAAGGGGTACATGTATATGAGAATACAAATGTTGCATAATGCACAATGCACCATCAGATCTAAGAAAAGTAAGGGAAGTAATAGACACTAGTAACAGAAGAGTAAACAGTGGACGGATCAGGGTACCGTACATGGGAATGGAACTTTTAATATTTAACCAATTATAAGTGAGTAATATTGATGATTTTATGCGTTTATGTCGCAAAGGGCACGTCATCTATTTTTTCGACCTTGTGCTCAGACAGAACCTTAAAACCAGATTTCCCACCATTCACATAATATAATGAAGGTCAATATATCAAGTGAATGAAACTCTCTCAATTGAATGGATTTGAAGATTACAACACACATCATTTCCATTTCAGATTTCCCAGATGAAATCACGCGTATGAGCTTAACTGTTCCACCTGGTAAATAATTGATCATAAATGCGTGCTGAGTAGTAACCATAGTAGTAGTACTCTGTCATGTCTGTCTGTTAGCTAACGATGAAAATATCGTTATTTCCATTATGAATGTATTATTGAAGTAAAATAGGTTATGGTCATCATAGATATTTAAAACTTCATTATCATGGTAAACCTGTGTTTCTTTCTTCTAATTAAACATTTATATATTTTTGTCTATATTCAACCATTTATTCATTAATGACGTAGGAGAAGCTGTATAAAAACCGCACGAGCAGTTTCCTGTCTTTAAGGGTTTCTATAATTATATCCTGTATAATTTTTTAGTGACAAACTAAACCTGAATGATAGAAGAAAAAGTATAAGAATTAGAAATGGTGATGGAAGTGATAATTTCACAATATCTACGGAACTTAATGAATGATATTGTCATTCATGCGGAAATTTATACTTAGCTATTGTCTGTAAATCTTCAAATGCTTTGAAGTATGCATAAATGATCGGGATGACGCAATTTGTGTTATTCTCCTTAAGATATTGCTCAACTAAATCAGGTCGATCTGTCTGGATTAAGATAACCAAATACATATCGACGTGACTTATTAACGAAAAAACCTTATCCACAGTGTCTCATATTTGAATTAAAGTACGTAGGGAAATGTTTAATTTGTTTGAAGATAAAGGGCAGACGATGGTTGTCATGATTAATCGCAAACTTGGAATCCCCACTGATTTGAAGGTTAAAAAAAGATTTTCTGATTCCCAAAAATTCACCTGGTGGTGATTTATTTCATCATACGCTGCGCTGGAGTTGCAAAATCAACTCCATTTTAAGTATCACTTTTTGAATTTTATTCATCATTAACCGTTCGTCGCATTCAGTTGATAACGTAACCTCTCGGACGCATACTTTAACTTTAGATATTCGTGAACAAACATGTATTAGCCTATACATTTACTACTGGTTTGTTTAATGAAGAAGTAATAGCACTAGATAAATAGCAACTAAACCCGCTGGAATTTAACACTGAAATAATCATGTTGTAACAGGCGAGTCACGAAAATGAAATTTCAACTTCCATCACTAGCAAATAGTAAGACATTTTAAAATACCTTAAAAGACATTTCGGAGCAAAGGAGAAGAATCTTTTATACGGTTTCTATTTGATTTCTATTATGAGAGATTAAATCCGACCATCAAAATTACTATTTCTATTAATAATACCACTAATTTCTAGAGCTAATTTCTTAGGGGTAGGTAAAATTCACCGATGTCAATCTTCTAAATTCTTTTGTTACACCTGACAGACTAATTGGCTAAAGCTTGTTTAGAAACTGACACGAGAACCACGAATAGTTGCATTTTATAGCTCCCAACGGCCAACATTGTATGCTTACACAGGAATCCCTCCAAGCAGCCTTTACTGTAGGGCTCTATTCATTACTGTTTCTATATACCTATTGAATAGGATTATTGCAGCCATATACGCAAAAGAATAAATAGAATAGAAAACAAGATCAATTGGAGGCTAATCAGCACTGTCCATCTGATGTGTTTTCTTTGTTCTCGGATAGCATAAAGCCTTCGAACGCTAAATGTGGTGGTTGGGGTTGATTGGTGGTTATTGATGTAGAGTTACAATAAAGGTAAACATTTCACAGCAGACGATTATTGATCATAATAATGAAACCATGTAACGTGTAATTGACGTTGATCGTGTAATTGATAGAGCAACATAATTCTAGTTGTAATTGTGCGCACGCCTTATAATTATCTTGCATAAGAAAATAGAGATAGTTGTATCAAAAATGATTGATTTGCATGTACATGTATACCATTCGTATCTGGCGTATGAAAATGTTTTTCGTCCTGTATAATTATGATAACCTTATGTACGTCGTATAAATCATCTGATACATCATTTATATCGGGATGATGGCTCAGGCAGATAGTTGTAGTTGGTTAAGTTGCTCAATGTCATTGTTAATTTTAGAAAAGGTTTCCACTTCATGTAAGATACGATATTGTAGGTAAGGACAAATCAATCAATGTTATATAAAAACGCTGCGCAATATGCACTTTGCATTTTTCAAAGAAATTGATCCGTTCATTTTATGTTAATTATAAGTCTCGCAGATCATTTACGTTCACATATTAGTTTGAAAACTAATACGTGAACGTAAATGTATCTAATGTGGTATATTTGCTGAAGGTAACTCTGTCATTGTCTACATCGATTACACCATTAAGAACATCTCCATCAACTCAAATCACGGTTTTAATTTCGACGTCGATATAGGCTGATTATTTCGAACCTGCCAATCCCAGCGCTGACTGTCCTTTTACAAAGCGGTTCATTGTCATCACATGTAAAGAAAGCCATTTCTAAAATTAGCAATAACTCTAAATGGTAGATATGTCTGCATTAATTGAAATGGGAAGTATTCCTCGGTTTTAAATATTAAGCCGAAGTGAAATAATGTGTATGTGTATGGCGTGTACGAATGTCAAAAAACATTCCTGCCTTGTTGTATTAGTGTACTGTAAAATGTATACACATAGTTTATATTTCAAATAAACATATTTCAAAAATAATAAAAAATAAGATTTCTCATGACCGCTTAAACTTACACATTAGTGTAATATAACACGATAATTGTTCCAGCACCCTAGCACAATTCCTCACAATACGGATGGATATGTGTCTAATTTGCTGCATTGAATTTTTTTTTTTTGATACTCCTTTATTGTACTGCATCATCGAGCAGTAATTGAATATGGAAGAAGAAAAAAGGGGCAAATGAAAAATGAAAAAGGTTCAAAAATCCACTTTGAAATATAGGTTAATGGCTTTTACTCTGTGCGTACTCATTTTCACCAGTATTGTCTTTAAAAATAAAAGGGTATGATAAAAGACCAGACACACGTACTTAATATTAAACTTGATTTATACACGCGCATGCCCTCAGAAGTTATTTTGTTGGGACAATTGATATCGGGGTTGGTGTCAGCTTGAATATATCAGGGTTGGTGTCAGCAGAGAATGGGTTTATACCTAAAAGTTAGGTTTCAAGAAAACGCATTTATACATTTGAAAGTTGAATAAAGAAGAATACACTGAAATAACGCTTGATTGACTACTTCACAGAAATAGCATTACATTCCAGTTGCCTGTAAGGTTTGAGCCCAAGTTTGATAGGTTGAACTGGCCATGACGCTAGTATTAGTAAGTTCCACCCAGGAATGACATCCATCCAACACCAGTGACCGCATGCTGGGGGACCTTGAGTGTGGCAGCGGTGGAACTAGAAACAAGCCCGAGGAGCTGCAGTATTGCCACATGACTTTCCACACGTGGTGTTTTTCCGCCCGATTTGGGCTAGTTTTAAAACTAAAATCTGCTCTTTGGATAATATAATGTGATTTTTTTTGTTGACATTTGAACATTAGTTTTTATAAAATATGATATAGCACTAGTTTTTATGACAAATTGAAATTAAAAGTTGGAATTTGTTATCACAAGAACATTTTCAAAAGTAGTATATAGAGCTTCTAGTTACACCAACACTAAAGAGCCTTGAGCTATGCTTAGGATAGCGGTGGAAATGGTAGCACGCATGCTGGCAAGACACAGTTGGTGTAAAATAAATGGTGTAGGAGGGGATGATTTATTACCCTGGATATGTCATCAAAGACGTGGTCAAGAAAGTTGGACTTTATACAGGGCACGGAACCGTAATGGACAATTTTAATACATATCAAAAATAGTTAGGACAGAAATAAATGAAACTAGCACAGTGTGACATGTTTTTGAATCACATTGCAGTTGTATCAAAGATGATTGTATTCATTGACATGCCCTTTGGTAGTCCTGAGAGACCAGCCCCGCAGGCTTTACACCAAATCTTGTAAAATCTTGTAGACTATTTTGACCTCTTCGGGTCCCGGGTTTGCGGCAAAAATTGTACAATCACCCTAGATATGGCACACTTTTTCCTCACAGCACCCATCAACCCCCTCTCCGGGTATAAATGCTACATGCAACTGACCTGATGAGGATGCTTCGGTTTGAAAGATAACAACTCAAGGCATCGAATGCGTGATATTCAACTCAATTGCATTAATTGCACAAAAAACAGAAAACCTTGATATATCTGTAAGTGTATATCACTGTGCATATATAAACTGCCAGTTTTCCTTTGTGGTTTGTAATCCCAACCTCCTAACAATGATAGAGCAAGCTTACGCGTGCATGTGTGGTGTGAGATATTTTCAATACAAATATCTTGCACACATGTATCAAATAATGCTTTCCTGGTATGAACTCTATCACTTACACCCAGATATTTCCCACTGCAGCCACTGAGAATTAACACTATTGCAGCGTTGGTCACCTGGAAAGGTGCTTCAAGTAAACACTGTTAGCAACATTAACTAATACCGGATTAAGTTACATGCCTCCGCGGTAGTCGGATTTATAAAGCTGCGATACAATTTGAGACGCACATACCGTGTGTTGTAATACTTGTACGAGATTAAAATCGACTGTTCCATTCACAGTTTACAATCCACACTCATAGAATATTATTAATTACATTGCAACGATTTGTTGAGGGCAAAATCGCCACAAAATTATCTACAATTTTCAAACAAGATTACACTGAGTTCCAAAAAAATAAACTGATTAAAGTCATTATCCTGATTCACAGCTGTCATTTAAATCGTCACTTACTGATATGGACGTGATCAAATATTCATTTAAAAGGTTACACTTTACGGCATTTTAACAATGCTTCCCCATTACAAATTGGATCAAAAAATCGTGTGCCGACGAATCGCTTCGCGTAACTACTGTGTTCGGAAAACACACCGTGCGTTCGTTCGTGGCATCACGCGAACCTGTTTTGTCGATAGAATTTGATACTTTAATACGAATTATACGCGGGGTGACTAATATACATACGCGGCGGTTCTTGGTCCCCCGTTAGTGACCTGCGCTTATTTGCACGTAGCAGTATATTAGGGACGGCGTTTGATTGTGACGCGTATTTGATGTTTTAAAATATTGATAATGTACACATTGCTGATCACACATAGGCAGAATTTGAGAAAGACATTTAAAAACACTGAGCAATGCGTATAGCAACACTATTTCAAATAGCTTAACATCTTATCTATTTATCTTCGATGTTCGATATGTCAGATTGTGAAACACTGTAGTTATTTTCAATACATACGACCTTGTGGGTTTATTAAATTCTCACTAATTAGGTCGCATTCAAGTTTGTAATCTGGAAGGCTTGTAGAGCATAATGTAGCCTAATAATTTGATAATCCAAATTTCTCCAAAAAGTGCCAATAAAAAGAGATACGCCGGTATGTTATGCGCTCGACGATTTGACTTTAATATTCGTGTGATGAAATCAGTTAAAGGAGGTGTCCCGCAAGCATAAAAGTGTGCATTATATGTTAGAAATATAACTATCGAGCCCAACTTTTGTAATGATATAGAAGAAAACACCACACTTATGACAAAAACAAATAAAAACCGCAATCTCTCAACATGCCCTTTTTAAAATTCGCGGCGACCAAAAGTCCCAGTGTCGATGATGTCATAGTTGTACAATACACATGCGCAAATTTGAGCACCGATACCCATGACGTCATCGACACCGGGACTTTCAATCGCCGCGAATTTTAAAAAGTGCATGTTGAGTGATGGCAGTTTTTATTCATTTTTGTGACTAGTACGGTGTTTTGTTCTATATAATTACGTAACTTCTGCTCGATAATTATGTTTCTAACAAATAATGCTCAATGTTGTGCTTGCGGGACCATTCCTTTAAGTTCTTCATTAAATCGACACGTCAGGATTAAAATATGATACTATTGTACGTCTTCCGAAATACAACGAAGACCAGTAATAGCATGTCATTTAGTGCAACACAGAAATAAATATCCCTCGGGGAATCATCTTCGTGTCATGACATCGTCTAAAAACCTAAGGCATATTAACTAGCTACTTGCACTACCATTTAATAAATCATATGATGGAATGACATTGAAGGGGTTGATGATAGTGGGCGGTTCCTCAGATATCATGGAGGTTCTCTTGTGAAAGGCCGATTCATGAATAATTGCATTGATTGTTTCAATACCTGTACATGTCGCTTCACCTGTTGTTCTATTTTTATTTAGCCATTGAATTATTTATACTATCTGTAATTATTATATTGCCCCTTGGCAATGCAACGGACACAGCGGTACAGTTGTGATGATATTCCCGGTATCGTTAATCAAGAGTATCTAACACATTTATTGCAACGTTTTAACAATTCACAACAAAATGGTAGTTACATTTGCAGTCTACTATAGTGCAATGCTTGATTTAGTTATTTTGTGTTTTTTAGATAGGTCATGTCACTTCTTTGTATGCTGAATTGTAGTTCGAAGATAGCGCTGATGAGGCGACAATCATGAACAAATCTTCTGCTAAAATTTTCCGGTGGGAATTCTGTAAAAGCGCAGCGCACTTGAATGACGGTCTCTCTCATTCAGAGTCCATACCTGATGTGTTGAAACACTATGTCCGTCATTACATTCTCGACACGTCATGTTATCAACCTAGATAGTGTCTCGATGCCATCAATTACTTTTCGCAGAAACTGTCACATAGCTTAATACTTAAAGTTTATCTTCTGTAAGGGTTTTCTATACCCTACACAGAGAAAACAATATGTAAACGAAACATATGTAAACTTTTATTTGATAAAAATAACGCAAGACATGTACAAATTTGGAACATAATGTTTGTGTAAAAAATGTCAGTACTTATTTCTTATGTTAAATTGACTGTTTACCAAAGTTGTGTATGTTTTACACAATATATTTGCAAAAAAAGATAAGCATTAAAAGTGTGTAAGATTTACAATTTATAATGTTAATTGTACATGTTTGTTATGTAAAAAAGCACATGGTGCGTGTGACTACGTAATTGTGATGTAAATTTTTCGCGTCTTTATGTTTGTTATGTAAACGTACGCGGTGAACATATACCATGCAGTTTCAACATGGCCGATGCAGGAGAAGCTTGTATTGAAGAGGTCTCTGCAATTCTGCAGCGGTGGGGGCTGGAAAAGTACATCGAAAACTTTGAATGTAAGTAAATCACTGCACTGATAAACTTATAGTTGTTATTGATGCGTATATTTCAATTGTTGCCGATGGAAAATGCAGTTGATGTGTCTGTGTTCACTCACGCACGCAAGTCCCGTGATTCAGTATGTAGGCCTACCGGTTGCCGTACATGTTGTATAGTTTCAAGGCTAGTATTATAGGGCAAATAATATTATTAGCCCCGGGTATAAAGGCCGTCAGGCCGTGTGTCTTTGTGGTTGAGAGTTAGTTCCCGGGGTTTTGTTCAGAGGGTATCAGAGCTTATCAGATTGCGTGCACAGAGAAAACGATTAATATGTAAAAAATATACAATCTGTGTAAAAATAGAACTCCATAATAGTTGTGTAAAGCTTTTGCATAGGAATTTGCACATATTGGGTATTTATTACATATGTTTTATGTAACTCTTACATAATTATTATGGAGTTCTATATTTACCTAAAATTATGTAAACATTTTTCTCTGTGTGCGTGAGTGAACACAGACACATCAACTGCATTTTCCATCGGCAACAATTGAAATATACGCATCAATAACAACTATAAGTTTATCAGTGCAGTGATTTACTTACAAGTTTTCGATGTACTTTTCCAGCCCCCACCGCTGCAGAATTGCAGAGACCTCTTCGAGTCAAGCTTCTCTTGCATCTTATTTTACCAAATGTCAGTAAATGTGTTGATTTTTTTACATAACAATTATGTTTTACTGAACATCAGAAATATGTTAAATTGTCCACAATAGTTGTGTATTGTTTACACAGTTTCCTAGTAAAATTTTGATTTTACATAAATAATTAGTAGAATTTTACATAATAACTAAGTGAATTATTATTATGTTTTTATAACTGAACATAATTGTAATGTGTTTTTTACATTTAACAATTATGAAATTATATCAAATGAACACAAGAAATGTGTAAAATTATGTACAATACGTATGTAGTTTTTACACCATTTCTTAGTAAAATCGTTTAATTTTACATAAATAATATGTAAAAAATACATAACAATGACATGTATGTTTACATAACAATCATGCTCTTATTGTTTTACATAAGTTGTTGGTAAATTATTTGCATAACTTACATGTTAATTTTCTTACACATTAATTTAGTAATATTGTACATAACTATCAAGTTAAATTTTACATAACACATGTTATGAAATTTGCTCGGCATCGCTCGATACTGGTACAATTTCAATGTTCCAATATCGACTGATACTGAATTGTGTTCCATCAGCGAACGATACTTGACAGTTGTTATGTTCCAGTATCGGACGGTACTGGTACACATACTACCGGTAAACCAGTAGTTATTTGATCCAGTTTTGAACGATACTGGTACATAATTGTCTTCCAGCATCGCCCGATACTGGTACATAATTGTGTACCAGTATCGACCGATACGGGGTGTTCCAGTATCGGACGATACTAGTACAGGCTAGAATCCGGGACCTAAAACACACAATTTTCCACCTTGTTCTACCATTGCAAGCCGAATACCAACTAATCTGGTGATACTGGCAACTGAAACGAATTTGCAGATATCCGTAATTTTCCCCAATCTGGAATGTATCGACTAGATAGTAATATACATCGCCAAACGATGTATTATTGTCTACATATTGTATTTGTCATGCCAATACTTTTTAAAATAGACTTACAAATAATTCAATAGAAATTAATGTAAATACTGGTTTTAAATATTCAAAATATTAGACGACAGCCTTGTCTTTCATCAGGTAATTATTTTTTTAGCATGTACCTACTTTGAAATTAGTTAAACTATACTAGTATATTGTCATTGTATTTTGTCCTTGATGGTATGATGGAAAATATATATTGAATTGAATCGAAATATGTCTAATGTTTATCTAACTAACAGTAGTACTGTGCATCACTCACTATTAAAATAGTTGACTTACGATTAAACATATGTAGACCGTAGACGTAAACCTGTGTGTGTAGTTTGTTGATATTTGCATGTATATATCATACGATAATCGTCATAATCATAATGAACACTAACTACTAAAAAGTACCAGCAACAATATTCGTATGATTTAAATCGAAATACAATAGAATCATTTATTATTTTAATAACGTGTAATTATTATTAAGCCGTTTTAAAAAGACTGTTATATAAAACAGCGTACAGCTAACATCATAAAGATAGTGTTACGAATAAATGTGGAAGCAGCCAAACAGGTGCACACATACCTGTACAACAGTGGCTGGAATTACTGGGTGCCAACCATGCCTATTATTTGGCAATGCCCATGACTTATTTCATTTTAAATAGTCAATTTCTTATCAAATACAAGTCTTGAGACGCATTCATTACCATTTTGAGATTGCATGAGGCAAACTCCTTACTTGATTAGCTAATTATTTCGATCCATTTATGCCTTACACATTATAAAAGTTGGTTAAATATTTGAGCACAATCCAATTCCAGTTCCAATACAAATAAAGTTACTTTACTATGCATCGATCGTAGATCAAGTATCTACTGATTTGTTTTCAACTGTCCATTAACATGTCAAATGAGAAATTTAAGTCCATCAAATTCGACACTTGCATGCAACTACAGCAGTAATTTTCTATACTTACTAATCGGTTGAAGTCATTAGAGTCTACGAAGTTAGTCCCACGTCGCAGTAGCGATAAAAAAAATCAACCGTCAAACAAGTGAGGCATATCCAATTGTATGTGGTACAGTCCCTTGTAGCAGCATCAGCGATTGCGTCGACATATATGACGAACTAGTGATGTCTACATTTTACCAAGCCCACATATACGAACAATCTATCCCACGAGACCGCGTATCAACGCACACCATTGGCGCAAACTGTGATCAGGCATCAATACCAACACTGTCAGGTTTTCTGATATGAATGATCATTTTGTAGCAAGTTAAAGACTTTCCAGCAGCGCCGACAAAATGTGTTTAAGAGAATATTTTCAAGTTTCGGTGTAATATGTCCGGATTATTTGCATTCCATATTATAGGTATAAATAAAGTATTATCACTGTTTTAATGGGCTGGTGGGCTGAATAATTGTTTTCATAAAATCTTATATACGGCCACAGTTAATACTGGATAAGACTGTTTAATAATTATGACTTACTTGCCTGAACACGTTGCAATAAGTTAGGTGGGTGTCTTTTTTAATGAGGTGGTATTTATATATAAATATGTGTGTGCTTTTCAATATATGTATTGTACATCGCATCGAAACTTTTGTAGTATGCGATTTACAAATGTAATTTATTATTATTATTATTAACCCTTACACTCTTGAGTACTACGAATTACTACGATGCGGTATGCTTGTGTTACCCGGCTCGGCAGTTTTTCGATGAAATAATGGCCCCAGGGTATATACAGGGCGGAATATACTCCGCCATGTATGGGTTCCCCCCGTGGCCTAGCGATAGATCGTCTGCCTCTGAACCCAGAGGTCCGGGGTTCGAGCCCCGTGGGGGGGGGGGCACTTTTCCCCTCGCTATTTGGCCGCGAAAAAAATGTTTGGAAAAGCTGCCTCGGGGGTTAGGGTTATTAATAGCAAACAAATGTTCATAGTCCGAAACTACTTAAAAATCGCCTCAGTCGGTGAACGGTTATTTTTAGTCCGTGTTATAGCAACTCGAATGTAGTAAAAGGAAACGGTTTATAGCACTATGTTCCTATTTGTATATATCTTCTGTTATTTAATTCCTTTTGTTCTTTATCTTTATATTCTTATTATGTGTGTCCTTTCCATGTTTCAATCATTTTTTTCTTCTTAAGATACTTGTTATTTTTAAGGATTTAGGTTCATTTTTCAAATTGTTCCTGTGCAAATTAAAGCATTTTGACCTTGTAAGCACGTATAAATAAGCTGTATACATGCTCACATAAATATTATAACTGACAAATTATCAAGGCGGGGTTAATAAGAACTAATACATAGCGCTTGGCAATACCTTTTAGCCTAATCAAATGCACGAGAAATGTTTAGAGTCGTCTAAAAGCCTTTAGTCTAACTCATCATCGACATCATTTTGTATTTACGTTTCGCCAATCACTTTCTTTCCTTTCATTTGTGCTGTAATGGCAAAATAATTATAAACCTAAACAGTTCGTACGCAGTTAACAATCTTTGTTTGTCTTTTTATAGTAAAATGACATGTGTTACAATCTCGATCTTTTGGCTGGTGCCAAACACGATGTTATCCAAAGAGTAAGTGCTGAATAATTTTCTCCCATAAACCAAGGTCGTCCTAAATTTAGCTATTTGAATAAAAAAGAAAGTTTGCCTCTTTATCTTCATATCTTTTCCTAATTGTGCATCTGTTCACATAATTAAACTGATATCCTCCTCCTTCTAGTGTCTATGCTTTATAACATTTTATCTTGCCTATGCCTATATTCATTCTCAGATTGGGTTCACGTGTGATTTTAATTGTCCGCATTAGTACAAAGGTGATTTCTTCAACAACCCCAACATGCTTCACTTTCATCACATGACCAATGATTTCGGTTACCAGTGTCTACTTGTTTCCATTGATATTAAATTGCATTGACAGTACCATAGTATAGTAAAACGATGGTCTTTAAGACATAGTACGATTGATGCGACTCAATTCAATCCTCTCTGGGTTTTCTGAAAGACCATGTCTTTCTTTAATTGCGCCTTTTAACGTTTAACGCGAAACCTTAACGTTTTCATACATTTGGACAAGTCTACCTGTACCACGTTTTAGAAGATGGAGGTCAGATAACCTGCAGCTACTAGGATGCTAAGCTTGCTGGGTTGCAAACTATATCTTCTTTGGCATTGGTATATGAATATTTTCACCTAAGCGTCTAACAGATATTTGAAATCAGTCATTTCGTTTAATATGGGATTTATTTTCTAAATATTAATGATAGTATAATGATAAATCCCAGATTTTGAAATAACGCGAATTTTAATTCACTGTTTCGCATTTACAACGACAGTTAGCTGTGTGGTCTTCCATGGAGCCCCTGGGATAGGAAATCTTCACTGACCTACATTCTTGCAATGAGACAAACAACTTTGTGAAGTTACTTCAAAATAATCAAAATGATATAAAGCGGACGTTATATCATACTTACATATCTTTGGCATTGTTATTATAGCAGCCTATCAAATGTAATAACAATATATCGATTTCAGTTACACTATTCAACTAGATGTAAACACACGCCTTAGGAGTAGGGTGGGGTGTTTGCTCAATAGCTGTGCCATAGACAATATTTTTCTTAAAACGGGGTCATTGATTTTCATGTTACATGTACCCTCAGACTAACTATTCTTTACGTATTAGTACTTATACAATGAAACTATGAATCTGGCCGGTTATCTTTAGTGGGATTGCGGGAATGGGGAAAGTGTATTATTCGTCATTAATTGTCCTATTTCAAATATGTATGTTTCACAACGTTCATATTAACATATAAAAGCTTGCACCATGAATTTCAAAAGTAGATTTAAGTTTGAATGATATATATCAATTGTATAATTAAACGATTAATCGTCATAACATGTTATTATATTACAGAATTGCGTGATATGAGCCACAATGTATGTAGCTAAAAGATTGAATTAATTCATGAACTTCAATGCGATGACCGGTAAACTACAAGACGGAAAATTATATGTATTCTGCTGGATTGTGTCTAGTGTAATTCAAACTAATTAATTATGTTTGAAAGCAAATTCAATCCACTTAAATAAATATTTGAGAACGTTGTTATCACCGTACAGAGTAATTTTCACGCGTCATACCGAAAGAAATCGATCGATGAAATGCAAATTAATATTGCCAGCTATTATGTAATTATATCAATAACATATTAAAGACATGAATCAATTTCAAAGCGTTCTTTTAACATATCCTTATCTGTCATTATAAAAATCGGAAATAAAGGGGAAGTTTAAATCATATACCGTAATTATATGGATTAAATACAAATTCACACTCTAGGAGAAGAAAAGCAATCGTAACATTGATACCATTAAAAGAATTGCACAAACACACAAATACATGCACAATATGAATGCAAATTTAAACAAATTAAAGAATAATCCAAGGGGGGGGGGGGGGGGTGGTTACCGTGGTTACAACAATTGCAATTAAACGCCCTTATCGTTGTATTGTTATTTTGTTTGTATTTTGTCTCCCTCTTCCATTGATACCAAACAAAATACCAACATCCCCATATGATGTCAGAATGACGTTATAATGATCCAAAAGGCCTGAATAGCGCCTTATTTATATATTCATTGGGGGGGGGGGGGCGGAGGGGTCTTAAAATCCATCCCAATTTAAACATTATTAACCACAAGATTGAAGTTGACAGCATGCATAATAATAACAAGAAACGCGTTGTTTCACCCCCCCCCCCCCCACCCCACATGATGTCATGTTAATGCCAGGACATCCAGACGACGGTGGCCACGCGAAACCTAAATTTTTGAGTTCGTATTGGAATAACACGTAATCGCGAATTTTTATCTTATAATTTTGGGAAATTCATCATAGGTAAGAAGAATTTGTTTCAAATCCAAAACCGTTGGAGTCAAGTTAGCTAACCAACTCCATTGTAAATGCTATTTTTTTAATTATTTTCATCGTTAACCGGGCGAGGACTTTTACAAATATTTCAAAATGGTGCACTCCCGTTGCCATATTGGGTCGTCCGAGTCGCGTGGCCGCCATCGTCTGAGGACATCGAATAATACTGAAATTAGTGATGTCAACCTCTCGGTTATTGACCGATGCATTACTAGTCTGAGTTACATCGGCGTAGATGGGGAGGTTCTGGTGTTACCAGAACGTCTTATCTGATGTTGTGAATGGATTATTATCTTACTGTGAACAAACCAGTTGAACTTTGACCACAACTCAACTAAAGTGTGAAGTAATTGCATGAATCCACGGCTAAATATGCCCAGGGTGATTCATCATTGGTATACCAATAGGTATTATTCTTTTGGGAACTTGATTACCCCGATGATTTTCGTGTTTCCATTACAAATAACTGTTACTACCAAGGGGCGTGTGAAATAGTGCGCTTCTTGGCATGCAGATGACTTAATACTTCAATCTAATTTACCATGGTGTCTTGTTTAATTACCATTAATATCTCAGGCTATTTGAGAATTGATATGGTGTCTCACGTTGTATGCATGTACGCCTGCGAGCTATGCTATAATCTATTGCATGGCATATAGTGATGAATATTTGACTTGATACTGAGACCTGGGAATATCATTATACATGACGAGACATATTATATCGATTAATAAAAATGCTGGCCAGAGTATTAAATGTCTACGACACTCCCATTTGCTAGTAATTATCCATAAAGCTGGCTCAAATTCATGCCTAAACGAAATAGTTAAACAGGCAATTTATTGCACCAATGCAGTAAAACATAAGACTGCTTCACCAACGCAGTAAACAGGGAAGCTGCTGCACCCGCGCAGTAAACAGGGGAGCTGCTGCACCCGCGCAGTAAACAGGGGAGCTGCTGCACCCGCGCAGTAACCAGGGGAGCTGCTGTACTCACACCGTTACCATAGGAGCTGCTGTACTCACGCAGTAACCAGGGAGATGCTGTACCCACGCAGTAAACAGGGCATAGTTGAGGATGTTATGAAGTAAGGCCTCAAAGCTGTGACACGAAGCCATTGCACCAAATTACCCAGGGTGATAATTTTCTGCAGCTGTCAAGTGTATTTAACAGGGATAATCAATCCGTGAAATAATACTAGACGAATATCATGTCCTCTTTAAACTCACCTAAGCCAGTCACACTACTAAGTTTTCCTACCGCCTTGCAGAGTTTTCCAGCCGTAATTAGTAATAATCAAGTTTGTCCGGGCAGCAAAATGTGTTGAGAGGGTATGGTTAATATTATATATATTGACCAAACATATTTGCTTTCTTGATCGGGGACGGGCGGGGTAGATGCGCAGTTACGTAGTCAAAACAATTCTGGGGCAAAAGGTAGGCGAGTACTATATAATTGCAGCCATATTGTGGTAAAATTCATAAACATGGCACCATTTTTTAAAACAATTTTTAAAACAATTGGCACCATTTTTTAAAAACAATTGTTGTTTGCTTTCATAAGTGAGTGTCAGTATCAACAAATTCGATATATTTCACGTGCAGATTATTTTTTGCAATTCTTTCAACTTATAAATCGCACATGTTTAGAGATTTTAGGTAGACGAGACGAGACGAGCATTCTATTCGAATAGCACATACCTGCCTTCTATTGAAGTCTCTGTAAAATAGAGCCAAAAATAAAAGGGGGGGGGGTCTTAGTTGATTGATTTGCACCAATTTTGGAAACAGATTTTCTCAATGTTACCGTAGGTTTACCCCTTAGAGTCATATATCAAATTGAAGGTTAGGTAACAGCGTTTCAAAGAAATGCGCGTTATTTTGATCTGGTTGCTATGATAACCAGACAAGGTCTCAGATTGGCTAAACACTGGGACACAGATATCTATGAAACCAACCAATCAGTATAATTGGTCGGTTCCTATTTTCCATGGCAATCGTATCAAAAATCCGGCTTCATGAATTTGTGCGCATTATTCACATACATTATCTACCAAAGTATGTTGAACATGCAACATTTATTTTTCTAGATATCTGTGTCCCAATGTGATGCCAATCAGAGGCCTTATCTAGTTACCATAGCAACCAGATCAAAATAACGCGCATTTTTTGTAAACGCTGTTACCTAAGCTTCAATTTGATATGACTCTAAAGGGTAAGCCCACGGTAACATTGAGAAAATCTGTTTCCAAAATTGGTGCATATCAACCTAGACCCCCCGCTTATAAAGCTATTACACCTTGCTTCTTGACTTTATCGCTAATATATAGATGGATTGGCTAAAGTGTTTTTTTAAAGTATGGACGCAAACTCTTTAATATTACACGTGATTTTAATTATGACATACCTGCTCGGAGGCAAGCTCTCTTATCAATTTAATTATGTCGCTTTTGAACTCCTTAAAGTTATCTTGATGAACGACAACCGTAATTATCTAGATGACCCTTAACCCTCGTCCAACTAAGGGGGGGGGGGGGATTATTTTTGACATATATTGAATTTACTGTACCAAAAATACAACGGCATTTGGAGGTCGACCATGTTTATGACGTCATTGTGACGTCGTGCGTAGGATGTTTGTACTTTTTGTGGTATGTATGGTAAGAGGAGACCTCTAGCTATACCATGGTACCAAAATAAGCACACTCTGCATCTCTCTATGGATTTATTTAACGGGAGGGGTGGGTTGTAACCACGCCCCCCCCCCCCCCCCCCCCCCCCCCCACCCTTAGTAAACCGTGTTACAAAAAAGGTTCAGTAAGACCATATGATAGGACAAGGGTTAACAGGCACATTTACTTACACTAATACACGTTTTAACATCCAACAGATGTCCGTTTATGAGGCACATTATTGGACAATCTAAACATTTGTTAACCTACCTTTTGCGGACAATTTTCGAATGTCAATGCCGACGCAGATCCGAGATTATAATAAGATCAGGCATACCCTACGCTACCGGTAATATTATACAATTGAAGACATACACGTCACGCATTCATTGCTAATTAATATCCAATCTTCACAACTGGGAGTGTTCACTCTAACTCCCGTGCGTCGATTCAACAATTAAAACGTCAGCTGACACAAGTTCCAAGCATCCCCTGGTATGGTATTATCTTCAGTGCATCGTTATCAATTATTAATCTGTCAGTATTTCCAAAATCGAAAGGGAATAAGTAAAGCCGACCAGCATTGAATTTTGACTTCAAGGGAACTAGATATTCCAACAAATACACAAGAGTAAATAATAAAGTGATCCGGGGAATGATTCTTCACACGAGAGTGTCTCAGTTGACCTAAATAACGGTAGTTAGCATAGTACGATCTGATTACACGACAGGAAGTCGATCTTATCTGTGACTCGTCAATCCAACATTGATACCGAATCAGAAGATTTCAATCGGTGACTTAAAGCGTTCATACACTATGCAATACGGACTTAATTAGATCACAGATTTGTTAAAGGTGGATGCGATGCGGATTTAGAAGTATTTGATATATTTTACTGAAATCATCCTTCAACTTCATTGCAGTAGCCCATTCAGATCTATTTCATTGTTTTCATAGACGTACGAGGACGGAAAAGGACAGGAAGCTTTGTTGTGTTTACCCTCCTGTATCATTGATATTACCCAATAAATTAGTCAACACTACTCGGATTTTTAGGAATGCAATTAGATTATAATCATAAGAAATAGGTAGGTATATCCGTGTTTAATTCAACAATAAAAGGATATGAGGATGATTCTAACATTATATTTCTAGACTAATTTATTAAGATTTTAAATCTGTCAAAAATCAACTTTCTACATTGTATTTTTCCACGATATTATAATTCAATAAAGTTTAAAATAAATATTAGATATGATGATCAACATATTCCGATATGATTCTAGTCTTGAAATAAGATTTTGGCGTTATCGCTATTATACACCTATTGGCTTCAAATGACAATGGGTATTTTATGTTTCCCATTGATTCCGAGTAAATCCTAAACAATGACTTTTGATATCTATAGCTACTGTTCGGACAAAAATTGTGGTTTTTCGGAGTGAGTGATGACCTATGGTCTTTACCTAAAATATTTTTATCAGGGATATAAGCCTAGCTACATTTCTGTATATGCGGCCGTTTGTTATTCTTAAAGATCACATGAGTACAAGCATTTATACGGGACTATACGTCCGACAAATGCAAATATTTTACGACATTTTCTAAATAAAAACTCTTACACAGATCTTAAAGTGACACTTTCACATTAGTAATATAGATGAACGCGGAGTTTCCTAACGATAAAGCAACTGGCGGTACCATACCAACCGTTCCTCTGTTGTTTAACATGACGAACGCGATTCGGCGCACACGTAATGACGCAGACAAAGTGTGTACGCGTTTGTGGCGCAAACTGCACATTGTAACGGGGCAGGGTGAAAGCAGGCAGTCCGTACACTCTTAGAAAAAGGGTGCTTCAGGGGTTCTTGGCTGTCCCGTATATTTAACCCTTTATAGCACCTTAAAAGGTTCCAAAAAGAACCATTTTAACGTTCAAAATGGGCAAAAAATTGGCTAAAATGTGTCTTTAAAACCTCTAAACATGCTAAAGGTTCTCTACAGAACCTTTTGGGTCCTTTAAAATCAAAGAACCTTTAAACCCATACGGGGCAGCCAAGAACCCCTGAAGCACCCTTTTTTCTAACAATGTACCCTAAAGCCACCTCCTCCTCACCGTCCTTCCCTTACTTGATAATCTGGATATAAGGGCACATGGGGCATCTGGATAAACAGAACGTGTGGTATATTATCATGATTATTATACAGTGTCTGGATTATTAAGGGCACCCGTTGTATCTGGATTACGGGGTTCACTATAAAACGCAGACAATCTCAAATTACCTTGATAGACTATGCGCAGGTGGGCCACCTGTGACAACTGGATTTTAAGGGTGTATTACTTAGCAGTCAGTATGCAGCCACGCAAAAAGCCGTTGTTTTTCTAACCCACAAACAGCGATCCGGAAGTACTCACCCGTAGCGTAACGGCTTCGTAGTCACAGTTGACCTCGTGATAGCACGATGTAATGAGCTCTTTTCATGATTATAATCACACATTTCAAACACATTTGCCATGAAATTGTAACATAAAAAGGCATATTATGCAAATAATATATCTAATTATCATCTATGAATTTCATGACATGTTGGATTTTCGGTGCAAATTATTGCTATCACACACACACCCGAATTCGAAAAAAATTGACGCAACTAAAGCCAAATCCACGGTAAATGATTCCCTTTTGAAGAATTAGGCAGCAATTGTATCCATGGTATCATCATATTGATAGTATTTTGTACCTAGAAACATGCTTAAAATATTATAACATTATTTAGTCCGGCCAAGTAAATGGTAATAATATAGCTGCCCGAATCTGGTCTCGAGCTAAATTCATTTCGTAGCGTCGATTGGCTGTTACTGATCCCGTGGTGCGCTTTCAGACAGGGTCGTACGCGATCGGTTCAAGTTAAATTTTAGATTTGGTATTGTGGTTCATTTCTTTTTTACTAAATCAAACATTGTTGTTCCAAAATAATTAAATAACTTTCTACAGTATTATTGAAATTCATATTTTAATAATATCAAGGAAAATAAACTGATCGTTCGAAATTTCAACAGATTATGTTTCTGAATTATCATAACTAAAGTCCAACTAAACTTTGGCCCTTGCATGAAATTGATGAAAAATGTCATGATCAAAAAGCAAATATATTATTTAGTTGTGAGCAAGAAAGCAAATCGGGGGTGGGGGTGAGGGGGTTAGTAAAGTGCTCAGGAATATTTTAACTTTGTGTAAAACTTGCCTAAATCTGCTTTGATTTTGACATTTCCGACCAATTAAGCTAGTTTTATCCCCCCGTATTTTCAAGAGTGTTTGGGACAAAATGGAGTGGGTTGTGCTGACTTGGGGAGGGGAGACTTTACAAAAGGGCGATGTTAGTGACTTACTTATAATTACCTTGTAACATGTTGATATTTCGCGGGTCGAGTGGATTTTCTTTTCATCTCTGCTACTTTTCCCGATCTCATTGAAGAGGGGCGGGGGGGGGGGGAAGAGGGCATGGAGAAAGGTTATGAGCAAAGGGAGCTCATTAAAAAATGTAATAAACAATAAATAATACCAGGATTGATTTCAGTGGTGGGGGACATATTTTAGTCCAAAACGGCCCGAAAAAATGCTTTACACAATGGAAAAGAGGGGCTTTTTCGGAAATAGGTGTGTGGGGTGGGGGGGGGGGGGGGGGGGGGCGTTTTCACAACGGGGGTAAGGGAGAAAAAAATTAGCACGGTCACAAAATTTAGCACGGTAAAAGAATCGCACAGTCCAAAAAGCAGCACAGTCAACATATAATGGTCAAATGTCAGGGTTTTAATCAATTTATTTCTTTAACATTTTCCTTTATTTATAAAAACTAGGCGAAAAATGGTAATTTTTAAATGGTTATAACGCATATAAACACTACATCCGGAGTGTGGGGCGGGGCACAAAGAGGGGAGGGGGCAGACAAAATTCTGTCAGGGGGGGGGGGGGGCAACTTCCCCCCCCCCCCCCCTGAGCTACGCAACTGTGGGTAATAACTGGGGGTCACGACTGGGCACCCCCCCCCCCCCTCCGGTATTGCCGCCACTGCACCTGGGGTAGGTCTGTCTGCTGGATTAAAGGTCACATAAAAGGTCAAAGGGCACTTGAACCGTAAGCAGTATACCCAGCTAAAAACATACAGAACGTACGCATTTAAACGTACCTTACGTGTACGGTGTTAAAACATCACCAAACACCTTTGTACAAATTGGTCAATGTCATTGTTCCTGACAAACGAAGGTAAAGATGACAAAATCACCAGATATCTGATAGAAACCATTTTGACCAGAATGAAAAGTCCCTCCACAAAAGCGAGAGTGCCATCCCTTTACGACATTCGTAACAATTTATATAATGAAAATAATTGCCCAACTGATGAAGCTACCAACTGTGCAGTGAAACCGACGTTGGTACTGAAAAGCAAGTATGAAGAATACAATATTCATTCACTTGTAAATAATTACGAACCTTTCTACAATGCGAGGTTTAGTGTTTTTTATAATTAAGATTGGTCAGTCATGTATTGCCCTGTTTACTTTTCAAAGAGCTAGCATTACGCTTCAACCACCAGCAATTGTTTCACTTACTGAAACCCTATTTTGTTAATAAATTAGTGCAACAGCATAAGTCACTACAAGATTGTCAGATTGCCCATTTAAGCTATCGCTGTAAATCACTTTACGACCCTCGTACCGTATATATATATGCTATATTTAAACCGCACTACGCTATGTACGCGCATACGATCTGAATAACTATCGTAACTGTAAATGGAACCGGGCAATTATTTACTTTCCATTTTAAATAAAGATCTGATGTAGGTGTGATCCTAAAACACACACATCGATGTCAGAGTGTACATTGAACTATTTACCATGCTGATCTATGGCAACACTTACGGTTACTTCCTCTGCTGCACTGGCTGTGAAACATACTCATTAATAAAACTACCATGCATGTTAAATATTGACCCTGTCATGTACTCTACACAGTCACCTAGTTTCCTAACTTAAAATAGAATAGACTTAAAAGGTCCATGTAAACCTACTTGAACTATCCATTTGGTTTCACAATCTATCCGAGAATATCGAGGTTTCGTCATATTTAAGGAAATTAGGGACAATAATATGAATAGCCAAGTAATGTGGTTCTCTAAGTTGATGATTCAATTATAAGTTTCTGAGTTAGTAGATTCTCATTATGAATATACATGATTATATTGTAATGGCTTCATTTCATGAATTTAAAGTGTTCTAATCCGGAAGAGTAGCGTAATCCTCAAAATCCATGTTCCAATAGTATCCATTTGAAACAAGAGCCAAGATGCATTGCGGTGTGAATCAATTACCTATCATACACTTCGATTAATGTATCTTAATGAACACATTCAGAAGTCATAACATGTGTTTCGTGTACGTTATGAATATTAATAAAAACGAGTTTATAACAATGAGCTCATAATTCGTATGTATCTTTGAAAAAACACCGACCATGTATTTCATATTAACGTGATGAATGGCGAAGCAATCTGTATCTGTATTTTTATCACATTCACTAGAATTTGGTAGTCCAGTGAGGTTTAAAAGATGACAAGCTGTCGCCGCGTGCGTTTCGCATTTTAACCGATGAAATATTGGCCACAGGGGACATAGATGGCGAAGTATACTGAGCCATGTATGGTTTCCCCCGTGGCCTAGCGGTAGATCGTCTGCCTCGGAACTCAAAGCCTTTCCCCTCGCTATTTGGCCGCGAAAAATAAATCTTTGGAAAAGGTGCCTCGGGGGTTAGGGTTAGACAATGGTTACAATGATAGTACATGTACAACTCAATCTGGTCCGAAATCCTATTTTCTATTAACAGCCTACACATTTCGGCATACGGTTGGAGATTTTTTTACAAACAGTAATGTAAAGTTTTCATTCTTCTCTGCCATTATGACTTCGAAAATTATAGAGTACTATAATCTCAGTAGATCCACTAAATGTTATCACCGTATACCACAACAAGGCTCATTATCTTATGGGCAAAGTAGAGTTTTGTTTGTATTTTTTCCCGAATTTAATACGATATTTAAATCTTAGACTAAATGGGATGTAGATCACTTGGGCATAAGCCAAATGATTCTAAATGAAATTGTACTAAACATGGTGGGAATTTAACACATTGAAAAAAAACTGCTTGTAAAGGTGAAATGGATTTCAACAAAATGAAAAGAGCTGCATGTAAAGTTTGGTATAATTGATTTTAAATTAACACCCGACATATGTGCTTTCCAAACGCGCACCGTATATAGATTTTAACATGTTTAACTATACTTAAGATATACCAGTACAGCTGACGAACCGTGCACAGTCAACTTTTCAAATCAATTAATTCTAATTAAAAATAGTGTTCATGTTATTCGAGAAGATGGCGTATGCGATATTTGTATATTACCTTGGAATCAATAGTTGCAATATATCTTCTAAGAAACTTAAAAAGTAATCTATTATTATTTCAACATACCAGAGTTTTTTATACTCTCTCCAAGGTCTATGACATTTTTATTGGGGTTGAAGCGTTGGAGTTTGTGTCCTTATCAATTTTGCATTTTGTCTGCTTTTCTATCATACAGTGCATTTTGGCGTAACCAGCCTTTAAGTATTTACAATATCCATGACTGAAAGATGGGAAGCTTAGTTGACATGCTATGACGCGTGTGCCATTGCAATCCTCTTCAAACTAAATTGATTTGATGATATTATTAGACATGATCACACGAGAAATATCCTTCTCTTTTTCGTTCTTTGTAGAGGGAGTCAGTCAATACGATTTGATTATATTTTACCAAATTTAACTAGGATTAAGAATAAGCCAACTGTTTAAGACACTTTTATAATACGTAAGACATTTAATTGAACAATTAAACGGTTTTGTGATCCCCTTCATTATACAATTACTGCGGGTGATCAAGCTTAAGTAACAATTTTTACCCAAAATAATAATAATAATGTGGATTTATAATGCGCACTGATCCACCAAAAATGGTGCTCGAGGCGCGATACAAAAAATAACTTACATTACAACATACATTTTTAAAGTACAACTTAATCTACAATAATTTAACTAAATACAACTTGACTTACTTACTTGACTTACTTGACTTAGGGCGGATGATTTTTCCGAACCACAATGCCTCTCCAGATCTTCCTATCCAACATAGCTGTCTTGATTTATTCCACCTGCAGTCCTGTATCACGTTTGAGTATGTCAATGTAGGTCAGGGCTGGTCTACCATGCTTTCTTGCTCCGTGCTTTGGGATCCAATGTATAAGTTTGTGTACAAGCTCCTTGGACCCTCTGAAGCAGTGTCCAGCAAATCTTGCTCTGCGTTCTCTGATCTTGTCCGAGACTTTTGGCATATCCCCATACAGGTCCTTATTTGTCACATGCTGACTCCAGTTGATGTTGAACACAGATCTTAGCATCCTAGTGTACCATCCAGTTGTTTACCAAGCTTTGGGGTGACTGTCCATGCCTCACATCCATAAAGGAGGACGGATTCTACTGTAGCTATGAACAGTCTTTCTTTGAGCTTTCTGGATAATGATTTAGCCTTCCATAGCTGACTAAGTTTGCCACAAGCTCTCCATGCAGCTGCCTTGCGTGTTTTGATGTCCTTTTCAGTGCTGTTCATCCAGGCTCCAAGGTATTTGAAGTCTTCCACTTTATCAAGGCGCATACCTTCACTTGTGGTAATTACAGGTACTTGCGTCTGGTTGAAGGACATGTACTTCGTCTTTGCAGCGTTCATTTTGAGCCCAACTCTTCCCACTGAAGTCTCCACTCTGTTTAGTAGTGATTGCGCTTGAGACACTTCCTCAGACAACAGTGCAATGTCGTCAGCAAAGTCTAAGTCTGTTAATACGGTTGGTCCTATTCTTCTGCTGCTTCTTTTTGTTAGGTGGAATCCTAGCTCTTCTTCTTTGCCATCTATGGCCTCTCTTAGGGCATAGTCAAGAACAATGACAAAAAGATATGGAGCCAGGGTGTCTCCTTGTAGTACTCCAGCCAGTATCTCAAACACTTCTGTTTCTCCATCTGGTGATATGACCTTTGCCTTGGTGTCTTTGTATATGTCTGCTATCGCATTTGTAAGCTGATCGGGTACACCATAGGCTTTTAATATTTGCAGCATTCGTCCCCTATGTATTGTGTCAAACGCTTTCTTAAAGTCGATAAAGGTTATGATGGCTGGCAGGTTATTTGATCTTATTCCCTCAATAATTCTTCGAAGGGCAAGTATATGACCTACAGTGGTACGTCCTACTCTGAAGCCATTTTGATTAGCTCTTAGGTGGACGTCGAGCTCCGGTCTAATTCTGTTGAGTATCATCTTGTTGTATAGCTTGGCAACAATTGAACTCAGGCTTATTCCACGGTAGTTACCTCCCAAGCTGAGATCGCCTGATTTCGGTATTGGTACTATGTTGAGAATGGACCACTGTTCTGGCTTTTTCCCGTTCAACAAGGCATCATTGCAGAATGTGTTGTAGGATGATGTTATCCAAATCACATCTTTTGAGCATTTCAGGTGTAATACCATCTTCCCCACAGCTTTTCCCCTCTACTAGTTAGTTTCGCGTCTTTCAACACCAGGACACTGAGACAACCGCACAACATGGGTGAATTGACGGAAACAGCCAGCAAATTCAAAATCGATGTGATTTGCGTGCAAGAACACCGAATGGTACACGATGCTGAGATAGATTATACAAAGGTATCTGAAAAGTACACCTTGGTAACATCCTCAGCAACAAGGAATAAGAGTGGAGCTGCTACTGGTGGGATAGGATTACTGATGAGCCACTACACCATGAAATGTCTTACTGAGGTCAAGAAACACTCTGATAGGATCATTACTGCCTCCTTCACAGGGAATCCAGCCACAACCATCATGTGCTGCTACAGCCCTACAAACTGCTCCAAAGAAGAGGATGTAATCGCCTTTTACAAGAACCTCTCAGATGCGATGAGAGACATCCCCGCACACAACATGGTTTTGATTGGTGGCGACTTCAATGCAAAACTTGGTACAGGCGAAGTTCTATTCTCTTACCATGATTCCATCAATCGGAATGGCATCCTTCTTCTAGATTTTGTCAACAGCTTCGATCTTGTTGTCACAAATACCAAGTTCAGGAAGCCGAACAGGAAGCTGTGGACATTCCAGTACCCAAACACCACAAAGGCACAACTGGACTTCATTCTGGTGAGGAAGAAATGGGTAAACTCTGTGCAAAATGTAGAGGCATACAACACCTTTGTAACAGTGGGGTCTGACCACAGAATCATCACAGCAATGGTAAAGCTACGTCTGCGTGCTCCAAAGAAGAAGCCGCCTAATGCAGCACGGTCCTTGAACTTCAAAGCACTGTGTTTCAACAGAGACCTCCAGGATGAATATACCATCAAAGTATCCAACTTCTTTGATCCTTTGGCCCAAGAGAAGAGCACCATGGCATTCCAAGAGAAGTACGACCTCCTCCAATCTTCCTGCATCAAGGCAGCAGAGGAAATCTTGCCCAAGAAACCAAGGAATACTTTCAAGAGCATATCACAGACCCAGAAAGTAAAAGCGGCAAGAGAAGCCTACATCTCGTCAACCAAGGTGGATAAAAACATGGCCAAACATAAGTTGACAGATGCGTACATAGCAGAGGAGAAAGCATTACTGGAGTCCAGCATCGAGCAGGTACAACAAGCTTCTCTCTCCAGCAAACACAGCACTGCTTGGAAAATTGTGGACGACATCAGTGGAAGAAAGGATAGCAAGCGATCTATGCTCTCAGGAACGCCAGATGACAGGAAAGGTTCATGGTTGATGCATTTCTCTACTCTTCTTGGGAAACCACCAACAGTACCAGACAGAGACTTCACCATCTCCAAGGTGGTTGATGATACACTACCAATCTCAACCTCAGAGTTTACGTTAGCTGATCTGGAAGAAGCGCTTTCACAGTCAAAACCAGGAGGTGCCTTAGGACTGGACAGCATTCCACTTGAGCTCTGGAAGTCGGACACCTTTAAACCCCACCTTCTTCATCTGTGCAACAATCTTCTGCTACACCAAGAGAAACCTAAGCAATGGTCAACAGGTGGAATCATTCCCATCCCAAAGAAAGGGGACCTATCAAAACCAACCAACTACAGGGGCATCACCCTTACCAGTATTGCAGCCAAGCTCTTCAACAGGATGGTATTAAACAGGATAAGACCATTTGTTGACCCCTTGCTGCGTTGGAACCAGAATGGCTTCAGACAGCATAGATCAACCGTCTCTCAAATACTGGCTCTGAGACGTATCATTGAAGGCATGAAGACAAAGAATCTTCCTCTGGCAGTAGTATTCATAGATTACTCAAAAGCTTTCGATTCGATCCATCGTGAACGGATGTTCCAAATCCTACATGCGTTTGGTATTCCAGGAGTCATCATTGATGCAATCAAGGCTATCTACACAGATTCATCTGCAGACGGTGATACCGAACCTTTCGAGATTCTGGCTGGAGTTCTACAAGGAGACACCCTTGCTCCATTCCTCTTCATAGTGGTAGTAGATTACATCATGCGGCATGCCTTGAAGGACATCAACCAATCCACCGGGATCGTTCTTGAGAGAAGGAAGAGTAGACGTCATCCAGAGCTACGCCTTCATGATTTGGACTTCGCTGATGACATAGCACTCTTGTCTTCATCCATTGAGTCAGCTGAAATTCTGCTACAGCATATCGAAGAAGCTTCAAACTGTGTTGGCCTGCACCTTAATGTTGGAAAAACCAAGACTCTGCTAGTCGGCATCCCATCCTCCACAAATGTCACAACTCTGAGTGGTGCCAAACTTGACAACATCAAGGAGTTTAAGTACCTAGGATCGTCAATGCCAGACTCTTTCCATGACTTCAAGTGCCGGAAAGCTCAAGCCTGGGTTGCATGCAACAAGCTGGAGAAGATATGGAAATCTAAACTTGATAGGCCAACTAAAATCAAGTTTTTCCGAGCTTGCGTGGAAATTATTCTACTATATGGTTCAGAGACATGGACAGTTACAAAGACTTTTGAGGACAGAATAAATGGATGCTACACACAGTTGCTGAGGAGAGTCCTTAACATCAGTTGGAGAGACCACAAAACTAATGAAGAGGTGTATGGTGAATTCCTCCGCTGGCTAACTCAGTAAGGAAGCGACGGCTCCAGTTTGCTGGACACTGCCTACGAGCATCCGATCAACCTGTCTCCCGAGTGCTTTTCTGGACTCCAAGTGAAGGCCATTCATCCCGTGGCAGGAGATCCACCACCTATCCTGACAGCATCTCAAAGGACCTTGATCTTGAACCCAATGAAGTTCAACAGCTTATGTTGGATAAACTTGCTTGGAGGAAATTTGTAACTGCTGCTTCCAATATTCCGTCCAAGGACGACCGATGATGATGATGAGTGCCTTCTTAGCCTTCTCATATTCCTCCAAGTCAAAGGTTCCTACTTTAATGTTGAGATCTGATAGTATTGGAGCAATTTCCTCATCTTCATTACTTATATGTGGTGGGCTCCCAAGTAGATTTTTGAAGTGAGTGTACCAGTTGTTTAATCTCTCCTTTTGCGTGGACCCTTTGATTTGCCCCTTTCTTGTTGTCAGTCTTCCTGATATTTGGTTTATCAGTTTCCAACTCTTACCATGCTTGCTGTTTATGTGAGCATTTTCTACCTCTCTTAGCTTATTGGTAAGGTCTTTCTCTTTCACTTGATCATACGCCTCCCCTAGGCTCTTCTTAGCATCCTTATAATCTCTGCAATTTTCCTCATTGTTAGTGTCTAGTTGATATTTTGCGTAAGCTTCATCAATTTTTGTTCTCGCCCCGATAACCTGGGCGTCTTTTGAGAAGTAGGTCCTTTTCTCTTTCTTCCTCGCCGGAATGACTTCTTCTGCAGTTTCTTGAGTGGCTGTAATGAACCTTGTGTATTTCTCAGTTGCAGTTTCTACGTCATCCTGAAGGGGCTGCAACCTATTGCGCACCTCTATACTGTATTTAGCTTGTAGATCTTGATCAGTTGTCAATAGATTCCAATCGTACTGCTTTTTCCGTTTGATGATCTTACTCTTCCTGAGGCTTAATCGGATGCTAGCAGAGACTATTCTATGGTCAGATCCCACACTAGCAAAGGTGTTGTATGCTTCAGAATTTTGAACACTGTTTCGCCATTTCCGCCTGACAAGGATGTAGTCCAGCTGTAGTTTATTGCCGCCTGGGCTGACATATGTCCACAACTTGCCTTTTTTCTTGCGAAAGTAGGTATTTGCGACTATTAGATCTTTCTCTTTAGCTAGTTCTGCTAGATACTCTCCATTTCTGTTTGTATCATCATGGTATGAAAATTTGGCGTCATCCTTTCCAAGTCTGGCATTGTAGTCGCTGACAACAAGCAAGATGTTGTGTGCTGGAATGGAGTCAATCGCCCCCTTTAGACTGTTGTAGTGCTCTTCTATGATGTCCTCTTCCGCCACATTTGTAGGGCAGTAGGTCACCACTACAGTTGTTGCTGGGTTACCATGGAAATTAACTATGAGTGTACGATCAGAATGTGGTTTAATACTCGCTAATGATCGGAGTGCTGTGTTGTTGAGTAGTATCCCGACTCCACCTACAGCTGCACCTGCTTTATTTCTTGTTGCTGAGGTAGTGATCAGTGTTCTGCCCAAAATGATCTCATATTTCACTGGGTCATCATGGACAATGCGGTGCTCCTGTATCCCGATCATGTCAATTTTATATTTGATTATATTTGATACAAGCTCCTCCCTACATCGACTCTGTCTGATAGTTCTCACATTCATGGTAGATATAGTGATATTTGTCTTGCATGTTGCAAGTCGTCTCCTCTTGCGCGCTCTGCCGTCAAGCTTACTCCTCCCTTCCGGGCATGCCGTCATCAGTTGATTTTGAAAAATCCGAGTCTGCTCCAGGAGACGTTAGGTTAGTAGGGACTTTAACCCTAGTGTTGGTTTGGTTTTACATCATGGTTTTTCTGTTGCTATAATCACTGCGGTCGCAACTCCTGCAGCAAATACAACTTAATAGTATAATAATTATGTCAATAATGATATCATAATGTGTGAATACATGTAATACTACTAATATTTGAAATTTAAAGAAATATAGCCTATTTATATGAAACCGAAAAAACACAATTTTAATGAAAAGCATCCTTTGTCCTAAAGAGGTCTTGAACTGTGCCAGGGATGTGCATGATCTAACATGAATGGGTAAGGCGTTCCAGAGACGTGGCGCTGCAATTGAAAAAGCTCTGTCCCCCCAAGAGTGTTTGGAACGAGGTTCACAAAGAAGTGACTTGTCGCTGGAACGGAGTGTACGAGTAGGTATGTATGGTTTAAGAAGACATGTGATATACTGCGGTGCCATGTCATTTAAAGCCTATGCCAATGCAACTTCTTTAAAACGGGAGTGATGTGATATCTTTTCCTAGTTAGAGTGACCAAGCGCGCAGCGTTGTTCTGAATACGCTGAAGACGTGCAATCTGATTAGTTTACGCATGCGTGCACGTAACAAAAGGTTCTCATTCCCGTAGTACTCCTTGTTGAGATCAATTATATGCCCCACCTTCAATACGAGTATCCATCAACATGCGTGTTGGTCACAGATTTAGTTATCTGTGGGGTTGGTCTTTTTTAATTCTGAAACAGAGTTGGGTTCCCATCCATCCCGCAAATATAGCTGACACATGGACGCTCTCTATACAACTATTTTCTAGCATGCAATCGAACAAAATGATCAGAATTGGTTTCTAGCCTGTCACCAAGTTTACACTTTTGACGAATATATTTTATTTATTTTATTCTTTATAAAATGTGTTTCGGTGCTACAGTATATCATTCATATGATGAACAGCCTTTGTCACTCTATAAATGCACATACTTTAATTCACAGCATCAGTATGTTTAACAGTTGCCCCTGAAAGACGTTGAACTTAATTGACTGACGAAGGACAAGTGAGTTAGTAGTGTCATACTGGAATACCATGAATACGTTCGGCAATGATGGAGAAATACACTATAGTTTTAAATGTTACTACACATAGAAAGAGAAATCAACTTCGGATTTTGTCACCCTTCACTAGGTAAAAAGAACAGACAGGTTGTGTTTCGTAAGGTGGTTTTTTATCTCCACGCTAATACTAATAACCTAGATGAACGTGGATATACTAGAATAAACCAAGCACAACGAGGATAATTATTCCACATTTCTCTAGTCTCTAGAATGAGCAAAACGGGAATAAGCGCTTAACATTTTGTGTTACTATTTTCATCATAACTTCCACTTGGCAGAATGCTATATAGTGGTGAAACAATTGAAATTGGGAGAGCGAATGGCGTGGCGAGTTGGCATAGGCCTTGGACTCTCACCTAATAATTAAACGGCCAAGGTTTAACCGCTGTTCACGTGGTCTTAAATAAGCTGACGTAAGTTGTCCCGTTTGGGCTTTTAAGTGATGGTTCATGTTGAACATTTTGAAAGTATCGATAGCCAAGAGAGCCAATGTTAACACTTCATCGTCCATATAATCAGTATATAGTGATCATCTGTGTATGTCGCAATTTATTAGTGTCACGTCCGGTTCTGTCTGAACAAATTATTCTAAAGGTAGATGTTCTGATTGCTGGCCCGATTTTCAACTTGATTTTTTATATTTTACATGAAAGGTCATCTTTAAAATTGTCACATTCCAAAGTTCAAGTTGTATAACTCCAATGGTTCTTATTTTAGAAGCACAAGGTCACAGGAAATGTGTATTTTCTAGAGTAAATGTTTTGTACATACTACCTTTTTGCATTTTCTACAGTAAATGTTTTGTACATAGGTTAGCTACTACCTTTTGCATTTTCCACAGTAAATGTTTTGTACATACTACCTTTTGCATATTCTAAATTAACGATTTGCACACTAACTTTAGCATTTTCTGCACTACCTTACGTATTGTAACACGTCTAGATCTTCATCTTTTACACTACCTTTTGCATTTGTACACCGCCTTTTGCAATTTTACACTACCTAATGCGTTCTGTACCCTTTCGGCCCCATTGGCGACTCACAGTTTAAAATACAAATGACAGATATATTAACAAATCTATTAATATATCCGCACACAATGTACCTTAAAGGAAATATTACGCTGAGACAATAATTTCCGTATTTAATATTTGCGTTCATCTTAAAGGGGCATTGAGAGATTGCCCTGAAGTGTAATGATTAAAGAGAAAACGGTTGAATAATTGCGCTAGATTGAAATGTGGATGACGCAAGTTATGTGGTGAGTATAAAAGCTGATATAATTTCGATGTCATCTACATCGATATTACCAAATCGTGAAATTTTACATGATAGACACGAACATCCTATTTGAGCCGTAGCGGTCTCATTATTTTGAAACGAATGAAACAACTGCACACATATGCATACATGAAGTAGTCGTTAAAGCATGTTACGCGATCTATTTCACGCACTCTATCTGTGTGGTTTTTTGCCTCCAAGTGCAATTTGTTTGTCAAATTATAATTACAGCCATACAACTAAAATATCTTATAAGTTACAGAGAGCAATAGGTTTCCCAATTACTTCAAAATCAGATTTTGAAATAAGTTTAAGGGTTAATCCGAAAGTCTAATTTCCGAGTGCTTTTGTTGTTCGTTTAATCATAATTTCGTGGTTTACAATTGAACACACCCTACGGAATGCTTTATGGTGAAAAATCAAAACAAATATGTACGTTGAAAAATGCCTTAAATTTGAGGCATAATTTCATTATGATTTGGTTAGCTCTGCGATGGGTCTTTTACGGAAAATACAGTCAAAAGTCTTTCCCGATAGTCAATTTATTTATTTATTTATTTATTTATTCATGGTATACAAATGCCAGCAAAACAGCACAGCTGATGACACTGGCTTACAAGTTACATATCATACATAGTAAAAATACAGAAATATATACATAATATTATAAACAGCTAACATTGATTTAAAAGACGAATGACATATGGGATAGTTGAGTTGTATTAAATATCTGCCAGTTCTTGTTTTTGGCTCCTGGTATTTTTTGTGGTTCCTGAGGGAATACGTTATTGCGGGTTTTTGCAGGGAGCAGATGTTGGTGGCGCTCCGAATTGAGGCGGTTTAAACCATGGTTTAAACCTTCCGGCAAAAACACCTTCGAATCAAACTTCATTATAACAGAGAACACGATCACATAATATTGCTCTACTCTAAGAGGAGGTAACCTTTATTCCCTTGCCTCGGTAGGACATCAACCACAATTGTAAGTTTGGAAGTAAACACCGTGAAAGGATCAATTTCAATAAAGAATAAGAAGTGTCATCACTGTCAAGCTATTTCCATTGAATTCGTTAAACCAAAAAGTACTTTATTAAAAAAAAAACCGCTCTCGCTATATACATTCGATTTTATATTTAGTGGCATTTTTTTCAATATCAAAGGATGTCAGTTCACTCAGTAGTAACAAGATTTATATTGTATTGTTAGCGTAGTAAGGTGTCAATGAAATCTATAGATCCCGAAAACGAATACCATGTTATGTTCAGTGATCAACGTCGAACGGGACTCGTAGGGTCAAGGGTCGATCCGATTGACGTTTCGTTTTCTTATTGTCAAAATGTCCACTGCGTTTGTGTTGTTGTTGTTAGTTTTTGTGTGTGTTTTTTTAAATACTCAAACAATTTCGAAAATGTTTCGAAACATAAGAACAAATGTTTCGAAACATAAGAACAAATGTTTCGAAACATAAGAACAAATGTTTCGAAACATAAGAACAAATGTTTCTTCATCAACAGAAGCAAATCCATGCATGGAATGTAATCCGGAACGGTAGACATGACTTCCACGCTGTATCTACTTCGCTTAAACGTACCTTGTAACACGAAATTTGATAAGTATCTGGAACTGAAAGGAAGCATATACCCCCTCCCCTACACACACTTTATAACACCGTTTCATTTGAGTATACATCAAAATAACGGTTCTCCGTATTTCCCAATAAAAATGAACCATGTAAGTTACCAATTGACGGATTGAAACACAAGTCAATTCAAGACTTGGGCTATCGCGAACATTAAGATTTAACAAAAGTCATAATATTCTACTACTATCTAGGTCACACGTATCTTTCCTGGTCCTATAGTGTGCGTATGCATTGTTTAAAGACCAATTTCAGTGAGCTCTTTTTAAGAATCCGCATTCATTTGTTGACCTAGATATAAACATACACTGTATGTGGATACAAAGCTCTCGCATCTTTCGACTGGTTTAAGTTTGCGTTAAAACATGGGGGTTTCTGCGTGTAGTCGTATATATATATATAATACCCGCTTGCACACTGTTCGCGTTTTTTCACTGAGGGTAATAACAAAACTGTCAGCATAAAAATTGAAATGAACTCCAGTTGTTGGTAGCTCTGCAGCTTATGAAGGGAAAGCTAGCGCTTACGAAGGCTTCTTCATTGTATACCAGTTCCCTATTCAGATTAAAAGGCATTCGTTATCGATCTTTGCAAGAATCCACAAACTGGCTAAAACAATGCCACCAACTAAACCCACACAGAATGTGTTTTATGATTAGGTTTTGAAAACGAAATATCTAGGTATAATTCCTATCGCTCGCCTGACGAGGGGGGGGGGGGGGGGGGGGGGGTGGGGGTAGTAGAACGAGGGTTAATATTAATGATAAGAAAAACCAAAACCTTATGACGTCGGTATGGTTATTTAAAGATAGTATTATGCGATTGTAAGTTTCTGCTGTAGTTTTAGGTAGGCGTAGTTTTGTGTGATGTAATATTATAGCTACTACTTGCAAACTATCCACGTAGCAAAGTACGGCATAACCCATCGAGCGACCCAAATAATTAAATGAAATCGGATAACTTGCTTGATTCTGGTTAACTCTACTCCACAGTAAAGTACCCGAAATCCTGCAAACGAACACAACTCTTACAAATCCTCAGGTTAATTTTGGAACGAGGACATGTGGATTCGATTTCATTTGTTTTTTACATATATATTATAGAAACACATCAGATACTGATTGTGACGATATTCAATTATCCAATGTGTGAGTCTGGTGTAAACTAATGTCAGTGCGGACATCTGATAATGACGAGAGGTTTTTAATTAAATGGCAATAACGTTTCTTTATCGCCAGTATACATGATCCGTCAAGTTGGATGTCCTAGTAAATGTTTCCAAAACTGTTTGACTCTTGTATGTTTATAATGTTTGCACCTCGATTAGATGAGGCATGATGTATGTTGATAATGTCTTCACCTCAATTAGATGAGGGATGTTAACGATTAATATATCTCCTATTCAAATCCAAAGTATTTAACAATCTGTTGCAGTTATTTTAAGTTAGCCCTTTTTTACCTTGATTTTTTTTTAAATCAAGGTACTCTATCTCTGCCGTTTCTTTCTTCTTACCTTGATTTTCAAAAAACAAGGTTCTCTATCTCTGCCGTTTCTTTCTTATATTGGCTTCGCACAGCGAGCCAATATACTGTGATCCTCCCGTTCTTTCTTCTTCCAAACGCTCCTTAAAAATGCTTCTTCTCCTATAGTTTACATGCTACAATTGCCAAACTTGGTCAAATGTTTCCTTATGACCATTTGCTTATAGGGTCTTCATCGATTAAAAGTGGCATGTCATTTGGGGTCACTAGAGGTAATTTAACTTTACAGCGGAAAGGTTAAGATCACAGGGTCTGATTTTGACCGGACTTGTTTCATTTTGTGGGCATTGATGAGACAAGAACAAAAGTCAATTATAACGTTAGGGTCAAAGGTCAGGAAAGGTCACTAGGGGGAATGTAAATTTTCACTCCATTCACTCAAAATGCTACTTGTCCGAGAGGAAATGACCGATGATTGTCAGAATTGGTCAAAAGATTTCTTGGATCCATGTTCATATAGGGGTCACTAGGGGCCATTGACCTAAACAGGGGTAAAATGTAAGACATGCTCCGATTTTGACCGGACTGGTTTCATCCTGTGTGCATTGATGAGACAAGAACAAAAGTCAATTATAATGTTAGGGTCAAAGGTCAGGAAACCGGGGTAAAATGTAAGACATGCTCCGATTTTGACCGGACTGGTTTCATCCTGTGTGCTGCATTGATGAGACAAGAACAAAAGTCAATTATAATGTTAGGGTCAAAGTTCAAGAAAAGATCACTAGGGGTCAAAATGTAAATTTTCACTCCATTCACTCAAAATGCTACTTGTCTGAGAGGAAATGACCGATGATTGTCAGAATAGGTGAAAAGATTCGTTGTATCCATGCTCATATAGATTGATCAGCGAATAAAAGTGACATATCATATGGGATCACCATGTGTCATTGACCTAAACAAGGGTAAAATGTAAGACATGCTCCGATTTTGACCGGATTTGTTTAATCTTGTGGGCATTGATGAGACAAGAACAAAAGTAAATTATAACGTAATGGTCAAAGGTCAAAAAAAGGTCACTAGGGGTCAAAATGTAAATTTCACTCCATTTACTCAAAATGCTATGCACATGTCCTTGCACACATAGGGTTTTAGAGATTAAAAGTGACAGGTCTTACGGGTCACTAGGGATCATTGACCTATTGTCCGATTTAAATTAATGAAGCCAATATCCGTGCTTCTTGAAGCACAATTAGCTCTAGTTCTTCTTTGTTTCTTTCTCTCTTCTATCAAACCCATCTACAAAATGCTTCTTCTCATACAGTTTACAAGCTACAATCACCAGATTTGGTCAGTAGGACCCCCTACCTGACCTACATATAGGGTCCTCATAGTTTGGGGTCAAAGGTCACACAGGGTTCATAAGGGGTCAAAACGTTTCACTTAAAACGCCGTTGCAATTTAGTGAAATGACCTAGGATCGTCAAAATTGGTCAACTTATTCCTTATGACCGTACGCATATATAATACACTGAGCCAAAAAAGAAACTTATAAAATTTAACAGATCACCATAGGATCAGTGCGCATTTCTCTTGTGTCATTGAAGCAAACAATTGGTTATTGACTGCCATTTGAAGCAATACATTGCAGTAATATTGTATCCAAATTTGGTACATTTTCATGCACAGAATTTTATTTGGTGATCTGTTAAAATTTTATAAGTTTCTTTTTTTTTATAAGTTTCTTTTTTGGCTCAGTGTAGTTCGGTTTTTAAAATCTAAAAATATTTGGGGTCACTAAAAATATACAGAACGTACGTATTTAAACGTACCTTACGTGTACGGTGTTAAAACCTCACCAAACACCTTTGTACAAATTGGTCATTGTCATTGTCCCTGACAAACGAAGGTAAAGTTGACAAAATAACCAGATAACTGATAGAAACCATTTTGACCAGAAGGAAAAGTCCCTCAACAAAAGCGACGGGTTTATAGAGTGCCATCCCTTTACGACATTCGTAACAATTTATAAAATGAAAATAATAGCCCAACTGATGAAGCTACCAACTGTGCAGTGAGAATAATATTTGTCACACATGCAACGTGATTGACTATATCGACCATTTCTTTTTCAAATGTAATCTAGTTAAACAGCTATGGTCTTACGCTAGTCAAGTTATCTCGCGTAAATTATCAACATGCTTTGTATTGACCACTGAAATTGTTATATCGAACTACCACAATAATAGATGAGGTGACCGTTGTTTACATCAGTAGTGTTTACATATTGATTAGCGCCTGGTCTAAAGACATGCTAGGGGTACTAGTCCATGAATACTGCATACATCATACTATATGAAAGCAAAACACACATCACTGAGGGCCAATTTTAAAAGCACATGCCCTTATGGTGCGCACGCAAACCGCCGGGCAACCAGATTTAGTGCCTGGTCTCTCATTGTGCTTAGGGATGCATACCATGACTTACTGCACTATTACACCGTAAGCATGGTGAGTAATGATCAATCAAGTGTGAATTAAAGCACCGTTCCCTGTAGGTGCGCACGCAAACCGCCGGGCACTACGTCACCGGTCACACCATCTATACTTATGACCATCACGATTTAAAATTTATTAACCTCATCATCGCCGTTGGGAAACTATGCATAAGCAAGTTTAGATACGGCAACCACCCAAATCTGTTATTCCTATTTGAAAAAGAACTCTGTCTTCGTAGACTGATTTCTCTGTAATTACTATGTCATCATGTATATCAATTATGTCGGGTTTTTTTTAATCGATTGCCACATTGTACATACTTGCTATTATTATATTATATTATTTTGTAAATATTGATGTTATTGTATAAATTTATTGTGTATCATAGAATATAGAATTAATAAAAGAAAAGAAGAAAAAAAGAAAAGAAAAAAAACGAGAAAAAAAACTGTGCAGTGAAACCGCCGTTGGTACTGAAAAGTAAGTATGAAGAGTACAATATTCATTCACTTGTAAATAATTACGAACCTTTCTACAATGCGAGGTTTAGTGTTATTTATGATTAAGATTGATCAGTCATGTATTGCCCTATTTACTTTTCAAAGAGCCAGCATTACGCTTCAACCACCAGCAATTGTTTCACTTACTGAAACCCTATTTTGTTAATAAATAAGTGCAACAGCATAAGTCACTACACAAGATTGTCAGATGTGGCTACCCATTTAAGCTATCGCTGTAAATCACTTTACGATCCTCGTACCGTATATATATGCTATATTTAAACCGCACTACGCTATGTACGCGCATACGATCTGCATAACTATCGTGTAACTGTAAACGGAACCGGGCAATTATTTACTTTCCATTTTAAATAAAGATCTGATGTAGGTGTGATCCTAAAACACACACATCGATGTCAGAGTGTACATTGAACTATTTAGCATGCTGATCTATGGCAACACTTACGGATACTTCCTCTGCTGCACTGGCTGTGAAACGTACTCATTAATAAAACTACCATGCATGTTAAATATTGACCCTGTCATGTACTCTACACAGTCACCTAGTTTCCTAACTTAAAATAAAATAGACTTAAAACGTCCATGTAAACCTACTTGAACTATCCATTTGGTTTCACAATCTATCCGAGAATATCGAGGTTTCGTCATATTTTAGGAAATGAGGGACAATAAAATGGTCAAGTAATGTGGTTCTCTAAGTTGATTCATTCATACGTTTCTGAGTTAGTAGATTCTCATTATGGATATACCGTATATAACCAGCATTTGGCACGTTTTTATCTGGTTTTTATCTCTGATATACAGTGCGCCATCTCGCGATCAAAACGTCTTTTAAAAGTTTAATCTTAAAGGCACTTCCGAATCTCAACTGTTTGCAAAAGTCACATTACTCGCTACATACCCGAGATCCGCGTATACATCATATAAACCCCATGATGTAATGTTGATAGCTTGCGTACCGAAAGATTGGCTACAAACAGCAAAATGTACGAACAAAATTCATGTCTAGAAATGTTTCGAAAAGTCATTCTATTCATTTGAATGAAACCACGATTATAATCTGAAACAACATGAAATCATTTATTGGGCGAGAACCCTATGTTAAATACATACAAAAATAGAAATATAAAGCATTTTAACTTCCTATTTATAGGATAGAACTATCATTTGAATTTATGTCTGTTCAACTATTACCATTCAGTGCTCCGATAGCGTAATCGGTAGCGCATCAGACTTATAATCTGAAGACCGTGGGTTCGAATCCCACAGAGAATGTTTTGTTTTTCCCGTTACTATTATATTTAGTAAATGTAGAGATTATTTTAATATCGTTCAATCATAATATTATTTTGATTCCAGATACTTTTCATTTTATTTAATAGAATGATATTCTTACAGATTCAATGAGGTTTTAATTTGAATGTACTAAATGTACTATCACTTCATGGGGGTGCATGTACATATACATGTGTATATGTTTAATACATGCTTAGCGTTGCGTTATTGAATTAGTGCAATACCCCGCCCATTGTTACACCATGGCTATTCACGCAATAATCTATCAGGCCAATTGTTATTGAAAGAAGTCAGCCGTCGTTGAATCTATTCTTATTTCCCATCTGATCTGTTTGTAGTCAGAAGTCAAGGCATGAAAATACCGTCTATTTTGTTCGCCCCGGCCCGCCAGTAAATCGAGATTTCAAGAAAACAAATATAAATTGGGTCATTTACAACTCGCGATTATGACGGATTGCCTCCATCAATTGTGATCATCTTAGGCTCATTTTGAAGGGGAATTCCTATTTATTTAGGACATTATTTCCGATTTCACAAAAAACATGATTTTTGTTTACTTTTTTTGGAGTCGATAAAGATGCATTTTCAATGCGATCGTAAATATCATAATTTTGATGATTTGTAGACGTCGTAGCAAAAACTTTGTGCACAAGAAATGTTCCTAACGTATTACACATTTTTGGACAGGGTCAGGGCCACGACTTTTATTCACCTACAGTAAAAATATACGCCATTTTCCAACCTACAGAGACTTAACCATTTTTCTAACAAAAGGTATTCATCAGGATTCGAACCGAGGAGGGGAGAATCCATTAGATTACTAGTCCATAGTCGTAACCGCTCGGCCATAACTACTCAATGACGTGTTTATGTGTTCTCTACATAATGAACTAGTGGTAAACTATATATTAAGTATTCGACGACATTTTAGCCAAATTGAACCCAGTTTCTAAATTGTATTTTAAATGTGAAAACGGTGTCGCTGCAAGCTAGTTTTGGATTCAATGTAAAGAGCAATACATCGATATGATCATAAAAGGTTATTAATTTAAAGCTTTTTAATGAGCCAGGGGTCAGGGCCACAGGAAATATACCTTATTTTTTCAGTAATGACAAAAACATCTTCTTCAGAAAATAGCATTTTCAAGAAGAAGCGTCTCTGCAAACATGACTTAAGCATATCAAAATAATGGATTAATATTTTATTGCTCCCCTTAGTAAAAATCCCCTAGTCACATGGCGTTGAACCACATTTAAATGCCTTGATGTTGGCATTGTATAAGGCTGACATTTTGGCATATTGAATTGCACAAGATCGACATCCTCTTTTCAAGGGAAAACAAAATTGCGTCGTATACAATAGACTCACTCAACCGTTAGCATCTGACTAGGGGGGGGGGTGGGAGGTGGGTACCGCGCCATTTTGTCCCGAAGCAATGGTCATGACGTCATATTTTGGTCCATTTTCTGAACCTTTGTATTGGATTTACGTGCAAAATATATGCCCTTGGCATCATACTTTCCCGGGTGTGTGGGTGCACTTTAAATTTCAGATGTTCTAAACATGGACGGATATCTAACCAATTTAATTTTAAAAAAACACGATCCACACACCTCAGAATTGCAAAAAAAGCATAAAACAAGTCCACTTTTTTGTGCCTTTGAACAGAGTGGCGGCCGGGAATGTAGAATTTAACACAGTGCATTAACCCATGACCCATGATATAAATACATATTATTTGCAAAGATTTTTCTCAATTAGCACGGTTAGTGTAGTGGATAGAACGTCGGCATTGGGAGCGAAAGGTTGTGGGTTCGAGCCCCATTAGGAGCACTTTTGTTTTATATGCTGGATTTGCTTAGCCTGCCGGCATCATCTGTATGCTTGCCCACACGGACACCATGCACCACTGCTGGCGTTGACCGTATAAATTACGCCATTTTTTTTCTCGAAAATGTCACAAAAATGTACCGTTCTTTTAAAAATAAGGAGTATAATCACATTACAAACACATTTTGTGCGAGAGAAACACACACATTTGGCAAAAATGGCACAATAAAAATCCGTTCGTTATAAATAAATGGATATGGTTAAATAATAAAACTATCACAATTATAGTCGTGGTCTCGTGGATCTCTGTGGCGTGCATAGGTTGGCCATGTCGTTGGCAATCGGAAATCACAGAGCATTTCGTTAAAACAGTGTAAATTATTTTTCAACGATACGTATCACGTGATAACCACGATCGTTTTCGCAAAATATCGCAAAATGGCGCGGTACCCCAACCCACCCTACATGTAGCATCTGACTGGGTCTATTTCAACGAAGCTACAAACATGACAAACAGATAATATGTTGGTACATGCACATGACCGTACAATCATATACGCCTAAACATGGGAAATTAGAATATCGATTCAATGACGAAACGATCGAATCTTTTCATAATGGCACAATTGGCCTTTCCCGGCTATAGGGTCTCAATAATTCAATTTACGCATCGCTGACCAAGAACAAGTAAAAGTTGAACTGCATTCAAATTATTGAATTTAGACAATCATTCAAATTAAAAGTATCTTGTCCGTGGATTCACAAATATTATGGGGAACGATAAACAAACCCAACATAAAATTACTAAATTTAATATGATACTAACGAAGACAAAAAACCATTCTGGGTGGGATTCGAACCACCGGCCTTTCGATCATTAACGCAATGCTCTACCGATTGACCCAACGGCGCACTGTACTGTTGTTACAACATAAATAGATTCAAATAGATTACTATCCCATAAATTGGAAGTTAATAATGCTTTTAAAATTTATAGTTTTGTATGTTTTTAACATAGGGTTCTCGCTTAAAAATTGATTTGATGTTGCTTCATATTGTAACTCTAGTTTCATTGAAATAAAGCGGAATGACTGTTAGAAATATTTCTAGACACGGATTTCGTTCACATTTGATGTTTGTAGCCACTCTTCAGTATTGCATCATGGGTTTTATCACACGTGTACGCGGATCTCAGGTATGTAGCGAGTCATGTGATTTTTGCCCGAGGGCAAACATTTGAGATTCGGAAGTGCCTTTAAGATTAAACTTTTAAAAGACGTTTTGATCGCGAGATGGCGCACTGTATATCAGAGATAAAAACCAGATAAAAACGTGCCAAATGCTGGTTATATACGGTACATGATAATGGCTTCATTTAATGAATTTGAAGTGTTCTGATACGGAAGAGTAGCGTAATCGTCAAAATCCATGTTCCAATTGTATCCATTTGAGACAATAGCCAAGATAGAAATTATCGAGATGAAGTGCATTGCGGTGTGAATCAATTACCTGTCATACACTTCGATTAATGTATCCAAATGAACACATTCAGAAGTCATTACATGTGTTTCGTGTACGATATGAATATTAATCAAACGCGTTTATTACAATGAGCTCATAATTCGGATGTATCTTTAAAAACCATAGACCATGTATTTCATATTAACGTGATGAATGGCGAAGCAATCTGTATCTGTATTTCAATCACATTCACTAGAATTTGGTAGTCCTAGTGAGGTTTAAAGATGACAAGCTGCCGCCGCGGACGTCAAGTTTCGCGTTTTAATAGACAATGGTTACAATTATAGTACATGTACAACACAATCTGGTCCGAAATCATATTTTCTACTAACAGCCAACACATTTCGGCATACGGTTGGAGATTTTGTTACAAACAGTAATAATAAGTCTTCATTCTCCTCTGCCATTATGACTTCGAAAGTTTAACAGTACTATAATCTCAGTAGATCCACTAGATTTTATCACCGTATACCACAACAAGGCTCATTATCTTATGGGCAAAGTAGAGTTTTGTTCGTGTGTTTTTTTTAGAATTGAATACGATGTTTAAATCTTAGACTAAATGGTATATAGATCACCTAGGCATATAAGTCAAATGATTCTAAATGAAATTGTACTAAACATGGTGGGAATTTAACACATTGAAAAAAACTGCTTGTAAAGGTAAAATGGATTTCAACAAAATGAAAGGAGCTGCATGTAAAGGTTGGTATAATTGATTTTAAATTAACACCCGACATATGTGATTTCTAAACACCCACCATATATAGATTTTAGCATGTTTAACTATACTTAAGATATACCAGTACTATAGCTGACGAACGCGTGCACAGTCAACTTTTCAAATCAATTCATTCTAATGAAAAATAGTGTTCATTCGAGAATATGGCGTATGCGATATTTGTATATTCCTAATGAGTGATTTCATATTATGAACTTATTTATAGCCAAATGAACCTTCAGTGATACTAACTTGGATTACCTTGGAATCAATAGTTGCAATATATCTTCTAAGAAACTTAAAAAGTAATCTGCTGTTATTTAAAAATACCAGAGTTTTCTTATACTCTCTCTAAGGTCTATGACATTTTTATTGGGGTTGAAGCGTTGGAGTGTGTGTCCTTATCAATTATGCATTTTGTCTGCTTTTTATCATACAATGCATTTTGGCGTAACCAAGTATTTACAATATCCATGACTGAAAGATGGGAAGCTGACATGCTATGACACGTGTGCCATTGCAATCCTCTTCAAACTAAATTGATTTGATGATATTATTAGGCATGATCACACGAGAAATATCCTTCTCTTTATCGTTCTTTGTAGAGAGAGTCAGTCAATACGATTTGATTATATTTTCCCAAATTTAACTAGGATTAAGAATAAGCCAAATGTTTAAGACACTTTTATAATACTTAAGACATTTAATTGAACAGTTAAAATATTTAGTGATCCCCTTCATTCATACATTTACTGAAGATGACAAGCTGCCGCCGCGGGCGTCAAGTTTCGCGTTTTAATAAACAATGGCTACAATGAAAATACATGTACAACATACGCTTGTCCGAAATCATATTTTCTACTAACAGCCAACACATTTCGGCATACGGTTGGAGATATTTTTACAAACAGTAATAATAAGTCTTCATTCTCTACTGCCATTATGACTTCGGAAATTTACAATATCCATGGCTGAATGGCTGAAAGATGGGAAGCATATTTGACATGCTATGACGCGTGTGCCATTGCATTCCTCTTCAAACTAAATTGATTTGATAATTTTATTAGACATGATCCCAGGAGAAATATCCTCTTCTTTTTCGTTCTTTGTAGAGAGAGTCAGTCAATACGATTTGATTATATTTTACCAAATTTAAATAGGATTAATAATAAGCCTAATGTCTAAGACACTTTTATAATACGTAAGTATAATCCCCTTCATTCATACAATTACTGCGGGTGTTCAAGCTTAAGTAACAATTTTACCCAAACAAGTTAGTGAAATGATTTGACGGCGTGAAATCGAAACTTCTTAATATCAGACGACATTGATAAAATAGAGAGTATCCCCATCACTCATGCGTGCCCGTAACAAAAGGTTCTCGTTCCCGTAGTATTCGTTGTTCAGATCAATTCTATACCCGACCTTCAATACAAGGGTTACTCAGGGATACTATTAACTTTGGGATAGGAAAGTCGTATACTAACGTACGTAGCGAAAACGGACCCTTTTGCATATTTGAATAAATTATGGTTATCGTCCGGAATGTGTCGGTGACCGGCGTTTAACGCGTTTAACAATGTTTAACCAGGTTTAACGGCAGGTTAAACGGCATGTTAGTCAGCATAGGTTTGGGGGCGCTGTAGATTTACTCAGACGACGGTGGCCACGTGAAACCTAAATTTTGAATTCGTAGTGAATAACACGTAATCGCGAATTTTAAACTAACATTTTGACAAATACATCATAATTAAAAGGATTTTTATCGTTAACCGGGCGATGACTGTTAAAAATAATTCAAAATGGTGCACTCCCGTTGCCAAATTGGGTCGTCTGAGAGACGCGTGGCCAGCGTTGCGTCGTCTGCTACAATCATCACGCCTGATCGGTATAGCGCCCTCAATTCTATGCTGACTAAGTTCGATTTAAAAGTGGACCCTATCGGCAAGCTGAGAGGCAGACCCCTGGGTTACTGTACAAAGACTGAGCTATACATTTGGCGGGTTATTTTGAACGAGTATCCATCAACATGCGTTTTGGTCACAGATTTAGATATCTGTGGGGTGGTTCTTTTTTAATTTTGAAACAGAGTTTGGTTCCCATCCATCCCGCAAATATAGCCGACACATGGACGCTCTCTATACAACTATTTCCTAGCATGCAATCGAACAAAATGATCAGAATTGGTTTCTAGCCTGTCACCAAGTTTACACTTTTGACGAATATATTTTATTTATTTTATTCTTTAAAAAATGTGTTTCGGTGCTACAGTATTATCATTCATATGATGAATTGCCTTTGTCAATATATGAATGCACATATACTTTAATACTTTATTTCACAGCATCAGTATGTTTAACAGTTGCCCCCGAAAGACGTTGAACTTAATTGACTGACGAAGGACAAGTGAGTTAGTAGTGTCATACTGGAATACTATGAATATGTGTGGCAATGATGGAGAAATACACTATAGTTTTAACTACACATAGAAAGAGAAATCAACTTCGGATTTTGTCACCTTTCACTAGGTAAAAGGAACAGACTCAGGTTGTGTTTTGTAAGGTTTTCTTTTTATCTCCACGCTAATACTAATGAACGTGAATATACTAGAATAAACCAAGCGCAAGGAGGATAATTTTTCCACATTTCTCTAGTCTCTAGAATGAGCAATACGGGAATAAGCATTTAACATTTTGTGTAACTACTATCATCATAGCTTCCACTTGGCAAGTCATGCTGGTAACAGTCGCAGAATGCTATATAGTGGTGAAACAATTGAAATTGGGAGAACGAATGGCGTGGCGAGTTAGGCCTTGGACTCTCAGCTAACTAAACGGCCCAGGTTTAACCGCCGTTCACGTGGTCTCAAATAAGCTGACGTAAGTTGTCCCGTTGGGCTTTTAAGTGATGGTTCATGTTGAACATTTTGAAAGTATCGATAGCCAAAAGAGCCAATGTTAACACTTCATCGTCCATATAATCAGGATATAGTGAACATCTGTGTATGTCGCAATTTATTAGTGTCACGTCCGGTTCTGTCTGAATAAATTATTCTAAAGGTAGATGTTCTGATTGCTGGCCCGATTTTGAACTATTTTACATGAAAGGTCATCCTTAAAATTGTCACATTCCAAAGTTTGAGTTGTATAACTCTAATGGTTCTTATTTAAAAAGCACAAGGTCACAGGAAATTTGCCTATTGAGAAGTACACAAAGTGACGGAAGGTTAACCACCTTTGGCTGTAATTCACCAAATGTTAGCCTATAATTTCTAAATGGAGCATTTCTCGCCCCTAAGATTTTACAGAAAAAATGAGAAAAATATGGGGATTCTTCTGATATCAAAATATCTTGATGTAAAAAAAACATCATAGCCAAAGAAAAGTGATCAGAACATACACCTTTAATACATTTTGCAACCATACCTTTATGCTCTTTCTGCACGCCGGTGTACATAAAGTAAATGTTGTGTACACTGCCTTTTACATTTTCTACACTAGATGTTTTGTACACTACCTTTTGCATTTTCTAGAGTAAATGTTTTGTACATACTACCTTTTGCATTTTCTACAGTAAATGTTTTGTACATAGGCTAGCTACTACCTTTTGCATTTTCTACAGTAAATGTTTTGTACATACTACCTTTTGCATATTCTAAATTAACGATTTGCACAACTACCTTTAGCATTTTCTGCACTACCTTACGTATTGTTACAAGTCTAGATCTTTACCTTTTACACTACCTTTTGCATGTGTACATCGCCTTTTGCAATTTTACACTACCTAATGCGTTCTGTACCCTTTCGGCCCCATTGGCGACTTACAGTTTATAATACAAATGACAGATATATTAACAAATCTATTAATATATATCCGCACACAATGTACCTTAAAGGAAACATTACGCTGAGACAATAATTTCCGTATTTAACATTGGCGTTCATCTTAAAGGGGCATTGAGAGATTGCCCTGAAGTGTAACGATTAAAGAGAAAACGGTTGAATAATGGCGCTAGATTGAAATGTGGATGACGCAAGTTATGTGGTGAGTATAAATGCTGATATAATTTTGATGTGATCTACATCGATATTACCAAATCGTGAAATTTTATATGATAGACACGAACATCCTAATTGAGCCGTCACTGAAAGCCAAACTGGAGTCAAGTGACTCTTGAAATGGAGTAAATCGGCCATGACTCTCCAAAGGAGTCATCCTGACTCTTCAAAGGAGTCATCCTGACTCTCCAAAGGAGTCATCCTAGCCGTCGGAAAGAGTCATCGGCCATGACTTTCCAAAGGAGTCATCCTGACTCTCCAAAGGAGTCATCCTGACTCTCCAAAGGAGTCATCCTGACTCTCCAAAGGAGTCATCCTGACTCTCCAAAGGAGTCATCCTAGCCGTCGGAAAGAGTCATCGGCCATGACTCTCCAAAGGAGTCATCCTGACTCTCTGGAGCTAATTTGCATATTTTACTTGGTCTTATATTAGCCGAGTAAAATGCGCAAATCGCTCATTAGCATAATTGCAATGGTACAAAAATTAGCACCGGTGCTCGTGTGTACCATTTCAATTATGCTAGCGAGCTAATTTGCACCTTTTATTTATTTAAACCTATTAATTTATTTGAATCAAGTCGATGCGTTAATTTAACACCGTTGAATGTACATTGATATATATGCATATTTCTCACTGGTATTAAGGAAGGGATTGATTGCTCGCTAACTAAATGCAAATACATTGAGCAAGAACATAAACATCAAAGAGCCAATGACCCTTAAGCCCCCCCCCCCCCCCCCCCCCCAGTTCTCAGTGTCTTATTCCTACCTGGAGTCACGGTGACTCTATTTAGCCAGTTGGAGTCATTATTACTCTCGAAAGGGAGTCCAGCCTACATGTGACTCTATGTCAATATTGACTCCATTTGAAGAGTCACAAGACTCCCTTGAAGAGTCATGCATCATGACTCTCCAAAGGAGTCAGTAAATATTGACTCTCCAAGGGAGTCATGTGACTCTCCAAACAGAGTCAATATTGACATAGAGTCACATGTAGGCTGGACTCCCACAATAGAGTAACCCTGACTCCAGTTTGGCTTTCAGTGTAGCGGTCTCATTATTTTGAAACGAATGAAACCACTGCACACATATGCACAAATGAAGTAGTCGTTAAAGCATGTTACGCGATCTATTTCAAGGAACGCCCTCTATCTGTGTTTTTTGCCTCCAAGTGCAATTTATATGTCAAATTATAATTACAGCCATACAACTAAAATATCTTATAAGTTACAGAGAGCAATAGGTTTCCGAAATACTTCAAAATCAGATTTTGAAATAAGTTTACGGGTTAATCCGAAAGTCATTTTTCCGAGTGGTTTTGTTGTTCGTTATTCATAATTCCATGGTTTACACCGTATAGACGCCGTTTACAGTGTTTCCGGCCAGTTACGACCGCAACTGTACGCAATTGAACACACCCTACGGAATGCTTTATGATGAAAAATCAAAACAAATATGTACGTTGAAAAATGCCTTAAATTTGAGGCATAATTTCATTATGATTTGGTTAGCTCTGCGATGGGTCTTTTACGGAAAATACAGTCAAAATAGATTTATGAGCCCAGGAAAGTCTTTCCCGATAGTCAAACTTCATTATAACAGAGAACACGATCACATAATATTGCTTTAAGAGGAGGTAACCTTTATCCCCTTGCCTCGGTAGGACATCAACCATAATTGTAAGTTTGGAAGTAAACACCGTGAAAGAATAAGAAGTGTCATCACTGCCAAGCTATTTCCATTGAATTCTTTAAACAAAAAAGTGCTTTATTAAAAAAACCAACGCTCTCGCTATACATTCGATTTTATATTTAGTGGCATTTTTTTTCAATATCAAAGGATGTCAGTTCACTCAGTAGAAACAAGATTTATATTGTATTGTTAGCGTAGTAAGGTGTCAATGAAATCCATAGATCCCGAAAACGAATACCATGTTATGTTCAGTGATCAACGTCGGACGGGACTCGTAGGGTCAAGGGTCGATCCGATTGACGTTTCGTTTTCTTATTGTCAAAATGTCCACTGCGTTTGTGTTGTTGTTGTTGGGTTTTTTGGTGTGTTTTTTTTAAATGTTCAAACAATTTCGAAAATGTTTCGAAACATAAGAACAAATGTATCTTCATCAACAGAATAAAATCCATGCATTGAATGTAATCCGGAACGGTAGACATGACTTCCAAGCTGTATCTACTTCGCCTAAACGTACCTTGGAACAGGAAATTTGATAAGTATCTGGAACTGAAAGTAAGTAATACCCCCACACACACACCCCCCCACACTTTATAACACTGTTTCATTTGAGTATACATCAAAATAACGGTTCTCCGTATTTCCCAATAAAAATGAACCATGTAAGTAATTAATTGACGGATTGAAACACAAGTCAATTCAAGACTTGGGCTATCGCGAACATTAGATTTAACAAAAGTCATAATATTCTACTACTATCTAGGTCACACGTATCTTTCCTGGTCCTATAGTGTGCGTATGCATTGTTTAAAGACCAATTTCAGTGAGCTCTCTTTAAGTATCCGCATTCATTTGTTGACCTAGATATAAACATACACTGTATGTGGATACAAAGCTCTCGCATCTTTCGACTGGTTTAAGTTTGCGTTAAAACATGGGGGTTTCTGCGTGTAGTCTTAATAAAACCCGTTTGCACACTGTTCGCGTTTTTTCACTGAGGGTAATTGCAAAACTGTAGGCATGAAAATTGATATGAACTCCAGTTGTTGATAGCTCTGCAGCTTATGAAGGGAAAGCTAGCGCTTACGAAGGCTTCTTCATTGTATACCAGTTCCCTATTCAGATTAAAAAGCATTTGTTATCGATCTTTGCAAGAATCCACAAACTGGCTAAAAAAATGCCACCAACTAAATCCACACCGAATGTGCGGATGTTAAAGAGTTTTATGATTAGATTTTGAAAACGAAAGTAATAGTTGACACGTTTGTAGAAACAGAAACTTATAGAATATAAAACAATCTATAAAATGAGAGAAAAATCATGTTTGTACCATACAGAGATGAGGAGTTATTGTAAATTGAACGTATATTTTGGAACATTTTCTATATTCCCCATAGAGATTGTCCACAGCGCCGCCGCCACCGCCGCCACCGCCACCGCCGCCATCCCTGACTTTCAAAATATAATCAATCATATCTCAGCTAAACAGTTATAGAAATCCCTGATTTATTTACACAATGTAGATATATAAATAGGCTTTCAAAAGACACCTAAACCATAGCTCTACCACATTTAGTTATTGACTTAATAGAGAGAGATGGATGATCCGTTACCAAAAATGCAACGCCGCCATCCTTTTCGGGTGGTCAGTTCAAATCACATGGCCTTCAAATAGATGTAAACACACCCCTTGGGATTAGGGGTGTGTGTGGTCAATAGCTGTGCCATAGCACAATATTTTTCTTAAACAGGGTGATTGATTTTCATGATACATGTACCCTCAAACTCACTATTCTTTACGTATTAGTACTTATACAATGAAACTATGAATCTGGCCGGTTATCTTTAGTGGGATTGCGGAATGGGGAAGTGTATTATTCGTCATTAATTGATTAATTTCCACGCGTCATACCGAAAGAAATCGATCGATGAAATGCAAGTTAATATTGCCGGCCAGCCATTATGCAATTATATCAATAACATAATTATTAAAGACATGAATCAATTTCAAAGCGTTCTTTTAACATATCCTTATCTGTCATTATAAAATCGGAAATAAAGGGGAAGTTTAAACCATATACCGTAATTATATGGATTAAATACAAATTAATATTCACACTCTAGGAGAAAAAAAGCAATCGTAACATTGATACCATGAAAAGAATTGCACAAACACACATATATTTATTTGGGTGGAGGGGGAGGGGGCGGCGGAGGGGGTCTTAAAATCCGTCCCTAATTTAAACAATATTAACCACAAAAATATCAAGTTTGAAGTTGACAGCATGAACAAGAAACGCGATGTTTCACCCCCACCCACCCACACACAATATACTACTTCCGACTAAGGGGTAATAGGTGAACAATGTTTTGGCTACTTTAAGCTTCATGTGCATTAAAATACCACTCAGTCATTTGACGATTTATATGAGCATCTTAGCGCGGCAGATCTTTAGGGGGGTGGTGGCGTCGTCGGTTGAAGCAGCAAATTGACGATATGGTCGTAACTTCAAACGTTATTTCCAGGCCCGTGCACGTCATACAATTGGAACATCTTTGTCGGAAGTCTTACCTTGTGTAAGGGTAAATTGTCCCACACTTGTTGACATCCATTTCAGGGCCAATCAAACCAAATAAGGAAAATGACGAGGCGTCCTGTGCAAAGTGTTCTCTATGACCAAATATGGGTTCAGACCAATTACAATGTGAATAATCATAGCAGCATAATCAAACATTGGTGATGCTTTCATGTTAATGCCAGGACATCGAATGATACTGAAGTTAGTGATGTCGACCTCTCGGGTATTGACCGATGCATTACTAGTCGAGTTACATCGGCGTAGACGGGGAGGTTCTGGTGTTGCCAGAACGTCTAATTTTTTTGTTGTGAATTGATTATTATTTTACTGTGAACAAACCAGTTGAACTTTGACCACAACTCAACTAAAGTGTGAAGTAATTGCATGAATCCACGGCTAAATATGCCCAGGGTGATTCATCATTGGTATACCTATAGGTATTATTCTTTTGGGAACTTGATTACCCCGATGATTTTCGTGTTTCCATTACAAATAACTGTTATACTAACCAAGGGGCGTGTGAAATAGTGCGCTTCTTGGCATGCAGATGACCTAATACTTCAATCTAATTTACCATAGTGTCTTGTTTAATCACCATTAATATCTCAGGCTATTTGAGAATTGATATGGTGTCTCACGTTGTGTGCATGTACGCCTACAAGCTATGCTATAATCTATTGCATGGCATATACTGATGAATATTTGACTTGATACTGAGACCTGGGAAAATTATTATACATGACGAGACATATTTTATTATATCGATTAATAAAAATGATGGCCAAAAGATATTAAATGTCTACGACACTCCCATTTTGCTAGTAATTATCCATAAAGCTGGCTCAAATTGATACCTAAAAGAAATAGTTGAACAGGCAATTTAGCATTGTTTGCACCAATGCAGTAAGATGAGACTGCTTCACCAATGCAGTAACCAGGAGAGCTGCTGTACCCACGCAGTAACCAGGGGAGATGCTGTACCCACGCATTCACGAGGGCATAGTGGAGGATGTTATGAAAGAAGGACCTCTAACCCAGTGGCGTAGCCAGAGGGGTAGGGGGAAATCCCCCCAATATTGACCGTCGTGTCGATCAAGATTGGCACTGTCGGTTCATTTGAAAAGAGGAATCAATGAATTATGATGGTCAAAAGTACACAGATGGACATTTTTCGCATGTGTCCCCAAAATGCAATATTTGTTGGTACAAGCTTGTTTAGAGCTAAAATGTACCTCAATCATAGCAAAAATAAGTGTAAAGTCGACAATTTAGTCTTTAGTCAGACAATCTTGACGGTTTACTTTTATTTCTTGCCCCCCCCCCCCCCCCCCCCCCCCCCTCAAATATGAAAAACCTAGCTACGCCACTGGATCTCAATGCTGTGACACGAAGTCTTTGCACCAAATTACCCAGGGTGATAATTTGCTGCAGCTATAATTTGCTGCAGCTGTAAAGTGCCTTTGTCAGGGATATTCAATGCGTGAAATTTACTAGAAAATCTTTGGTGAAATAATGCCAGACGAAAATCATGTGCTATTTAAACTCAATTAAACCAGCCACCCCACGAAGTGTTTCTATCGCCTTGTAGGGTTTTAAGCCGTAATTAGTATTAGTCAAGTTTGTCCGGACAGCAAAATGTATTGAGAGGGTATGGTTAATATTATGTATATTGACCAAACGTATTTGCTTTTTTTTTTCGGGGACGGGCGGGTAGATGCGCAGTTACGTAGTCAAACAACCCAGGGCAAAAGGTAGGCGAGTACTAAATAATTGCAGCCATATTGTGGTAACATTCATGAACTTGGCGCTCTTTATATACTCTTTTACAGAAAAGCACCATTTTTTAAAACAATTGTTGTTTGCTTTCATAAGTGAGTGTCAGTATCAACAAATTCGATACATTTCACGTGCAGATTGTTTTTTGCAATTCTTTTAACTTATAAATCGCACATGGTTATGGATTTTAGGCAGTCGAGAAGAGCATTCTATTCGAATAGCACATTCCTGCCTCGAATTGAAGTCTCTGAAAAATAGGGAGGGGTCCCTTATTATGGCCTATATTGAATTTACTGTACCAAAAATCCAACGGCATTTTGAGGTCGACCATGTTTATGCGTAGGATGTTTGGGGTAAGCTTTAGAATACCCTACCATTTGTATTTGTATATTTGTATAAGTGTATGGGTCGTTTTTTAAAAGTCCCCATTGAAGAAATGCAGTGGTAGTAGGGTATACTAAATGTTTGTACTTGTTGTGGTATATGGTGAGAGGAGACCTCTAGCTATCCATGGTACTAAAAGAAGCAAACTCTGCATCTCTCTCTGGATTAAATTAAGGGGAGGGGTGGGTTGTAATTACGCCCCCCCCCCCCCCTCCCCCACCCTTAGTAAACCGTGTTACAGAAAAGGTTCAGTAAGACCCTATGATATGACGAGGGTTAACAGTCACATAGTTACACTAATACACGTGTTAACATCCAACAGATGTCCGTTTATGAGGCACATTATTGGACAATCTAAAGATTTAAAAATCAATGCCGAAGCACATGTGGGCTACATATGTGGGCAATCAGGGCTAATGAGGGCAAGGGCTATGTGTGGGCTGACCACATGGGTCCCATATGGGTTTTACAAGGACCATAATGGGCTACGTTTGTGTTAACCTATCAGGGTACCATATAGGATGACCACATGGGCCCCATGTGGGTTTTACAAGGGCCATATTGGGCTACGTTTGGGTAATCTGTCAGGGTCCAATATAGGCTGACCACATGGGTCTCATATGGGTTTTACAAGGGCCATAATGGGCTACGTTTGGGTAAACCTATCAGGGTTCCATATCACATGGACCCCATGTGGGTTTTACAAGGGCTTTTACAAGGGCCACAGTGGGCTACGTTTGGACCTATCAGGGTCCCATATAGGCTGACCACATGGGTCCCGTATGGGTTTTACAAGGGCCATAATAGCCTGCGTTTGGGTAAACCTATCAGGGTCCCATATAGGCTCACCACATGGGACCCATATGGGTTTTACAAGGGCCATAATGAGCTACGTTAGGGTAAACTTATCAGGGACCCATATAGGCTGACCACATGGGTTATATCAATTCCACGCATGCGCACTGAGCTTGGTTATATTGGTTTCGTAACACTATGGATTACATATTTATAAATGTTGATAAATGATTCGATCCACATCATGCACTATTTCATAATTCAATGGCAAGTAAGAACATTACTTCACACAAAACTGTACACATGAACAATTTTGTTGGAGAATGTTAATAAAAAGACAAATGACTGAATTGCTAGTCATTCGGGTATGTAAATAATTAAATTATCAATTACCTAATATAGGCTGCCCATAAGGGCAAGCCCATTTAAAACCCTGATTTGGCCCTAATGTAAAATCCCCCATTGGACCCATGGGGTCCAACTGGCATGGGATCTTTCGGACAAAGTGACAAAAATAGTAAGGGTCCCATGTGGGCCTGCCTATGGGACCCATGGGGGCCAACTCGCATGGCCCCTTTCGGACAAAGTGGCCAAAATATTAAGGGTCCCATGTGGGCCGCCCAAATGGGGCCCACGAAGTGGCCCATAAAAGGCCCACATGGGCCCATACATACGTGTTGGCTGGGACCCTATGCTAGTAATAGTACAAATGAAGACATACACGTATTCATTGCTAATTGATATCCAATCTTCACAAATGGGAGTGTTCACTCTAACTCCCGTGCGTAGATTCAACAATTAAAACGTCAGCTGACAGAAGTTCCAAGAATCCCCTGGTATGGTATTATCTTCAGTGCATCGTTATCAATTATTAATCTGACAGTAGTTCCAAATTCGAAAGGGAATAAATAAGCCGACCAGCATTAAAATTTTGACTTCAAGGGAACTAGATATTCCAACAAATACACAAGAGTAAATAATAAAGTGATCCGGGGAATGATTCTTCACACGAGAGTGTCTCAGTTGACCTACTAAATAACGGTAGTTAGCATAGTACGATCTGATTACACTGATTTAGTCGGGCATGTGTGGCGCAGTGGGTAGAGCACTGGATTCATGATCTAAAGGTTGTGGGTTCGAGTCCCGCTGTGGTCAACTTTGTTGTGCTCTTGAGTAAGGCACTTTACCGCAATTACTCCTCTCTACCCAGGTGTATTTAAATGGGTACCGGCATTCTTCAGTGCTGGGAAGGTAACAGACTCGCTGTGGAGGAGGTGTAGCGAGCCCCACATAGCAACATTATAAAAAGGCGTGAGTCTGGCCCTATCGCTTTGAAAGAGAGATGGGCACTCCGCTCCTGGTATTACAGGATCGACCGCCTTTTACACGACAGGAAGTCGATCTTATCTATGACTCGTCAATCCAACATTGATACCGATTCAGAAGATTTCGATCGGTGACTTAAAGCGTTCATACACTACGCAATACGGACTTAATTATATCACAGATTTGTTAAAGGTGGATGCGATGCGGATTTAGAAGCATTTGATATATTTACTGAAATCATCCTTCAACTTCATTGCAGTAGCCCATTCAGATCTATTTCATTGTTTTCATAGACGTACGAGGACGGAAAAGGACGGGAAGCTTTGTTTTTTTTCCTCCTGTATCATTGATATTACCCAATAAATTAGTCAACACTACTCGGATTCTAAGGAATGCAATTAGATTAAAATCATAAGAAATAGGTAGGTATATGCGTCTTTAATTCAACAATAAACGGATAGGATGATGATTCTAACATTATATTTCTAGACTAATTTATTAAGATTTTAAATCTGTCAAAAGTAGATCAACTTTCTACATTGTATTTTTTCAACGATATTTTAACTCAATAAAGTTTAAAATAAATATAAGATATGATGATCAACATATTCCGATATTATTCTAGTCTTGAAATAAAGTGATTTTAGTGTTCTCGCTATACACTTATTGACTGCAATTGACAATGGGTAATTTTGTGTTTTCCATTGATTCCGAGTAAAACATAAACAATGACTTTTGATATGACTGAATGGCTGATATATATTGTGGGAAACTACTTCAAAATATTATATTTTACAGTACAGGGTGGTTCCAAAAAAGTTAACCCATTTTGGCAGCCACACAGAAAAATGTTTACATAACTATGTTAAATATAGAACTCCATAATTATTATGTAAACCTTTCACACAGTATTTTGTACAAAATATACAAGTTATGTTTACATAACTTGTGTATTTGGTACACAAATACTGTGTGAAAGGTTTACATAATAATTATGGAGTTCTATATTAACATAGCTTGTGTAAACTTATGTAATCTTTTTTCTGTGTGCATCAGCTACCTACTTATTGATCAAGTTTCGTAGATTTCATTTCATTCCAAAATAGTAGCCGATAACATCCAATACGTCATACAGGTTGTGAATATGTCTTCGTGGCTGTAACATCTGCAGAGTATACAAATTACATGTAATATTTAAGTATAGTCAAGCTAACGGATGTACTGAATACCTCAAAAAGTAGAATTCGTATTCTTCTCTATACGAGAATCCTTGCACTGGAAGCAATAATACGGTAGCTTCTTGAACATAAAAGAAGTCAAAAGTTGGGACCGTAAGCCGTATACACAGTTAAAATATACAGCACGTACGTATTTAAACGTATCTTACGTGTACGGTGTTAAAACCGCTTTGTACAAATTGGTCATTGTCATTGTTCCTGACAAACGAAGATAAAGTTGACAAAATCACCAGATAACTGATAGAAACCATTTTGACCAGAAGGAAAAGTCCCTCAACAAAAGCGAGGGGTTTATAGAGTGCCATCCCTTTACGACATTCGTAACAATTTATATAATGAAAATAATTGCCCAACTGATGAAGCTACCAACTGTGCAGTGAAACCGGCGTTGGTACTGAAAAGTAAGTATGAAGAGTACAATATTCATTCACTTGTAAATAATTACGAACCTTTCTACAATGCGAGGTTTAGTGTTTTTTATGATTAAGATTGATCAATCATCGTATTGCCCTATTTACTTTTCAAAGAGCCAGCATTACGCTTCAACCACCAGCAATTGTTTCACTTACTGAAACCCTATTTTGTTAATAAATTAGTGCAACAGCATAAGTCACTACAAGATTGTCAGATGTGGCTACCCATTTAAGCTATCGCTATAAATCACTTTACGATCCTCGTACCGTACGTATATACGCTATATTTAAACCGCACTACGCTATGTACGCGTATACGATCTGCATAACTATCGTAACTGTAAACGGAACCGGGCAATTATTTACTTTCCATTTTAAATAAAGATCTGATGTAGGTGTGATCCTAAAACACACACATCGATGTCAGAGTGTAAATTGAACTATTTACCATGCTGATCTATGGCAACACTTACGGTTACTTGTTGTCACCTCCTCTGCTGCACACTGGCTGTGAAATATACTCATTAATAAAACTACCATGCATGTTAAATATTGACCCTGTCATGTACTCTACACAGTCACCTAGTTTCCTAACTTAAAATAGAATAGACTTAAAACGTCCATGTAAACCTACTTGAACTATCCATTTGGTTTCACAATCTATCCAAAAAAATATCGAGGTTTCGTCATATTTTAGGAAATAAGGGACAATAACATGAATGGTCAAGTAATGTGGTTCTCTAAGTTGATTAAATTATAAGTTTCTGAGTTAGTAGATTCTCATTATGAATATACATGATTATATTGTAATGGCTTCATTTCATGAATTTGAAGTGTTCCAATCCGGAAGAGTAGCGTAATCTTCAAAATCCATGTTCCAATTGTATCCGTTTGAAACAATAGCCAAGATAGAAATTATCGAGATGAAGTGCATTGCGGTGTGAATCAATTACCTGTCATACACTTCGATTAATGTATCGAAATGAACACATTCAGAAGTCATTACATGTGTTTCGTGTGCGTTATGAATATTAGTAAAACGCGTTTATTACAATGATCTCATAATTCGGATGTATCTTTAAAAAATCACCGACCATGTAATTCATATTACGTGAGGAATGGCGAAGCAATCTGTATCTGTATTTCTATCACTTTCACTAGAATTTGGTAGTCCAGTGAGGTTTAAAAGATGACAAGCTGCCGCCGCGGGCGTCCAGTTTCGCGTTTTATTAGATAATGGTTACAATGATAGTATATGTACAACACAATCTGGTCCGAAATCATATTTTCTACTTACAGCCAACACATTTCGGCACGGTTGGAGATATTTTTACAAATAGTAATTTCAAGTCTTCATTCTCCTCTTCCATTATGACTTCGGAAATTTAAGAGAACTATAATCTCATTCTTTTCTATCAAATTACCATGGAAGTAGATCTACTAGATTTGATAGCTGTACACCACACAAGGCTCAATTTTCTTATGGGCAAATTAGAGTTTTGTTTGTACTTTTTTTTTCCGAATTGAATACGATGTTTGATTCTTACACTAAATGATTGGTTCCAAATGAAATTGTACTAACCATGGTGGGAATTTAACACATTGAAGAAAAACTGCTTGTAAAGGTGAAATGGATTTCAACAAAATGAAAAGAGCTGCATGTAAAGGTTGGTATAATTGATTTTAAATCAACACCCGACATATGTGCTTTCCAAACGTATCCCCACCATATAGATTTGAACATGTTTATACTTAAGATATACCAGTACTATAGCTGACGAACCGTGCGCAGTCAACTTTTCAAATCAATACATTCTAATTAAAAATAGTGTTCATGTATTTCGAGAAGAGGGCGTATGCGTTATTTGTATATTCCTAATGATTGATTTCATATTATAACTTATTTATAGCCAAATGAACCTCAGTGATACTAACTTGGATTACCTTGGAATCAATAGTTGCAATATATCTTCTAAGAAACTTAAAAAGTAATCTGTTATTATTCAAAATACCAGAGTTTTCTTATACTCTCTCTATGTCTAAGGTCTATGACATTTTTATTGGGGTTGATGCGTTGGAGTTTGTGTCCTTATCAATTATGCATTTTGTCTGCTTTTCTATCATACAGTGCATTTTGGCGTAACCAGCCTTTAAGTATTTACAATGGCCGAAACTATATACAAGACTGTCGTGTAGCTTAATTGCGCAGACTATATACACGACAGTCGTTAACGCATGCGCAGATGCAAATTTAGTATGAAAGACTGTCGTGCGGCGAAATTGCACAGACTATGTACACGACGGTCTTTAACCTGAACGCTAAATCGAGTGATACATGACGACAGACAGTCGTGTAGCGAAATCAAAGCTCAAGTGGGCCGTGTGGGGGTGTGTGGGTAAATAGGCAAATACAAATATTAGAACATGTTTAGCGTAGAGACTTTCTAAAAAAAATAGGAGGAGGCCTTTTAAAAAACTTTTAGTACATAATCGCCCTTGTATTTATATAACGATTTTAATAAACCTTGGCGAACCTTGACGAGGATGCCCCGTTAAATATGTTGTGGTTCAACCTCCCTGCTGAAACACTCTGAAAAAAAGGTTATGACCGTAAATAAAGAAAAAACAAAAGACAATTGAAGCGAGTCAAAAAATATGAGATGGCGAGGGACGCTAAACATGTTTACTTTTATGTGGCCCTATATAAAGCTCTAAGCATTAATAATCGATTGTTAAACAATTACTTCAATAAACTTCAACATCATTTCCGTTTTACACAAAGGAAATCGATATCATCACTCCAATCACTACTGCACGTGTTCAGTGCTGTCACGACTAGACCTATGTCACATTGTGTGAGCCGTAGTCTAAGACTATACCCTAGGTGTTGTTGTGGGGAGGGGGGGGGGGGGGGTATGTTACCGTATTTTAGTCTCAAGCCACAGCACTCTGCTTTTCACAGCGCACCCAAAATAGTAATTAATTTATTTTGATAAATTAGATTATTTATAGGACAATGTAGCTTCACTTTACCAATCATCCACCCATACGCGATACGCCACCCAATCGGCCCTCGGGTTCTCCCGAAACGGACAACAAGAAGTGAAGTCACATAAGGACTGGTCCCAAGTCTATCTCGTACACGACGGTCTTACAGTCTTTCCGGCAGTCGCAAACCCTCTAAACAGGAATCACGCGAGAATTTACGAGGATTTATAAGCCGTCGTGTATATATAGTCTATAGAAAATCGCTACAAGACGGGAGTGTATATTAGTTGACATGCTATGACGCGTGTGCCATTGCAATCCTCTTCAAACTAAATTGATTTGATGATATTATTAGACATGATCACACGAGAAATATCCTTCTCTTTTTCGTTCTTTGTAGAGAGAGTCAGTCAATACGATTTGATTATATTTTACCAAATTTAACTCGGATTAAGCATAAGCCAAATGTTTAAGACACTTTTATAATACGTAAGACATTTAATTGAACCATTAAACGGTTTTGTGATCCCCTTCATTCATACAATTACTGCGGGTGATCAAGCTTAAGTAACAATTTTTACCCAAACAAGTTAGTGAAATAATTTGACTGCGTGAAATCGAAACTTCTTATCCATTTCACGCATGCGTGCACGTAACAAAAGGTTCTCATTCCCGTAGTAGTCCTTGTTCAGATCAATTCTATGCCCGACCTTCAATACGAGTATCCATCAACATGCGTGTTGGTCACAGATTTAGATATCTGTGGGGTTGGTCTTTTTTAATTCTGAAACAGAGTTGGGTTCCCATCCATCCCGCAAATATAGCCGACACATGGACGCTCTCTATACAACTATTTTCTAGCATGCAATCGAACAAAATGATCAGAATTTGTTTCTAGCCTGTCACCAATTTTACACTTTTGACGAATATATTTTATTTATTTTATTCTTTATAAAATGTGTGTCGGTGCTACAGTATATCATTCATATGATGAACTGCCTTTGTCACTCTATAAATGCACATACTTTAATTCACAGCATCAGTATGTTTAACAGTTGCCCCCGAAAGACGTTGAACTAAATTGACTGACGATCGAAGGACAAGTGAGTTAGTAGTGTCATAATGGAATACCATGAATATATTCGGCAATGATGGAGAAATACACTATAGTTTTAAATGTATAACTACACATAGAAAGAGAAATTAACTTTGGATTTAGTCACCCTTCACTAGGTAAAAAGAACAGACTCATGTTGTGTTTCGTAAGGTGGTTTTTTTTATCTCCACGCTAATACTAATAACCTAGATGAACGTGAATATACTATATAGAATAAACCAAGCACAAGAAAGATAATTTTTCCACATTTCTCTAGTCCAGTGGTTCCCAACCTCTGGGTCGCTGGGGTCGCGACGCGCTTTTTGTGGGGTAGCGGACTAGCCTTATTTAACCAAATTCTATGTTGTATCATAGTAAACACACATGACTTTGTAGTAGTCATGCTGGTAACAGTCGTAGAATGCTATATAGTGGTGAAACAATTGAAATTGGGAGAGCGAATGGCGTGGCGAGTTGGCAGAGGCCTTGGACTCTCACCTAAACGGCCCAGGTTTAACCGCCGTTCACGTGGTCTCAAATAAACGAACGTAAGTTGTCCCGTTGGGCTTTTAGGTGGTGATTCATGTTGAACATTTTGAAAGTATCGATAGCCATGAGAGCCAATGTTTTAACAACTTTTCTAAGTTGACAAACTTTTGGACACGCCATCTCTTGGATTTTGCCTAAAGTTTGGGAGGTGAAAGACATTTAGTAGTTATGTAAAGATATGGTATTAAAAAATTCAGCAACCCTCTGTTGCCATGGTAACGGGCCTATCTTGTTTTTGCTAATTTTAGGGGCAAATCCTCCTAATTATACTGATTTCAGCAACGAAAAAAGTAAAAAGTTTGGCAGAACCCTACACCAAGGTGGTAGAATTTTTGCCCAAACTGACTTCATGAATGAGTTGCTCTATCTTTGGTCTAACAAACAACCGATTTAAAAAAGTCAGTGTTGCCAGATTGATACCCTGTTGCCATGTTCAAATATCACATTTTGCGGAAGTTGAAAAAGTCAGATAATATCTAACCGACTTGAAGTTGCTACAGTTCCGATTTGAGGAAAATTACATAGTTGGGTATATACGGGGGTTACCGTGCACCCCAGGAATCCCCCAAACCATTTTTTTAAATTCCTTTCATGGTCCTAAAACATATTTTGGCCATCATTCTGGTGACATACTGAATATGTTTTAGGACCATGAAAGGAAGTAAAAAAAGTTGGTTTGGGGGAGTCCTGGGGGTGCACGGTACCCCCGTATATACCCGACTATGTAATTTCCCTCAAATCGGATCGTGTGACTTCAGGTCACGTGATACGTAAGCGCCGGGTTAGCCCATTTTTTCTTCTTGAATAAACTCAAAGGGTATTAGGTCTTTGTTATAAACACAAAGCACAAAGAAAAACAAATCACCTCGAGGGGAACTGTAGCACCTCAAGTCGGTTAGGTATTATCTGACTTTTTCAACTTCCACAAAATGTGATATTTGAACATGGCAACAGGATATCAATCTGGCAACACTGACTTTTTTAAATCGGTTGTTTGTTAGACCAAAGATAGGGAAACTCATTCATGAAGTCAGTTTGGGCAAAAATTCTACCACCTTGGTGTAGGGTTCTGCCAAACTTTTTACTTTTTTCGTTGCTAAAAACAGTATAATTAGGAGGATTTCCCCCTAAAATTAGCAAAAACAAGATAGGCCCGTTACCATGGCAACAGAGGGTTGCTGAATTTTTTAATACCATATCTTTACATAACTACTAAATGTCTTTCACCTCCCAAACTTTAGGCAAAATCCAAGAGATGGCGTGTCCAAAAGTTTGTCAACTTAGAAAAAAGTCGCTCTTAACACTTCATCGTCCATATAATCAGGATATAGTGATCATCTGTGTATGTCGCAATTTATTAGTGTCACGTCCGGTTCTGTCTGAACAAATTATTCTAAAGGTAGATGTTCTGATTGCTGGCCCGATTTTCAACTTGATTTTTTATATTTTACATGAAAGGTCATCCTTAAAATTGTCACATTCCAAAGTTCGAGTTGTATAACTCCAATGGTTCTTATTTTAGAAGCACAAGGTCACAGGAAATTTGCCTATTGAGGAGTATACAAACTGCGGTATGTTAACTACCTTTGTCAGTAATTCACCAAATGTTAGCCTATACTTTCTAAATGGAACATTTCTGGCCCCTAATATTTTACAGACATAATGAAAAAATATGGGGATTCTTCTGATATCAAAATATCTTGATGTGAAAAAAACATCATAGCCAAAGAAAAGTGATCAGAACATACACCTTTAATACATTTTGCAACCATACCTTTATGCCCTTTCTGTACGCCGGTGTACATAAAGTAAATGTTGTGTACACTGCCTTTGACATTTTCTACAGTAGATGTTTTGAGCACTACCTTTTGTACTGTACACTACCTTTTGCATTTTCTAGAGTAAATGTTTTGTACGTACTACCTTTTGCATTTTCTACAGTAAATGTTTTGTACATAGGTTAGCTACTACCTTTTGCATTTTCTACAGTAAATTTTTTGTACATACTACCTTTTGCATTTTCTACATTAACGATTTGCACACTAACTTTAGCATTTTCTTCTCTACCTTACGTATTGTAACAAGTCTAGATCTTCACCTTTTACACTACCTTTTGCATTTGTACACCGCCTTTTGCAATTTTACACTACCTAATGCGTTCTGTACCCTTTCGGCCCCATTGGCGACTCACAGTTTAAAATACAAATGACAGATATATTAACAAATCTATTAATATATCCGCACACAATGTACCTTAAAGGAAATATTACGCTGAGACAATAATTTCCGTATTTAATATTTGCGTTCATCTTAAAGGGGCATTGAGAGATTGCCCTGAAGTGTAATGATTAAAGAGAAAACGGTTGAATAATTGCGCTAGATTGAAATGTGGATGACGCAAATTATGTGGTGAGTATAAAAGCTGATATAATTTCGATGTGATCTACATCGATATTACCAAATCGTGAAATTTTACATGATAGACACGAACATCCTATTTGAGCCGTAGCGGTCTCATTATTTTGAAACGAATGAAACAACTGCACACATATGCACACATGAAGTAGTCGTTAAAGCATGTTACGCGATCTATTTCATGGAACGCACTCTATCTGTGTGTTTTTTTGCCTCCAAGTGCAATTTGTTTGTCAAATTATAATTACAGCCATACAACTAAAATATCTTACAGTTACAGAGAGCAATAGGTTTCCCAATTACTTCAAAATCAGATTTTGAAATAAGTTTAAGGGATAATCCGAAAGTCTAATTTCCGAGTGCTTTTGTTGTTCGTTAATCATAATTTCGTGGTTTACAATTGAACACACCCTACGGAATGCTTTATGGTGAAAAATCAAAACAAATATGTACGTTGAAAAATGCCTTAAATTTGAGGCATAATTTCATTATGATTTGGTTAGCTCTGCGATGGGTCTTTTACGGAAAATACAGTCAAAAGTCTTTCCCGATAGTCAATTTATTTATTTATTTATTTATTTATTCATGGTATACAAATGCCAGCAAAACAGCACAGCTGATGACACTGGCTTACAAGTTACATATCATACATAGTAAAAATACAGAAATATATACATAATATTATAAACAGCTAACATTGATTTAAAAGACGAATGACATATGGGATAGTTGAGTTGTAATATCTGTCAGTTCTTGTTTTTGGCTCCTGGTATTTTTTGTGGTTCCTGAGGGAATACGTTATTGCGGTTTTTTGCAGGGAGCAGATGTTGGTGGCGCTCCGAATTGAGGAGCTTCGTGTCAAACTTCATTATAACAAAGAACACGATCACATAATATTGCTCTAAGAGGAGGTAACCTTTATCCCCTTGCCTCGGTAGGACATCAACCACAATTGTAAGTTTGAAGTAAACACCGTGAAAGGATCAATTTCAATAAAGAATAAGAAGTGTCATCACTGTCAAGCTATTTCCATTGAATTCGTTAAACTAAAAAAGTGCTTTATTAAAAAAACCAACGCTCTCGCTATATATATACATTCGATTTTATATTTAGTGGCGTTTTTTTTCAATATCAAAGGATGTCAGTTCACTCAGTAGTAACAAGATTTATATTGTATTGTTAGCGTAGTAAGGTGTCAATGAAATCCATAGATCTCGAAAACGAATACCATGTTATGTTCAGTGATCAACGTCGGACGGGACTCTCAAGTAGGGTCAAGGGTCGATCCGATTGACGTTTCGTTTTCTTATTGTCAAAATGTCCACTGCGTTTGTGTTGTTGTTGTTGGTTTTTTGGTGTGTTTTTTTAAATGCTCAAACAATTTCGAAAATGTTTCGAAACATAAGAACAAATGTTTCGAAACATAAGAACAAATGTTTCTTCATCAACAGAAGCAAATCCATGCATGGAATGTAATCCGGAACGGTAGACATGACTTCCACGCTGTATCTACTTCGCTTAAACGTACCTTGTAACACGAAATTTGATAAGTATCTGGAACTGAAAGTAAGCATATACCCCCTCCCCTACACACTCCCACACACTTTATAACACCGTTTCATTTGAGTATACATCAAAATAACGGTTCTCCGTATTTCCCAATAAAAATGAACCATGTAAGTTACCAATTGACGGATTGAAACACAAGTCAATTCAAGACTTGGGCTATCGCGAACATTAAGATTTAACAAAAGTCATAATATTCTACTACTATCTAGGTCACACGTATCTTTCCTGGTCCTATAGTGTGCGTATGCATTGTTTAAAGACCAATTTCAGTGAGCTCTTTTTAAGAATCCGCATTCATTTGTTGACCTAGATATAAACATACACTGTATGTGGATACAAAGCTCTCGCATCTTTCGACTGGTTTAAGTTTGCGTTAAAACATGGGGGTTTCTGCGTGTAGTCGTATATAAAACCCGCTTGCACACTGTTCGCGTCTTTTCACTGAGGGTAATAACAAAACTGTAAGCATAAAAATTGAAATGAACTCCAGTTGTTGGTAGCTCTGCAGCTTATGAAGTGAAAGCTAGCGCTTACGAAGGCTTCTTCATTGTATACCAGTTCCCTATTCAGATTAAAAGGCATTCGTTATCGATCTTTGCAAGAATCCACAAACTGGCTAAAACAATGCCACCAACTAAACCCACACAGAATGTGTTTTATGATTAGGTTTTGAAAACGAAATATCTAGGTATAATTCCTATCGCTCGCCTGACGAGGGGGGTTGGGGGTAGTAGAACGAGGGTTAATATTAATGATATATACAAAAAAGAAAAACCAAAACCTTATGACGTCGGTATGGTTATTTAAAGATAGTATTATGCGATTGTAAGTTTCTGCTGTAGTTTTAGGTAGGCGTAGTTTTGTGTGATGTAATATTATAGCTACTACTTGCAAACTATCCACGTAGCAAAGTACGGCATAACCCATCGAGCGACCCAAATAATTAAATGAAATCGGATAACTTGCTTGATTCTGGTTAACTCTACTCCACAGTAAAGTACCCGAAATCCGGCAAACGAACACAACTCTTACAAATCCTCAGGTTAATTTTGGAACGAGGGCATGTGGATTCGATTTCATTTGTTTTTTACATATATATTATAGAAACACATCAGATACTGATTGTGACGATATTCAATTATCCAATGTGTGAGTCTGGTGTAAACTAATGTCAGTGCGGACATCTGATAATGACGAGAGGTTCATCTAATGTGACTTTTAATTTTAATTAAATGGCAATAACCTTTCTTTATCGCCAGTATACATGATCCGTCAAGTTGGATGTCCTAGTAAATGTTTCCAAAACTGTTTGACTCTTGTATGTTTATAATGTTTGCACCTCGATTAGATGAGGCATGATGTATGTTGATAATGTCTTCACCTCAATTAGATGAGGGATGTTAACGATTAATATATCTCCTATTCAAATCCAAAGTATTTAACAATCTGTTGCAGTTATTTTAAGTTAGCCCTTTTTTACCTTGATTTTTTTTTAAATCAAGGTACTCTATCTCTGCCGTTTCTTTCTTCTTACCTTGATTTTTCAAAAATCAAGGTTCTCTAGCTCTGCCGTTTCTTTCTTATATTGGCTTCGCGCATACTGTGATCCTCCCGTACTTTCTTCTTCCAAACGCTCCTTAAAAATGCTTCTTCTCCTACAGTTTACATGCTACAATTGCCAAACTTGGTCAAATGATTCCTTATGACCATTTGCTTATAGGGTCTTCAGCGATTAAAAGTGGCATGTCATTTGGGGTCACTAGAGGTAATTTAACTTTACAGCGGAAAGGTTAAGATCACATGGTCTGATTTTGACCGGACTTGTTTCATTTTGTGGGCATTGATGAGACAAGAACAAAAGTCAATTACAACGTTAGGGTCAAAGGTCAGGAAAAGGTCACTAGGGGGAAATGTAAATTTTCACTCCATTCACTCAAAATGCTACTTGTCCGAGAGGAAATGACCGATGATTGTCAGAATTGGTCAAAAGATTTCTTGGATCCATGTTCATATAGGGGTCACTAGGGGCCATTGACCTAAACAGGGGTAAAATATAAGACATGCTCCGATTTTGACCGGACTGGTTTCATCCTGTGTGCATTGATGAGACAAGAACAAAAGTCAATTATAATGTTAGGGTCAAAGTTCAAGAAAAGATCACTAGTGGTCAAAATGTAAATTTTCACTCCATTCACTCAAAATGCTACTTGTCTGAGAGGAAATGACCGATGATTGTCAGAATAGGTCAAAAGATTCCTTGTATCCATGCTCATATAGATTGATCAGCGAATAAGTGACATATCATATGGGATAACCAGGTGTCATTGACCTAAACAAGGGTAAAATGTAAGACATGCTCCGATTTTGACCGGATTTGTTTAATCTTGTGGGCATTGATGAGACAAGAACAAAAGTAAATTATAACGTAATGGTCAAAGGTAAAAAAAAAAGGTCACTAGGGGTCAAAATGTAAATTTCACTCCATTTACTCAAAATGCTATGCACATGTCCATGCACACATAGGGTTTTAGAGATTAAAAGTGACAGGGGTCACTAGGGATCATTGACCTATTGTCCTATTTAAATTAATGAAGCCAATATCCGTGCTTCTTGAAGCACAATTAGCTCTAGTTCTTCTTTGTTTCTTTCTCTCTTCTATCAAACCCATCTACAAAATGCTTCTTCTCATACAGTTTACATGCTACAATCACCCACCAGATTTGGTCAGTAGGACCCCCTACCTGACCTACATATACGGTCCTCATAGTTTGGGGTCAAAGGTCACACAGGGTTCATAAGGGGTCAAAACGTTTCACTTAAAACGCCGTTGCAATTGTATTCCTTATGACCGTACGCATATATAATAGTTCGGTTTTTAAAATCTAAAAATATTTGGGGTCACTAAAAATATACAGAACGTACGTATTTAAACGTACCTTACGTGTACGGTGTTAAAAACTTCACCAAACACCTTTGTACAAATTGGTCATTGTCATTGTCCCTGACAAACGAAGGTAAAGTTGACAAAATAACCAGATAACTGAAACCATTTTGACCAGAAGGAAAAGTCCCTCAACAAAAGCGACGGGTTTATAGAGTGCCATCCCTTTACGACATTCGTAACAATTTATATAATGAAAATAATAGCCCAACTGATGAAGCTACCAACTGTGCAGTGAAACCGCCGTTGGTACTGAAAAGTAAGTATGAAGAGTACAATATTCATTCACTTGTAAATAATTACGAACCTTTCTACAATGCGAGGTTTAGTGTTATTTATGATTAAGATTGATCAGTCATGTATTGCCCTATTTACTTTTCAAAGAGCCAGCATTACGCTTCAACCACCAGCAATTGTTTCACTTACTGAAACCCTATTTTGTTAATAAATAAGTGCAACAGCATAAGTCACTACAAGATTGTCAGATGTGCATGGCTACCCATTTAAGCTATCGCTGTAAATCACTTTACGATCCTCGTACCGTATATATATGCTATATTTAAACCGCACTACGCTATGTACGCGCATACGATCTGCATAACTATCGTAACTGTAAACGGAACCGGGCAATTATTTACTTTCCATTTTAAATAAAGATCTGATGTAGGTGTGATCCTAAAACACACACATCGATGTCAGAGTGTACATTGAACTATTTACCATGCTGATCTATGGCAACACTTACGGATACTTCCTCTGCTGCACTGGCTGTGAAACGTACTCATTAATAAAACTACCATGCATGTTAAATATTGACCCTGTCATGTACTCTACACAGTCACCTAGTTTCCTAACTTAAAATAAAATAGACTTAAAACGTCCATGTAAACCTACTTGAAATATCCATTTGGTTTCACAATCTATCCGAGAATATCGAGGTTTCGTCATATTTTAGGAAATGAGGGACAATAAAATGGTCAAGTAATGTGGTTCTCTAAGTTGATTCATTCATACGTTTCTGAGTTAGTAGATTCTCATTATGGATATACATGATAATGGCTTCATTTAATGAATTTGAAGTGTTCTGATCCGGAAGAGTAGCGTAATCGTCAAAATCCATGTTCCAATTGTATCCATTTGAGACAATAGCCAAGATAGAAATTATCGAGATAAAGTGCATTGCGGTGTGAATCAATTACCTGTCATACACTTCGATTAATGTATCCAAATGAACACATTCAGAAGTCATTACATGTGTTTCGTGTACGATATGAATATTAATCAAACGCGTTTATTACAATGAGCTCATAATTCGGATGTATCTTTAAAAAACCATATACCATGTATTTCATATTAACGTGATGAATGGCGAAGCAATCTGTATCTGTATTTCAATCACATTCACTAGAATTTGGTAGTCCTAGTGAGGTTTAAAGATGACAAGCTACCGCCGCGGGCGTCAAGTTTCGCGTTTTAATAGACAATGGTTACAATTATAATACATGTACAACACAATCTGGTCCGAAATCATATTTTCTACTAACAGCCAACACATTTCGGCATACGGTTGGAGATTTTGTTACAAACAGTAATAATAAATCTTCATTCTCCTCTGCCATTATGACTTCGAAAATTTAACAGTACTATAATCTCAGTAGATCCACTAGATTTTATCACCGTATACCACAACAAGGCTCATTATCTTATGGGCAAAGTAGAGTTTTGTTCGGGGTTTTTTTTCGAATTGAATACGATGTTTAAATCTTAGTCTAAATGGTATGTAGATCACCTGGGCTTAAGTCAAATGATTCTAAATGAAATTGTACTAAACATGGTGGGAATTTAACACATTGAAAAAAAATGCTTGTAAAGGTGAAATGGATTTCAACAAAATGAAAGGAGCTGCATGTAAAGGTTGGTATAATTGATTTTAAATTAACACCCGACATATGTGATTTCTAAACACCCACCATATATAGATTTTAGCATGTTTAACTATACTTAAGATATACCAGTACTATAGCTGACGAACCGTGCACAGTCAACTTTTCAAATCAATTCATTCTAATTAAAAAATAGTGTTCATTCGAGAATATGGCGTATGCGATATTTGTATATTCCTAATGAGTGGTTTCATATTATAACTTATTTATAGCTAAATGAACCTCAGTGATACTAACTTGGATTACCTTGGAATCAATAGTTGCAATATATCTTCTAAGAAACTTAAAAAGTAATCTGTTATTATTTCAAAATACCAGAGTTTTCTTATACTCTCTCTAAGGTCTATGACATTTTTTTTTGGGTTGAAGCGTTGGAGTTTGTGTCCTTATCAATTATGCATTTTGTCTGCTTTTCTATCATACAGTGCATTTTGACGTAACTAGCCTTTAAGTATTTACAATATCCATGACTGAAAGATGGGAAGCTTAGTTGACATGCTATGACGCGTGTGCCATTGCAATCCTATTCAAACTAAATTGATTTGATGATATTATTAGACATGATCACACGAGAAATATCCTTCTCTTTTTCGTTCTTTGTAGAGAGAGTCAGTCAATACGATTTGATTATATTTTCCCAAATTTAACTGGGATTAAGAATAAGCCAAATGTTTAAGACACTTTCATATAATACTTTAAGACATTTAATTGAACAGTTAAAAAGACATTTAATTGAACAGTTAAAATATATAGTGATCCCCTTCATTCATACAATTACTGAAGATGACAAGCTGCCGCCGCGGGCGTCAAGTTTCGCGTTTTAATAAACAATGGTTACAATGATAGTACATGTACAACTCAATCTGGTCCGAAATCATATTTTCTACTAACAGCCAACACATTTCGGCATACGGTTGGAGATTATGACTTCGGAAATTTACAATATCAATGGCTGAAAGATGGGAAGCTTCATTACGGTTTCGTTCCCTGTAAAGTTATCCAACTTTCTTGACCACGGCTTTGATGATTTATCCAGGGTAATAAATCATCCCCTCCTACACCATTTATCTGATTTATTTTGCACCATCTGTGTCTTGCAAGCGTGCGTGCTACCAGTTCCACCGCTGTCCTAAGCATAGCTCAAGGCTCTTTAGTCTGGGTGTAACTTGAAGCCCTATATACTACTTTTGAAAAATGTTGTTGTGTTAAGAAATTCCAACTTTTAATTTCAATTTGTCATAAAAACTAGTGCCATATCATTTTTTTTTTTAAATCACATATTATCCGAAGAGCAGATTTTAGTTTTAAAACTAGCCCAAATCTGACGGAAAGTCACTACGTGTGCCAAGTCATGTGGCAAGACTGCAGCGCCTCGGGCTTGTTTCCAGTTCCACCGCTGCCACACTCAAGGTCCACAGCATGCGGTCAATGTTGTTGGATGGATGTCATTCTGGGGTAGAACTTACTAATACTAGCGTCATGGCCAGTTCAACCTGTCAAACTTGGGCTCAAACCTTACAGGCAACTGGAATGTAATATTATTTGACGTGCTATGACGCGTGTGCCATTGCATTCCTCTTCAAACTAAATTGATTTGATGATATTATTAGACATGATCACACGAGAAATATCCTTCTCTTTTTCAATCTTTGTAGAGAGAGTCAGTCAATACGATTTGATTATATTTTCCCAAATTTAACTAGGATTAATAATAAGCCTAATGTTTAAGACACTTTTATAATACTTAAGACATTTAATTGAACAGTTAAAATATTTAGTGATCCCCTTCATTCATACAAATACTGAAGATGACAAGCTGCCGTCGCGGGCGTCAAGTTTCGCGTTTTAATAAACAATGGTTACAATGTACAACTCAATCTGGTCCAAAATCATATTTTCTACTAACAGCCAACACATTTCGACATACAGTTGGAGATTCTTTTACAAACAGTAATAATATAATAAGTCTTCATTCTCTACTGCCATTATTACTTCGGAAATTTACAATATCCATGACTGAAAGATGGGAAGCTTAGGTGATATGCCATGACGCATGTGCCATTGCATTCCTCTTCAAACTAAATTGATTTGATAATATTATTAGACATGATCACACGAGAAATATCCTTCTCTTTTTCGTTCTTTGTATATTGAGTCAGTCAATACGATTTAATTATATTTACCAAATTTAAATAGGATAAAGAATAAGCCAAATGTTTAAGACATTTTAATAATACGTAAGACAACATTTGGCGGGTTATTTTGAACGAGTATCCATCAACATGCGTGTTGGTCACAGATTTAGATATATGTGGGGTTTGTCTTTTTAATTCTAAAACAGAGCTTGGTTCCCATCCACCCGAAAATATAGCCGACACATGGACGCTCTCTATACAACTATTTTCTAGCATGCAATCGAACAAAATGATCAGAATTGGTTTCTAGCCTGTCACCAAGTTTACACTTTTGACGAATATATTATATTTAATTTATTCTTTAAAAAATCATACTGGAATACCATGAATACGTTCGGCAATGATGGAGAAATACACTTTAGTTTAACTACACATAGAAAGAGAAATCAACTTCAGATTTTGTCACCCTTCGCTAGGTAAAAAGAACAGACTCAGGTTGTGTTTCGAAAGGTGTTTTTTTATCTCCACGCTAATACTAATGAACGTGAACATGGTGAATACTAGAATAAACCAAGCGCAAGGAGGATAATTTTTCCACATTTCTCTAGTCTCTAGAATGAGCAAAACGGGAATAAGCGTTTACCATTTTGTGTAACTATTAGTATTATCATCATAACTTCCACTTGGCAAGTCATGCTGGTAACAGTCGCAGAATGCTATATAGTAGTGAAACAATTGAAATTGGGAGAGCAAATGGCGTGGCGAGTCGGCATAGGCCTTGGACTCTCACCTAAACGGCCCAGGTTTAACCGCCGTTTACGTGGTCTCAAATAAGTTGACGCAAGTTGTCCCGTTGGGCTTTTAGGTGGTGGTTCATGTTGAACATTTTAAAAGTATCGATAGCCAAGAGAGCCAATGCTAACACTTTATCGCCCATATAATCAGGATATAGTGAACATCTGGGTATGTCGCAATTTATTAGTGTCACGTCCGGTTCTGTCTGAACAAATTATTTTAAATGTAGATGTTCTGATTGTTGGCCCGATTTTCAACTCGATTTTTTTCTATTTTACACCTTTAATACATTTTACAATCATACCTTTATGCTCTTTCTGCACGCCGGTGTACATACAGTAAATGTTGTGTACACTACCTTTTGCATTTTCTAGAGTAATTGTTTTGTACATACTACCTTTTGCATTTTCTACAGTAAATGTTTTGTACATAGGCTAGCTACTACCTTTTGCATTTTCTACAGTAAATGTTTTGTACATACTACCTTTTGCATTTTCTACATTAACGATTTGCACACTACCTTTAGCATTTTCTGCACTACCCTACGTATTGTTACAAGTCGAGATCTTTACCTTTTACACTACCTTTTGCATTTGTAAACCGCCTTTTGCAATTTTACACTACCTTATGCGTTCTGTACCCTTTCGGCCCCATTGGCGACCCACAGTTTATAATACAAATGACAGATATATTAACAAATCTATTAATATATATCCGCACACAATGTACCTTAAAGGAAACATAACGCTGAGACAATAATTTCCATATTTAACATTTGCATTCATTTTAAAGGGGCATTGAGAGATTGCCCTGAAGTGTAATGTTTCATGGGAAAACGGTTGAATAATGGCGCTAGATTGATATATGGATGACGCAAGTAATGTAGTGAGTGATGCCGATAATTTCGATGAGATCTACATCGAAATTACCAAATCGTGAAATTTTACATGATAGACACAAACATCCAAATTGAGCCGTAGCGGTCTCATTATTTTGAAACGAATGAAACAACTGCACACATATGCACAAATAAAATAGTCGTTAAAAGCATGTTTACGCGATCTATTTCAAGGAACGCCCTCTGTCTGTGTTTTTTGCCTCCAAGTGCAATTTTTTTGTCAAATTACAATTACAGCCATGAAACTAAAATATCTTATAAGTTACAGAAAGCAATAGGTTTCCCAATTACTTCAAAATCAGATTTTGAAATAAGTTTACGGGTTAATCCGAAAGTCTTTTTTCCGAGTGGTTTTGTTGTTTGTTAATCATAATTCCATGGTTTACACCGTATAGACGCCGTTTACAGTGTTTCCGGCAGGTTACGACCGCAACTGTACGCAATTGAACACACCCTACGGAATGCTTTATGATGAAAAATCAGAACAAATATTTACGTTGAAAAATGCCTTAAATTTGATTTGGTTAGCTCTGCGATGGGTCTTTTACGGAAAATACAGTCCAAATAGATTTATGAGCCCAGGAAAGTCTTTTCCGATAGTTAAACTTCATTATAAGAGAGAACACGATCACATAATATTGCTTCAAGAGGAGGTAACCTTTAACCCCTTGCCTCGGTAGGACATCAACCACAATTGTAAGTTTGGAAGTAAACACCGTGAAAGAATCAATTTCAATCAAGAATAAGAAGTGTCATCACACTCTCAAGCTATTTCCAATGAATTCTTTAAACAAAAAAAAGTGCTTTATTAAAAAAAAAAACGCTCTCGCTATATATATACATTCGATTTTATATATAGTGGCATTTTTTTCAATATCAAAAGATGTCAGTTCACTCAGTAGAAACAAGATTTATATTGTATTGTTAGCGTAGTAAGGTGTCAATGAAATCCATAGATCCCGAAAACAAATACTATGTTATGTTCAGTGATCAACTTCGGACGGGACTCTCAAGTAGGGTCAAGGGTCGGTCTGATTGACGTTTCGTTTTCTTATTGTCAAAATGTCCACTGCGTTTGTGTTGTTGTTGTTGGGTTTTTTGGGGTGCTTTTTTTTAAATGTTCAAACAATTTCGAAAATGTTTCGAAACATAAGAACAAATGTATCTTCATCAACAGAATAAAATCCATGCATTGAATGTAATCCGGAACGGTAGACATGACTTCCAAGCTGTATCTACTTCGCCTAAACGTACCTTGGAACAGGAAATTTGATAAGTATCTGGAACTGAAAGTAAGTAATACCCCCACACACACACACACACACACCCACACTTTATAACACTGTTTCATTTGAGTATACATCAAAATAACGGTTCTCCGTATTTCCCAATAAAAATGAACCATGTAAGTAATTAATTGACGGATTGAAACACAAGTCAATTCAAGACTTGGGCTATCGCGAACATTAGATTTAACAAAAGTCATAATATTCTACTACTATCTAGGTCACACGTATCTTTCCTGGTCCTATAGTGTGCGTATGCATTGTTTAAAGACCAATTTCAGTGAGCTCTCTTTAAGTATCCGCATTCATTTGTTGACCTAGATATAAACATACACTGTATGTGGATACAAAGCTCTCGCATCTTTCGACTGGTTTAAGTTTGCGTTAAAACATGGGTGTTTCTGCGTGTAGTCTTAATAAAACCCGTTTGCACACTGTTCGCGTTTTTTCACTGAGGGTAATTGCAAAACTGTAGGCATAAAAATTGAAATGAACACCAGTTGTTGATAGCTCTGCAGCTTATGAAGGGAAAGCTAGCGCTTACGAAGGCTTGTATACCAGTTCCCTATTCAGATTAAAAGGCATTCGTTATCGATCTTTGCAAGAATCCACAAACTGGCTAAAACAATGCCACCAACTAAACCCACACCTTATGTGCGGATGGTAAAGTGTTTTATGATTAGGTTTTGAAAACGAAATAGGCCTATCTAGGTATAATTCCTATCGCTCGCCTGACTTTATTTTATTTAGAGATTGGTATATCAAGGTAATTACCCAAACTTAGTCGTAGAAAGATAGATGGTTCAATTTTAATTTTGAGCCATGATAAACAGGTAGGCCTTTATATATGAATATCTCGGGACAGACTCTATCAATTTTGAGGCAGTAAACGGCATATGGTATATTATTTATTTGTTTAACGCTTGTCCTACTGAGCCTTGTTCTTGTAACACGGTTTACTAGAGGGGGTGGGTACCACCCCTTGTAATTAAATCCAAACGGAGATGCAGAGTAGTATACCTACCTATGCTCATTTTTCCATACATACCAAAACAAGTAAACACATCTCAGGACATAACGTCACAATGCTGTCAAAAACATGACCGACCTCAAAATGCTTTTGTATTTTTAGCCTGAAGCCAAAATTGAAACTTTCGTCAAAAATTTTACAAATATCGGACAGGGGTTGGCTTATAAGTGAGGGAAAGGATGTTTCTATATAACATAAGATTAAAGACATTACTATTACGATATTATTTTTCAAAATAGATGATTGTTAAATATTGTACGGTGTGAACCACTTCTACCCCAACCCTCAGAGTTTTCCGTCAAAATAGACGCAAATGATGTAAACGAGATTACCTATGATGCCCTAGGTTACTGTCTGTTGCTTTCTGGTGCCACCGGCGGAAATCCTTAGAGGGGTGGTGGGGGACCAGGGGGGGGGGGGGTAGTAGGACGCGGGTTAATATTAATGATATATACAAAAAGAAAAACCAAAACCTTATGACGTCGGTATGGTTATTTAAAGATAGTATTATGCGATTTTAAGTTTCTTCTGTAGTTTTAGGTAGGCGTAGTTTTGTGTGATGTATTATTATAGCTACTACTTGCAAACTATCCACGTAGCAAAGTGCGGCATAAGCGATCGAGTGACCCAAATAATTGAATGAAACCGGATAACTTGCTTGATTCTGGTTAACTCTCTACTCCACTGTAAAGTACCCGAAATCCGGCAAACGAACACAACTCTTACAAATCCTCAGGTTAATTTTGGAACGAGGACATGTGGATTCGATTTCATTTGTTTTTTACATATAGAAACACATCAGATACTGATTCGTGACGATATTCAATTATCCAATGTGTGAGTCTGGTGTAAACTAATGTCAGTGCGGACATCTGATAATGACGAGAGGTCCATCTAATGTGACTTTTAATTTTAATTAAATGGCAATTTTTTTTCTATCGCCAGTATACATGTGACGATATTCAATTATTCAATGTGTGAGTCTGGTATAAACTAATGTCAGTGCGGACATCGTTTTTTCCATTTTGTTATATCTTATTTATTTTTTGAATTATAGACCAAAACGTGCCAAAAAATGTGAATTTTTACAAAAAATGTGATTTTCATGATTTTGGAGGTTAAAAAAAAAATCACTTTTTTTTTTAAATTACTTTTCCAATAGGGCCTACTTTTTTCTGTATAGAGGTATTCTGGATGCCTGTATGTTATCCATCACTAGATGGTCACAATATTTGCTTCAATGTAATATTATTTACAGAAATGTGATAGCAAATGGTGTGATGTCTGTCAATACAAATTTCGCACCTCTCGACTATATCATTGAAGCTCTGCGTGTACTGCATTCATTGGTATTTTAGAGCCGTGATACGTTGTGATAGCTGGCCTGTTCTGCCGTGACCAGATATTTCCGATTACTATTCTGCTGGCTGCATAAATACTGTCAGTAATTACTCCCAAATGTAGGCCTATCATTTAGAATCCGTAAAAAGTAATGTTTTTTGACCCATTTTAGGTTTGGAAAAGATAACTCAAAATATATTGTCAAATTTGGTCATACTAGTTTTATTATATTCCTGATAACATTCCCTAGGAACAGTTTTTTAAATTTTGTTATATCTTATTTATTTTTTGAATTATAGACCAAAACGTGCCAAAAAATGTGAATTTTTACAAACAATGTGATTTTCATGATTTTGGAGGTAAAAAAAAATCACTTTTTTTTAAAATTACTTTTCCAATACTTTTTTTTAAAAATTACTTTTCCAATCCTGTATAGAGGTATTCTGGATGCCTGTATGTTATCCATCAATAGATGGTCACAATATTATACGGCCTCATACTTTATGATTTGCTTCAATGTAATATTATGTACAGAAATGTGATAGCAAATGGTGTGATGTCTGTCAATTGAAATTTCGCACCTCTCGACTATATCATTATAGCTCTGCGTGTACTGCATTCATTGGTACTTTAGAGCCGTGATACGTTGTGATAGCTGGCCTGTTCTGTCGTGACCAGATATTTCCGATTACTATTCTGCTGGCTGCATACATACTATCAGTAATTACTCCCAAATGTATCATTTAGAATCCCTAGAATGTTATGTTTTCATAAAAAATTCACTTATATTTGTTGTTTTAAACGCAATATCATTACAGACAGTTAGAGTGATAAAGATAATGATTTCAATTATTTGTTTTGGGCTGTACGGTGTTGGTAATCCATCTATAAATTGTACGGATACATGTTTCATAACAGTTATGTTTCATCGTGGCACTTAAAACGAACTTGGATTTTAACATAGAATCAAAGAATTTCCACATTAAACTGTCTTTGACGGACTATCAAGAAACTAAACAATTCAGAAATTGCTTGTAAGAAAAAGATCCCATTGTACTGTAAATAATTGGTATGAATGTTTTTAAATATATAATATTATAGACTCGGACAAACTGGCTTGAATTAAATTGACAATGACCATAAAATACACGGTCTCGAACCCGGTTCCTCTTCACCATCGCGGCGAAGAACAAATCACTAGACCACAGAGGCTGTGTTTACGTGGATGACAGATGAACGAGCGCTAATGTGTATTACAAAGCAATTGTTGAGAGTCTCAAGCGACCGAAATACATGTAGTAAATATAAGCTATGTGTTGGTCTATTCTATATAGAAGAATTTATACCCATTTACGCGTCTAGCTATTCTGCATGCCGTCAAATCAACCAAAAATGTATGATATTGTTTTACTTAACTAAAACACGATGGGCCCCATTAACTCTACATGCAGAGGTCTTTGAATATAGGTCGTTCTAAGTAAGGAATGTTAAGAATGGAAGTTTCAGTTTCCGTTTGAAACCATAGTATTGGATCGAATGAACTACTTTTGAGCATTTCCCCGAGCCATCTTAGATTAGAAATCAAGCGAGCTTACGTTTAGCAAACAGTTTGATTCGCTTTAAAATGTAGTATCGAATATCAGGTTTTTCAAAGGAATAATGCACATATCAATTGTATGACGCACTATGCGACCCCCGAGAGAGGTGCGTCATAGGTGCGTCATTTACCACCATATTCTTGACGCAGGGTACGTCATGGGCACCCTTTGGTCCGTCACAATATTGAAAAAGGGTGCGTCAATGTCAGTAACACCTGGATGGGTCACAAGGTACGTAATCATGCGTACAGCTAAATACGAACATTATATTTTACATGTAGGCCCTATTCACCATCAACCAGGCTTTATTTGTTAGATGTAACTCCCGAAATGCAAAAATCACTATTTTATACTCTCACCGCGTGCTCAGTCCTAAGAATTTTCGCCAATTGCGCTAAAACGCAAAGGAAAGTGACTTATAGGGCGTCCAGGTGATCGCTTTTACATCCTTTGCGCTCATTTTGTCGAAATAAATTGAGGGTACCACCTTACCCGGGGTTAGGGTAAGCCGTCAAAGTACGATAGTGGGGAGGGGGGTTTGCCACCTTACAATTTTTGTAAATCGCTATTTTGAAAAATATCTTAATTGCATGGTCCTGAATATTGTAGTATGTTAGAAACACCATTTCCTTCACTTATAAGCAAAAAACCGGGTGAAATTCCGACATTTGGAACTTTTTTGGCGTAAATTGCAATGTTGGCTTATACTCGTATTTCACATACAGCGGGATTTTGAGGTCAGACATGTTTAGTGACGTCATTGTGACGTCATCCGTGGGATGTTTGTACTTGTTTTGGTATGTATTGAAAGAGGGGACCTATAGCTATACCATGGTACCCAAATAGGCATCTCGGTTTGGATTTATTTAGGGTTAGGGTTGTCATAAAAACGTCTCAGAAGGACGAGGGTTAATATACCCGTACCGGAAATACACCAGGGATGGTTAACACGTATTTAGGACTTGTATGTGTCGCTCTTGAAGTGAAAACAATTTGCACTTTTTCAAAAGTATGTTGATATTGCAATCCAGTTCAGTCAACAATTATGTATGACGGTGTGGTGCGTCATTTTAGACAGTCATGGTCCTTCAGAGTCAATCAAATGTGTCATTAAATTGACTAGGGGTACCGTCATTGTAGGGCAAAGGTCCGTTACATTTGTGACAAAAGGGTGCGAAATTATGAGAAATCACGAAAACTTGACGCACCTCGTCGGTAAAGTGACGCACCATTCCCGGGGGTCGTATGGTGCGTCAAATAACTGACGTGTGCATAACAAAACCAGTCGCCTTCCTCTTTTCGATCTACGTAAATAAACATATAAATAAGGTAAGTGATACCCTCTAGCAGTTATCATTTTGAATAACTGATTCACATACAAAAGCCAGATCGCTTTGTAGTTCATATACGATATACTTTGTCATAATAACACATCAGACCTCATATAAGTTTAATATGAGCCGTACAAGCTAGTCGAGGACATTCAAATATTGTGTCCTTCAGACCACCTCGGTGTCAGTTGTCTGATTGGAATTAAGTTCTCATTTCCTAGTTTGGACATTTATATTATTTTAAATGTCGTACATAAAGCCTGTTTTTATCGAATTTCAAACGGAGGCAGATTCCGTTCAACATAGAATCACTACTATCATGAATTAGTTGGTCAGATATAGACTTTTGCATTTTAGTTTAGAAATTCAATGTTGTTTGACTTAACAAGATTAATCTAATACGTTTTGCCACGACAGAGATATTGTCAGGCACATGTCTTTCATTTTGATTGCCTTTTAATTCAACCACTGCTTAGTTAGCATGATATATATAGAACATATATTACACTAAGTAGCCTAATGAGGTCAGAAGCAGTATTCATGAGCAATTTATGGGTTGAGACTGAAAGCAGTTCCCACGATACCCTTGCTTTTTGCAACATTATTATATACAGATTGGATTAAACCTCGTCCGCCTAAGGGGAGGGGTAGTGGTTACACCATCCGTGACGTAACTTGATGCCCCCCTACCAGAAGCCTTGCCCCCCCCCCCCCCGCCGATGTCCTCAATAAAAATGTTTTTTAAAAAGCCCCCATGATCATAGGTCCGTCACCACTGATAGCCCTCTAAAATTAAAATCAAAGTCCTTAGTTATGCCACTGCCCCACCCCCCCCCCCCCCCCCCCCAAGGATTTTATCCGGTGGCACCCAAATGCAATAGCAAGTTACCTAGGGCATTTAGGTAATATCTTTAACATCTTTTGCGCTCATTTTGACGAACATAATTGAAGGATACCACGTTACCCGGGAGTATTATACGAGAAAATCTAGCACTAGTTTGAACACTTTTAACTTGAAATGTGCTGTTAAGTTAAATAATATTACGACATTATTATGCAACCTTGAAATGAATATACAGTATGTACCTACTAAGCAAATACGAAAACTATGTTTGGTGAAATTCAAGTATTCATTGTACAATATGATGTAGCGTAGTCAACCAATTACTGAAGTAGAACGCCACGTGCAAAAACGCGATCAGAAACACGTTGCAACGACTGAAAACAATTAAACACAACTGGGGCGTAACAAATTGATTGTGTGTTGATAGCAGAGTGGAGCTTGGATTAAAATATCTTTTTGCAGTCCAATTAGTAATTGCTATTTGCAGGTCTACCGTTTGTAAATCCCATTGCGAGTCTTGTTTCTCACGATAGATTGAAATGAGTGTCAGGTCGTTTATTTGATAGTTTCGTTGTGATCCTCCTTGACATATTTACATTTCTTTTCCTTACATTAATATAGAACAGTAATGATGATTGTGGCGTGATTTACGTACATACAAATCAAAGAAGGGGTGTGTGTCAGTGGCGGTGCCAGGGGAGGGCACCCCAACACATAATTCTGCCAGCCCCCCTCCCCCCTAAAAAAATCAATTTTAATAGTTAACATTAGACAAAATTTGACAATTCAAGCATAAAATGGCATTAGCGGCTTAGCGCGCATTTTCTTACAAAGTAGGTTAAATTAGACAAAAGTTAACCATTTTAGAATATAACAGCTCAATTATGCGCGCAATTTGTTTGTAAATTTTAAAAGATGACTTAATTCCCTATATTTATGGTAAGGGTTCAGAATTTAGGATTTGGCACGTGGCTAGACACATCATGCGTCATCGGCGTAACTGCGTAAAAACAGTGGCGTAGCTAGAAGGGGGGCGAACTTGGCCTCAAACTATACAGGTAACTAGAACGTAAATGCACACAATACGGATAAATAGCTATGGTTTAAAGAAAGAAATGGTATTTAAACACTCGCGGAAAATGAAACTCCCTCCAAACAAGGCACCGAATCCGTGTGTTGCTAATCATCGAGTATCGAGTTTCGAGTGACAATTTCGAGTTTCGAGTATCGAGTTTTAAAAATCGAGTATCGAGTTTCAAATATCGAGTTTCGAGTTTCAAAAATCGAGATTCGAGTTTCAAATATCGAGTTTCGAGTTTCAAAAATCGAGTATCGAGTTTCAAATATCGAGTTTCGAGTTTCAAAAATCGAGTTTCGAGTATCGAGTTTCAAATATCGAGTTTCGAGTTTCAATTATCGAGTTTCGAGCTTCAAATATCGAGTATCGAGTTTCGAATTTCGAGTTTCAAATAAGTCTAAAATACATTGTATCTAGTCTCAGCAAAGCCAAGCCTAGTCATATTAATGGGATGGTTGTATCCTTACTTACGAATGTATCAAGTTAAGTCCGTAGAAACGTATTCTACTTTCAAACTCAAACTTTTCTGTCTAAATTAGCATGGGTAGATATTTCATGATTTTATGAATGATGAACCGACAATCTCAACAGACACGACTCACATAAGGGGGAGGGGTGTGATCGCCCCAGCCACTTTGGCTACGTAGAAACACTTGTATTGTGGACTATTAAATGAAAAGAAGGATCGTTTTAACATCACTGTTCCTATTTTGGAAAAACACTTAGAAATATAGAAATTCGAAATGCATTATGTGTCATGAGGCTTTTTCGTCTAACGTTTGGAGCAGAATATTTTACTTCTTTAACCACTTACAAACTTGACTTTCGAAAAAAATTAAGTTTTCGTTGGTCCAAACTAACGCTAAATGTCGTTATTGAATGATATTTGCTTCTTAACTATGTGGTCTTATTTGCAGCAAATTATTTTACTTCATTAAACCACTTACAAACGTAACTCGACTTTTGAAAAAAAATCGAGTTTAAAACTGTTTCAAACTCGATAATTTTCAAAAGTCGAGTTTCAAACTCGATAATTTTCAAAAATCGAGTTTCAAACTCGATAATTTTCAAAAATCGAGTTACGTTTTTATCATGTAAATATCAAAGAAACACTTCATATGATTTTGTGTAATGAAAAGAGGGATCGTTTTAACATCACTGTTGCTATTATGGCCAAAGTTATAGAAATTTTGAAATTGGAAAGGTACATTTTGTGTGTCAGAAGGCTGTTTCGTTTAGTAATGTTATTTTCATTGGTCCAAACTAACATTAAATTTAGTTATTGAATGATATTTGCTTCTTAACTATATGGTCTGATTTGCAGCAAATTATTTTACTTCATTAAACCACTTACAAACGTAACTCGACTTTTGAAAAAAAATCGAGTTTCAAACTGTTTCAAACTCGATAATTTTCAAAAATCGAGTTTCAAACTCGATAATTTTCAAAAATCGAGTTACGTTTTTGTCATGTATATTTCAAAGTATCACATCATATGATTTATTGTAATGAAAAGAGGGATCGCTTTCACATCACTTTTGCTATTTTAGACAAACATTTTGACCTTTTGAAATTGGAAAGGCAAATGTTATGCGTCGTTTTCGTCTGGCAATGTTGTTTTTCCTTGATCCAAATTTGATCCAGTCTTACGCCAAATTGACTTGGGCCTATTGAAAAATGTTAGCTTCTTAACTACGTTGTATTGTTTGAAGCAAATTATTCATATTTCTTTGACAAACTCGAGTCTAAAACTCAAATTTTCCCAAAACATATTTATGTGTGTGAAGACAAACAAACAAGTTAAAATGGTACAAATACTGCAATAACAAGTAACACATGTTTTATTTCAACTCACAAGATACAAATGGTTAGAAATATAATTAACAAATTGTTCGTGATCATTAAAAAAACGTTGCCATGCAAGCGGCAGCCATCTTGGATTGTATGAGATATCTGGTTACGCGTTGCATCCTTACAAATTCCGATTGATTCGAATTTTATACAATGGCTACACATACCGTATATTATATCTTGATAAGCTACAAATTCGCAAGCCTTTTCAGGGGTTGTAGGGTTTTTTTTAAATACCGAGGGTTAACTTGATACGGTTTGAGAGGTATGGGTTAATAAAGTAGTCACGGTAAATGGTTTAGGAGGGATATGGTTATAAATCAACCTAATTGGGGGTGGGTGTTATAGGGGGTTTATAACGCCTCTAGGAGGGATATGGTTATAACTCAACCTGGTTGGGGGTTGATGGGGGTTTATGTGGTTTCAGAGGTAGGTAATGTGGCATAACCATCTAGCAGGGACCAGAGTGATGGTGCAAAAACAACACACTTGATATTCGTGATAACAATATTCATGAACTTTGGGTATTAATGTTGACTAATTATTTGTGGACAGCTGTAAACTGACATACCTTGAGTAATGTCCTCCAATGTCGTCCCATGTACAATGTCTTTGCGTGTACAGCAGATGACGCCATATATCAAAAACCAGTGGCGGATCCAAAAAAATTTAGGGGGGGGGGGCCAAAAAGTGATATTGTTGTGGTACCCTCCAAGCGGTGCGTAGCAACGCCCTCCGAGCTATGCTCGGACAGGGGGAGTCTGAGGGGGATGTGCGAGAGAAGTAGATTTTTTTCAATTTTCGAACTCATTTGGTGCGATTTGGTGTATACTTTTGACCAAAATGTTATCGAAAAGCCACCTCTTCATTTCCAATAAATATTTTGGTTTTCATCAATGCACGAAAGAAGTTGAGCATATACTGATATATTTCATGATTTAAGTATAGATGATTTAAAATGTCGAACAGGGGAAGTCTGAGGGGGGATGTGTCCCCTCAGAAGTAGAAATTGTTTCAATTTTCGAACTCATTTGGTGCGATCTGGTGTATACTTTTGACCAAAATGTTATCGAAAAGCCACCTCTTAATTTCCAATAAATATTTTGTTTTTTATCAATGAACGAAAGAAGTTGAGCATACTGATATATTTCATGGTTTAAGTATAGATGGTTTAAAATCTCAAACAGGGGGGAGTCTGCTGAGGGGGGGGGGGGGGTGCCCCACTCAGAAGTAGATTTTTTTTTCAATTTTCGAACTCATTTGGTGCGATCTGGTGTATACTTTTGACCAAAATGTTATCGAAAAAGCCACCTCTTCATTTCCAATAAATATTTTGGTTTTTATCAATGCACGAAAGAAGTTGAGCATATAGGCCTACTGATATATTCTTGATTTAAGTATAGATGGTTTAAAAGCTCGAACAGGGGGGAGTCTGAATTGGATTTTTTTCTTTTTCGAACTCATTTGGTGCGATTTGGTATGCACTTTTGAGCAATATTTTTCACTTTATTTCCGATCAATATTGGCTTTTTATATAGGCCTATGCCAGACAAAAATTAAACTATATAGTTACCTCCAAAATATGAGATTTCTCGTCAACGTACGTACGCGTATGTATCCCGACCAACTTCCAATAAACTTCAAACGTTCTTATATCCCTCGCATGCCTCCCCCTCCCGCCTTGTTGTACTTGAAGACATATTTGTACTCTGAAGCATTTGCTTGATGTGACTCTCCTCATCTTTATTCCTATTCGTGTTTATGTTATTTTGGTTGTTATGCAGAGAAGCGCCATGAGCGTCGCTTGCGGCGGATACCGGCGCTTTATAAATTACCATTATTATTATTATTACCCCCCTCACTCCTCCCCACCCTTGTCTTTTTGTTTGTCCACTCTTCTTCCTCTCTCTTTCCCTTTGTTTCCTTTCCTTTTTATTTTTCCTTTTTTTTTGTTGGTGGAGGGGGGGCCGGGCCCGTCGAGCCCCCCCCCCCCCCCCCCCCCCCTGTATCCGCGCCTGTCAAAAACATTAATGTTTTTGCTTGCTTGATGGCAGATCATGGTCACCCAACTCGTACCAATACAAGCGGCATTGTCAGTTGCCATGGCATTTTCCCGTCATTTCGCCAAAATGTAATTAAGCTGAACATTATGCGCCTGAAAGTAAATGTTTATGTTTCCCGTAACCCTGTCCAATTTCGTTTTAGAAATGGGTGAAACTTCTTTTTAATTTTATTTGAAATCAAATTATGTACAATTTATATCATTCACATCCTCCTAATGATTTCAGCAGGTTATGTTAGCAGAAGAAGTAGAACATCAAGCAAATAATAAAAATGTAAGGATTCTTTCATCATATCCTGATCCTGGCAACTGTAGAAATTTAAAATTTACCTTTTTTGATAAAAACAAATCGTGTTCTTATCCCATTGTAAAACATCTGAAAGATGGTCAAACTACAAACCCGTGATTTGGCGTTGTGAAACATCCAACATAATATACAATAATGAATTGTAATTAAATAATGAATAATAAACCGATGATGGTTTTGAATATTTTTTACGGGAAACGTGAATTTAACTTTCATGTGCATGTTTGTTGTAAGAGATATTCTTTGTCAACGCCTGTATAAACGTAACTCGATTTTTGAAAAATGGTTAAGTAAGTGGTTAAACAAGGAAGTAAACTATTTTGCTTAAAAGTGTTTCTTTGAATTTTACATGATAAAAACGTAACTCGATTTTTGAAAAGTATCGAGTTTGAAACTCGACTTTTGAAAATTATCGAGTTTGAAACTCGACTTTTGAAAAATATCGAGTTTGAAACTCGACTTTTGAAAAATATCGAGTTTGAAACTCGACTTTTGAAAAATATCGAGTTTGAAACTCGATTTTTTTCAAAAGTCGAGTTACGCTTGTAAGTTGTTTAATGAAGTAAAATAATTTGCAAATAAGACCACATAGTTAAGAAGCAAATATCACTCCATAACGATATTTAACATTAGCTTGGACCAATGAAAATGATATTACTAAACGAAACTGCCTTCTGAAACACAAAATGTACCTTTCCAATTTCAAAATTTCTAAAAATTTGTCCAAAATAGCAAGAGTGATGTTTAAGCGATCCTTATTTTCATTACACGAAATAATATGAAGTGTTTCTTTAAAATTTACATCATAAAAACGTAACTCGATTTTTGAAAATTATCGAGTTTGAAACTCGATTTTTGAAAATTATCGAGTTTGAAACTCGATTTTTTTCTCTCCAAAAAGTCGAGTTACGTTTGTAAGTTGTTTAATGAAGTAAAATAATTTGCTGCAAATAAGACCACATAGTTAAGAAGCAAATATCACTCAATAACGACATTTAACGTTAGCTTACACCAATGAAAATAACATTACTAAACGATACAGACTTTTGACACACAAAATGTACCTTTCCAATTTCTAAATTTCTAAAACTGTGTCCAAAATAGCAATAGTGATGTTAAAGCAATCCCTCTTTTCGTTACACGAAATAATATGAAGTTTTTCTTTGAAATTTACATGATAAAAACGTAACTCGATTTTTGAAAATTATCGAGTTTGAAACTTTTTTCAAAACTCGAGTTACGTTTGTAAGTTGTTTAATGAAGTAAAATAATTTGCTGCAAATAAGACCACATGGTTAAGAAGCAAATATCACTCAATAATGAAATTTAACGTTTGTTTGGACCAATGAAAATAACATTACTAAACGAAACAGCCGTCTGACACACAAAATGTACCTTTCCAATTTCTAAATTTCTAAAACTTTGTCCAAAATACCAACAGTGATGTTAAAGCAATCCCTCTTTTCATTACACGAAATAATATGAAGTGTTTCTTTAAAACGTAACCCGATTTTTGAAAATTGTCGAGTTTGAAACTCGATTTTTGACAATTATCGAGTTTGAAACTCGATTTTTGAAAATTAGCGAGTTTGAAACTCGATTTTTGACAATTATCGAGTTTGAAACTCGATTTTTTCTTCTTCAAAAGTCGAGTTACGTTAGTTGTAAATTGTTTAATGAAGTAAAATAATTTGCTGCAAATAAGACCACATAGTTAAGAAGCAAATATCACTCAATAATGAAATTTAACGTTAGTTTGGACCAATGAAAATAACATTACTAAACGAAACAGCCGTCTGACACACAAAATGTACCTTTCCAATTTCTAAATTTCTAAAACTTTGTCCAAAATACCAACAGTGATGTTAAAGCAATCCCTCTTTTCATTACACGAAATAATATGAAGTGTTTCTTTATAAACGTAACTCGTTTTTTGAAAATTGTCGAGTTTCAAACTCGATTTTTGACAATTATCGAGTTTGAAACTCGATTTTTGACAATTATCGAGTTTGAAACTTGATTTTTGACAATTATCGAGTTTGAAACTCGATTTTTTTTATCTTCAAAAGTCGAGTTACGTTTGTAAGTTGTTTAATGAAGTAAAATAATTCGCTGCAAATAAGACCACATAGTTAAGAAGCAAATATCACTCAATAACGACATTTAACGTTAGCTTATACAAATGAAAATAACATTTACTAAACGATACAGACTTTTGACACACAAAATGTACCTTTCCAATTTCTAAATTTCTAATACTTTGTCCAAAATAGCAACAGTGATGTTAAAGAAATCCCTCTTTTCATTACACGAAATAATATGAAGTGTTTCTTTAAAATTTACATGATAAAAACGTAACTCGATTTTTGACAATTATCGAGTTTGAAACTCGATTTTTGACAATTATCGAGTTTGAAACTCGATTTTTTTTCAAAAGTCGAGTTACGTTTGTAAGTTGTTTAATGAAGTAAAATAATTTGCTGCAAATAAGACCACATAGTTAAGAAGCAAATATCACTCAATAACGACATTTAACGTTAGCTTATACCAATGAAAATAACATTACTAAACGATACAGACTTTTGACACAAAAATGTACCTTTCCAATTTCTAAATTTCTAAAACTTTGTCCAAAATAGCAATAGTGATGTTAAAGCAATCCCTCTTTTCGTTACACGAAATAATATGAAGTGGTTTTTTTGAAATTTACATGATAAAAACGTAACTCGATTTTTGAAAATTATCGTGTTTGAAACTCGATTTTTTTTTCAAAACTCTAGTCACGTTTGTAAGTTGTTTAATGAAGTAAAATAATTTGCTGCAAATAAGACCACATGGTTAAGAAGCAAATATCACTCAATAATGAAATTTAACGTTAGTTTGGACCAATGAAAATAACATCACTAAACGAAACAGCCGTCTGACACACAAAATGTACCTTTCCAATTTCTAAATTTCTAAAACTTTGCCCAAAATAGCAACAGTGATGTTAAAGCAATCCCTCTTTTCATTACACGAAATAATATGAAGTGTTTCTTTAAAATTTACATCATAAAAACTCGATTGTTGAAAATTATCGAGTTTCAAACTCGATTTTTGACAATTATCGAGTTAGAAACTCGATTTTTGTTCAAAAGTCGAGTTACGTTTGTAAGTTGTTTAATGAAGTAAAATAAATTGCTGCAAATAAGACCACATAGTTAAGAAGCAAATATCACTCAATAACGACATTTAACGTTAGCTTATACAAATGAAAATAACATTACTAAACGATACCTACTTTTGACACACAAAATGTACCTTTCCTATTTCTAAATTTCTAAAACTTTGTCCAAAATAGCAACAGTGATGTTAAAGCAATCCCTCTTTTCATTACACGAAATAATATGAAGTGTTTCTTTAAAATTTACATGATAAAAACGTAACTCGATTTTTGAAAATTATCGAGTTTAAAACTCGATTTTTGAAAATTATCGAGTTTAAAACTCGATTTTTGAAAATTATCGAGTTTGAAACTCGATTTTTGACAATTATCGAGTCGAAACTCAGACATTTTTGCGGTCTCTTTCGGCCTCAGAATATAACAAAAATCGACTTAGTTGCGTTTAAATTATCGCAAAAAAATCGCACCGCAAATTATCTCAAAGAGCAAATGCAGCTTTTGTTAACAATTCCAACGACATTTACTTGATTCGAACTCACTTCAGATCTGCAAATCTGTTTTGTGTCCACGTATCACCAATGCGGATAGTTTGAGAGCCTTATTGGATTGTTTACAGAATTTTACTTGCAATCCACCACATAAAAGTTGCATTAAGTCTGCAGTAATGATTAATGGAATAATCTTGGTGCCTTGACTACAACGGCGTGTATTTATAGTAATGAGTTATCAGTGATCATAGTCGTACGTAAGATAAACATAATAGAGAGACTAACCATCGTCTTTGCATCATTAATTATTTAATATATGAAAGCGAAGAAATATGAAGAACTGGATCAATTTTGATATCATCCAAACGCATACCGTGTCGTCAGGGTGATAATTCATGTACTTAATAATTAATGTTTCATAAAGTAATTTCCTCGGCTGGGAAATAAACCATTTTTATCGAAGCTTTAAAAATGCATCCAAAGGTCTAACATCCAGTTTGATAAATGACTGATGTATTCCTTTGGTTTACATACTAGTAGTCACATATTTATCTAGATTTAATGCTACATCATCAGTCCATGCGCAAATTCCATAGATTTCACTTAAAATAGATAGATGACTATATCATAGTAATCACGTCATTATTTTTTTTACAGAAAACGAATCTGGATAAAAGGAAGTGTCATTAATGTCATGTACAGAGACGACGGAGCCTACAAGATAGACAAGATCTATGACCGGCTCATTGTACTCCTCAGTCTGTTGAAACGCTACACAAAATTATAAAGGTAATAAATATAAGAGGACCTGACGTTTCGATTCTAACAGAATCTTTATCGAAGGTAAAATGACAGAATACAACATGCACAACATATATATAGGCAGGGGAACAATGGGCAGGAAATGACAAGGGATAAGGTAACACAATGGGAGGGGGCAAAGTGATAGATGGATGAATAGGGGAAGGTATATCAAACTTGACAGCTGATTGATTGAGTGGATAATATAACAAAAGGATGACATAGACAAAGGGGAGATAAAAGTGAAAGGCAAATGGGATGTAAAACATAACAATGGTGAGTAAAATCCATAATGGTGATGACTATGAATAAATAATAAAAATGAGTGTGGGATGGAAATATAAAATGACCGAGGGAATACCTGAGAAAACAAGACAAAACAAAGTGGGAATAGGTTAAGGCCTATAGTGACAAATGATGGAAATGCACTGGAACGAGTAATGAAAATTACTGTGCATTGAAGACAATGACGAAAATGAAAACAAAGTATCACAATAACAAGAAGTAAACAATTGAAAACTAAAGTGAAGAAAAACAAATGGGAAAAAATTCAAGTGATAAGTTAATAAGATACAGATGGAGGAGGAGGGGGCGGGGTTTTTTGGAGACTAATCATTCCCTTCCTGGATGTTTAGGCCATGGGGCTGAATTTTTTGAGAAGACGCTTCATCCATAGCTTCTCTCTACTGAGACGTACCACTTCTGAACGGCTACCTAAAGATTCAATGCCCTGTAAGATCATATCAGACATGGTGTGGTTGGGAAGGTTAAAGTGGTGACCGACAGGTGGCTTGTTGGTGTTGACAGTCGACATGTGTCCATAGAAGCGCTTCTTCAGTGAGTTTTTGGTCTCACCAACATACTGGACTCCACATGATAAGAGGTAAATGACATTAGATGTGGTACAAGTGATGTGACCCTTCGTCTTGTAGGTGGCTAATTATAAAGTTTACAGTTTCCTGTAACGATTGTAATTAATCTGTACCTTTAAGTTCTGACGATCTATTCAGGGCCATGAAGGAGCAAGGGGCATTTTTGAGGGAATTTAGAATATTCATGGTGGCATGGATATGTAGCTATACTACAATGAAAAAACGTTAGTTAATGGTTTCCAGACGTACAACACGATGACATTTTCTTTTATTCGTTTGAGACTATTCATTCAATTGAACAAAAATGTCCCGTGTAATACAATGTACAGATGATGGAAGGACCTGTGTTGTAATCATTGTAGAATATTCATCAAAGGCAGGCATAGAATACGCTACAATGGCGGGGTCATTTACCATCAATATGATAGGCATTTTAGTCATGTTAGTTGAAAGCAGGTGACGAAATTACAAACTGTCGGAACTACTTTGTGTCGTCTTGTGCAATGTTCTGCAGCTTAATAAGATCTACACGAAAAACAACCCTACGGGTATTTGACACATATACCTCAGGATTTAAGGAATCGCCGCCCAAACCATGAGAAACAACAACATAGTTGCCGCAATCTAACATGTCTAACAAACATGTCTAATAAAGTAGTGCTTCGATGAAGCATGATGACGATGTAGAGGTTAATGACTGCATATCAGTTGTTTAGAGCGTACTGTGGACATTTTTTAAATGTTACTATGGTATTGAGGAATTTCTTGAGCGGCGTAGCCCCGATGGAATCTCCGAAGTCTGAAGTTAACTGTTATGAATGTTAACTGAACCATATAAATCAACAGATCAAAGTAATTAAACCGCATTCATAAACGCATTACACCGAATCTGTTTTTGAGAAAACACGTAATTTGCCAAGTGCAGCAATGGCGTGTAACGGCGAAATAGCGCTACCTCGCTAGTGAGCGGTAAATATACGTACACATTGATTGATCATTTCATTATCAATGAAAACACCCGGTCCTTTAGACTTCATACAAATTGACAAAGAAATGTTTCACAAATCAACCATTATTCTTTAAATTTTATAAAATCAAAGACCAGATGGACTCGAACCATTTAATAACAACGAACTGATTTTTTTCTCAGAAAATTTGTTATTTTCGGTAATATATGGTATGCGCCACCCGACCACTTTTTTAAAGTAATGCTTGGCCATATTTTCTTAAGGAAGGGGACACACATTTTCAGTCATAATGTCGGCCTTTTGACAGATTGCGCTTACCCGACTGAAAGTAATGTGACGTGGTTCATTATCTAAATAAACCACGTTTATTTCAAGCATTGATAGAAGGTGCCACGATTGCGAATAATAGATACTTACTTTATGCATATATAAAGGTTCAATATTTTTTTCTATTGGTTTTCTATTTTTTAAACTTGCAACACAGAAGGAAATTTACAGATACAGAAAAGTTAAAAAAATACAAATGCATATATTAGGCTTCATAATAATATGTATCCAAGGTTTCATAAGGTTCAATATTGGTTGCAGATTTAAAGATGTAAGTATCCAAAGGCCTCTCAGAGTAGTTTCGGCGAACCAATTAGGAACTATGTAAACAATCAAGAGAAGGTTCCATATTAGATATCCCTTGAGATACATGTTGTTAACATCATTTCAATATAATCCGTGTGAGATCATAATTTCGACTAATTATGTTCGTCTGATTTTTAAAAGGGGGTAGTAACAGTTTAACCGTTCAGTTAATATTTAATTAAAGTAGTACGTGACTTTGTGATACAGTATTACATTTAAAAACATTTTATATTAATAATACTGTGAATTATTTAAATTCTATTGAACCAAGTTTGTCAGTTGTTTAATATATTATTATTATCATTATTATTATTATTGCATATCAAATCAAATGAATGACATCAGATATTTTTTAAACAAAGTAACTTTCATGTCAAATCATTTAGAGAGAGGGCGAGGGGAGAGAGAGAGAGAGAGAGAGGCGGGGGAATTACTTTGACTCATTTTTTTCAAGACTATCTATAGTATTGCATTTTACACTTATTTTGATGTGACTCTTCTTCATCGGTGTATGTATTTCTGCTTTTATTTGACATGTTGATGTATTTTTATTTTATGGTTGTTATGCAGTGAAACGCCCTGAGCGTTAACTGCGTCGCATACCGGCGCTTTATAAATTACCAGTATATTTTATGTTATTTTAAGATATACTATATGCATGTTTATAACGATCACCAGTGACTGGTTATAGTCTAAATAAGTTAAATATCGTGAGTCAGAATCTACCCTTTTGAATGATTTGAGTTATGTGAAAGTACCCACCATTTGTCACTGTACGCTCGTATAAAGCACCTATAACGTACGCTTGCCTGCTCCTGCTCCTGCAGCAAAGCAGTGAGACCTTAGCTAATGACATTTATTGCTTTTTAGCCGATTAATTTCTCTTTAATAGGATTGAGAGTATGCCCCCTGATCCTCAAGTAGCGTGTTAAGACGTATCAATGTGGCTCGTTTAGTTGTTTTAAGAACAAGTCAAATATTGGTTCAGTTATTGATGTGTTAAAAGCTAAGGAGTTAGAGTGCAGCACATCGATAGTATTTAAGAATTGAGTTACTATTTTTCTCTTTACACGGCCGTATTGTACCAGCCTAGAAGGGATCATACAGCAATTATACACACTGGGCTCTCCATTAGATGAAATATATATGCTTTTATACTAGCACATGCTGGTCATAAACTGCATTTTGTTATCTTGCAATGTTCACTCTGTTCCCTTTGGGCTATCCATTGCGGATGGTACGTCATTTAATAATGGCGTAAAGTAAGCACCATCGTTTTTACTGTTGAGCTCTTATGTGACGATTTCTCATCAGTCATTTTGATGACCCGCTCGCGCTTACCTAAATATTTATTAGCATAATTAAGTTTAAACTTTCTTGTGACACCTCTAACGCTTCCATGAAAATTGTCTGCGATAGCATAGTTAATAGTCTGGTTGGTAAATGGGAAATCCCGGATGCGCTATTTTAACCAAGCTAGTGTTAGTAAGTGCTCATACCGATATACTCTATCACAGCTTTCCCCAGCTTTCCTGGGGAAAGCTCTGTCTATGAATGAAATTGTTATAACAACAATGAAACACAACTTTCCCAGTAAAGCTGGGGAAAGCTGTGATAGAGTATAACAGCTTTCCTCAGTTTTCCTGGGGAAAGCTGTGTCTATGAATGAAATTCATTGTTATAACAACAAAGAAACACAGCTTTCCCAGCTGTGATAGAGTATATCGGTATGAGCCCTAACACGTGTAAGGGTATAGTGTTAGGGTTATTGTTAGGTCAGGGTTAGGGTTAGGATTATGGTTATGGTTATGGTTATGGTTAGGGTTAGGGTTAGGGTTAGGGTTAGGGTTAGGGTTAGGGTTAGGGTTAGGGTTAGGGTTAGGGTTAGGGTTTAGGTTAGGGTTAGGGGTTCAAGTTAGGATTAATATTAGGGGTACTTCGTTAAGTTACGAAAATAATTATCGCCGGACGTTCCAGTATACGGTATTGTCCAATAATGGCATTCACTGCGCGGTATTTAGATAGATAGAATTCTTTCTTCGTCCAATATACCTGTATACACGTATTCAAGGTGTTTAGAGTGTGGTATCTCTTTTATTTGATGTTCCAGTTCGTGTGCCCTTGTCCAATTAATCTTGAGTGATCGAGTTAAACACCTCTATTCAAGTATTAGAGTTATCAACCTTACTACGCTTTAGCCACTTTCACGAGATAAAATAACGTGTTTTCAATTAATGAACCGTTGCAAGGATCAATCGAAAAACCATAGTCACAGATAGATGGGTGAACATTCTCGTATATTTGGAAACAAAACAAAGATGCTCGATGACACTAGCAACACGAAATTGGATTGTGGAATCCATTTTGATCTTTTGAAAAACCAAGCAACGACATGATATGGCGTAGAGTATAATTGATGGCGACGAAGGACCTACAACTTTTGCATGAGAATTCTTTGTCAAAAACATCACACTATATTCACTTAATGTTGTATTTATGTATGTAAAACATGTAGGGGTGTACGTATCCATAAAAGGCTCTCTCTCTCTCTTTCCGTCTAAAAGCCGTGAACGTTGTACTGATAATAGAAGATGATTCGTGACCGGTTATAAGCTATATATGGCCGAAAACCATACAGAATTAACCACGATATGGGCCAAAAAACCATCGATTTTCAGACTTTTTCTAGGGCTGTGGTCGTTTATATTTACTAGCGGTAGGGGAGTGCTTTCACATGGGCTATGGGGATACCACCATCAGGTGGATGGACAGTAGTGAAAGCCTATTGAAAATAAGGTTAGAATGTAAATGGTCATATGTCGTGAATTGGTGTATCAAATAAGGTGGATTTGTCACACATATCAAAATTAATTATGATTAGATATCAATTTATATCTAAAGTACATGACCTATTGAATTTAGTTGCTAATTATGTCTTCTTTTAAATAATCCCCAGATCATTACGATAAAAAAATAAAGGAGTTGGACTGTGTCTTCTTTAAAGTCTTATATATAGAAAACTATAACTCATAGGCATCTCAAACTGCACAGGTATTACAATCAATAACACACATATCTGATAATATATAATTTGTCACCAAGAATCTAATTAATTAATTTCTAAATTAGGTGCTAATAAGTCCAATTTTGAAGGTGCATTTAACAGGTGTCTGTGTGTTAAAACGTATTTAAGTAATATTATTCCACATCGGTTATCAGATTTAAAAAAAATTCTGAACTAACTATAATTGAATGCAACAATTATATTGTATTTTTATTAATAATCACGATTGATTAATTAATTAAATCAAGATTAATTGATATTGCAAAAGTTGCGATGGTTAACCATGTAATTTTGTATACATGTATGATTAGAAACTTACTTGATGCAAAGTGCAGCTATAATTCCTGATAGTGTGCATTTGGACTTTAAAATTGGAGCAATTACGACTCTCATTGTATTGGTATCAACATAATTTGTTTTTCAAAATGTGTGCAAATAACAAAAATAGAACATGATCATAAATCATACAATTGGCCATTTAGTTATATTTTTATTGACACCCTGAATAATATAATAAGATGGTATCCAAGCCTTCTTGTTTTTAAAACCAAGTTGAAGTTTGAAATTTGTTAAACGTTATAAGAATACCTTATTTGTTACTAAATGTGTGTGAAAAAATAAGTCAATATCATTTTCCGTTTGCCTTTGGTGAACCACCACCCTCACCACCACCACCGAGCCGAAAAGTGAATTGACTGCGTGGTACGACGCGTTGCGCCTAGCTAAAGTGTACGCTTATTTTGCAAGGCGAACTATGACGCGTCATGTGTTACACGCGCCGACTGAATGGTTACTTACGCATCAACATTAAAAAACACGGCCCCAGCCACAGTCTGAAAAAGTCCTGTATTATCCCGTTTTTTGCTCATATCATGTTCAATTCTGTTTGGTTTTCAGTATTTTATAGCTTATAACCCGTTCTGGTTCCTCATCTACTATCAGTACAACGTTCATGGTCTTTAGGTGAAAAATTAAAGTGCCTTTTAAGGATACACAGATACATACAACATTGCATGAATTATCGTAAGACTAGCGGTATGCCCGTGCTTCCGCGCGGGCTGTGAAGCTACCACCATCAGGCAGGTGGTCAGTATGCATATTTTAAATTAAGATTGGAAGGTAAATATAATATTCGTAAAAAAATGAATATGCCTACATGAATGTTGTTATAGATTCAAAGCTCGATATTACAATTAACAGTTCAAATATTGCGTGACAATGCCGTAATTTACTAATAATACTAAGGAAGTGAAATGTTTCACAAGGGCCTAATGAGGTAATATGCTATAAGCCGAGAGTTTAATGAAGTAGCATTTAGCGGGCCTAGTAATCCCCTTAATCACAGCGTTATCGGCATTCTGCCTGGCCTATCTATGAATTTAACTGTAAGCCTATAATAATATGCCTAATTAATTATCCCCGTAGGGGAGGAATGATATTATATCGCCATAGAGCGTGTTTCTGCTGGGGAAGAAACCGCTAATAAACGCTAAGTTTTCCCAGTAAAAACAGGCAGAACCCGGCAATAATCGGTATTTTTGGTAATCCCCAAAACCAGGTTTGGAACCGGCAATAATCGGCAATAAGCCCAATAGAAACAGAAAGGCGATTGATCTCAGCGATTTGCGCCATGAACCGTGTCACGCTGGGTTATACACATTGTGAAGCTATCTTTTTCAGGTGCGGTAGCATTGTTTGGTATTACAAAAGGTCATAATGTCGTGGCCCATCGACTGGATCGATAAACTTAGCGGTAAATTTTTGCGAGTAGAAACAGGGGGGGGGGAATTAAAAACTGACCGATTGAAACTTAGCGTTTATTAGAGTTATCTTTTTGCAGTGCCCCAGCAGAAACACGCTCATAGTATATCCAGGGATGATATTGCCATATTCTTTATGATAAATTCCCGTATTCAGTATGTCTAGTAAAAGTTCCTGCAGCAAAACGGTGTTATCAACATTTTAACCTAAATTAATTAACTGTTTTGGCCTAAACCTACCTATTTTAATAACCCTCTGAGGGTTTGAGAGGAGGATAGGGCCTTCTAATATAAACGGTTGTATAAATTGAACGTCCCGACCCACACGCAAATGATGTACATGACGATGGTATCGCTATACAGAATAAAATGTAGTAATACATAGAGATGCATACCGTTATCCAGTATGGTTGCATAATGAAGAAAACCGTCATTTTCACCAGCCCCGCCTCGCCAAACACCATCACCAAACCGTCATTACCACCACCACCACCACCACCACCACCTCCCGGCTGGGGACGGCAAGTCAAAAGTGCATTGACCTCATGTGCATTGTTGCGCCAGTGCGCGCGTATTTTGTAAGGCATACAATGGCACGTCATGTGATACGCGCCGACTGCATGTTACAGTACGCATACACATAATCATACGTACACGGCTTCAGCGACAGTGATGGCTTGGAATACTAGGCCCGCGTAAATGCTACTTCATTAATCAGTTCCCTTTGCATTTACCATTATTACTATTAGACCCCTATAGTATATGAAACATTTCACTTCATTATTGTTATTACGACATTTTCACGATATAGTTGAACTTTTGCATAAGCATTATTTTTTTCTTTTAAAGTATAACAACATACATAATTATGCCATTTCATTTTTTTGAATTAAGCTTCTTTTTATATTGTGATAGGAAGAATGCATTTGGGAATTAGAATACTATGCATATTTTTGCGTCTAAACATTGTAAGTAAGTTTTGCTTTCCAAACTTAATTTAAATGAAGTGACTGAGCACCCACTTGATCATGTTGACGGTAGCACCTGAGACTTATATAGGTATATTAGTCTCAGGTAGCACCACAGCCCTTGCGAAAGCACGGGGATACCGCTAGTCTTACTATAATTCACGTAATGTTGTATACCGTGCATTATGTATAAAGTCGTATAATGCATTCATCAAAGGCTCTCTAATTTTTTTTATATTTAAACGCCGTGAACGTTGAACTGATAACAGATAATGATCCGGGTGGGTTACGGTTATAAGCTATAATTGGCTGAAAACCGTCACGTGTTGACCGTTATTTTTACAATTGTCAAATTTGTCGAAAGGAAAGTCACTAGAATTACACGATGTTGTGCGTTACGCATAATACCTGCATGTATACGCATGGGCGCGTCTCTATATCCACACACACGGTGCGCCGTACGGGGTGGTATTAAAGGTAGATGACCCGATCACATTTTCGTAACACAGAATTATTTCAAACATACGGAGATTTTCATATCATATGAAAGCTCGTATTTTTCTCATCATCATACTGAAATTTGACGGCCTAATTCGGTATAATGACAGAGAAATCGACGAAATAGCGTTGAATTACCGCGAATGGTGGTTACCACCGATATAGTTTGTGTACTACTCAATGGGTACAGTTCACAGCATCTTGTGCGTCTAAAATAAGAACCATAATAGCTATGCATCTCAAATTTTGGGATACGACGTTTTTAAGGATGACCTTTCATGTAGAATAGAAAACTTCAAGTTGAAAATCGGAACATCTACCTTTAATGTGGTGTCTTATAAATATAAGCCAGGGGGTCGCGTTTTTAAACCTCGGCACCCATAAAAGGTGGTTTTGTTACATTTTATTTTATTTTTTGTCTTTAAGCTATTGTATTTGTGCATCTATCAGATTGACTTGTGTTTGGTGTTATTTTAAAGGTAATTTAATACCCTTGATTAAAAATCTATCACTTTTGATTTAATTGATACAGACGGTTAAGCATTATTAGTCAGGGTGATTGAGGAAGTGGAGGAGGAGGAAGTGGAAGAGGAGGAGGAGATAACTGCCTAATATATGGGTGAAAATAGAGTGTTGTCCTGTAATGGAGCTTTCTTCTCATGCTTATACTTACGTCTTATGCCATTGTGGTTATAAATGTTGCAAGTATGCTTTACATCATTTACTGAAGTATTAATTAAGCTAATTAACTAATCTTCAAATCTGATTAACAAAGTAGGATGAACCGCGTACATACAGTCATAAATTAGTTTTGGATTAGGATCCAAAATTTTACTTCAAGGAAAATTGGAAGAAAAGAGTTTGATGTAAAATAAATAGTCCTATGTAATTGCAAACAGAAATTAAATTTGTAGTTACTATGGTTATTTGCAAAATATATATGGTTTTTTGACACCACCCTGTAATGTGGTATAACCATAGATTTGTCAATTCTATAGGTATAACACATATGGAGGGCCATGATGAAATGTGATTTCTTATAAGAATAAACCATGGGATATAGCTTAGGGATAGGGTAGGGTGTTAATGAAGTAATATCATAAGCCAAGGGAGAGATAATGACGTGAGATGGTCTTGGTAAGTAATGTGTTACGCACATCTATAAAGTATTGCCTTTGGTGTAAACTGTCTCAACACTCATGTGTTGTTTACATTCATGTGTTGTTTAATTTTGTATACAGGTATGTCCTACGTACTAGCGAGATCCCGTACTAAGAAAGAGCATCCCGCTATAGCGATTAAAACGTCGAAACTCTCTGGAACTGTAAGTTAACTTTGTCATTATGTCATGGAAACCAAATGTTGAAAAACAGCTTGGTTATTGAAGATATTTGGCGACTTAATATTCTAGTCTTCACAATCATTGTCATTGTTAAGTAGTTGGTAGATGTGTCTAAGGGTATGTATGGGATATTTATTAAAAAAATACAAAATACTTATATAGCGCCTTACAACAAGTTCTCAAAGCGCTTAAATACAAAGATAAAAGTACAATACATAAAATACAAACAAAAACAAAATATGAGAGACATACAGGAACTGCACAATAGTTGACAATATACTATAAACAATCAAACACTATGTATGGACTTAAAGATATGAGTCTTGAGACACTTTTTAAATTGGCCAAGAGATGACATTGAGCGAATATGATGGTAAACTGTTCCAAATCTTTGGTGCTATGATCGCAAAGGTTCTGTTACTGTAAAATTTTGTGTTTCCTGTAGCCGGGATGTGAAGAAGATTTTGAGTAGAAGAGCGAAGGGTTCTCCCGGGAGTGTATTTAGTTAAAAGTTCTGTGATATATGCTGGTGCCATATTATTTAATGCCTTGAATGTGAGCAAAGCTATTTTGTATTGTAAGCGTTGCTGAACAGAGAGCCAGTGAAGCTCACGAAGAATCGGCTTCATATGGTCACGCCTTGAGCACCGTGACACAAGTCGGGCAGCAGAATTTTGCACTCGTTGTAACTTTGCAATTTGGTATTCAGGTAGACCATACAATAGGCTATTGCAGCTGTCAAGTCTTGATGACACAAAGGCGTGGACAAGTCGCTCAGTTGACTCGCGATCAAGATATTTGATGAGCTTTCCGATCTTGTAAATGGCAAAAGAGGCCGCGCGAACAATGTTCGAGACATGACCTTTCATTTCCAGGGACTTATCAAAAATGACACCAAGATTTCTAGCTGCACTGGCAATTTCTATGTCAGATTCACCGATTTTAATTTTAGGGAAGGTCAGAGTTTTCACAAATTTGGAACTTACAAATATAACTTCTGTCTTAGAGTCATTCAGCATTAGTTATTGTGTATCGACCAGGCTTTGACATCATGAACACATTGCTCCAGTTTACGAATAGCGGTTGATCTGTCAGAACGATTAAGTACTAAGTAGAGCTGGGTATCATCAGCGTAAAGTCATATAGTTTATACCATGAGCTTCAATGATGTCACCCAAATGGGCAGTGTACATGGTGAAGAGCTGTGGTCCCAATACAGAACCCTGTGGGACTCCCTCTGTCAGAAAAATATCATCAGACAAAACCCCTTTAATGTTGACTGACTGGACACGTCCACTTAGGTAAGAGGAAAACCACTCAAGGGCGGTACTGGTAATACCATAGCGATCACGCAAACGTTTGATGAGGATCTGATGATCGATGGTGTCAAATGCCGCGTCTAGTCTAGTTGGTTGGTTTAGATTTAGAGTTATTTAACGCCAACACCACAATCTCAGTCATGTGTATACTCGACTTATAATGCCCTCTGCCAACAAGGGCGTCCCGAAACTGACCACTTCCGGTACGTTTTCCCGGTAAAACATCAACAGCTGATCAGTACATATAGCTTTAAAAGAGCTGGTCGTTGAACAGTGAAACTCCTCAGCACGGAAAAAACGTAAGTTGTTCATCTCTAATGATATTGGTCTTGACAACAAACAAAAAAACCTTTCATGATTATCTACATCCTGATTAATCTATTTACGGATAATATATATGGTATGTATGGCTTCGATTGGTTAGTGGAGGCGCATCACGATATTCATTGGTTTAATATAAATAATAATAATAATAAATATGCATTTATATGCGCCATTTATCTAGAAACAAGTTTTAATCCGAGGCGCAATGAGCAAACAAGAGTCCTGATTTAAACCGATGGAGAGAATTCGACCGACGAACATCAATGAGTAAAAAGTTTTGGAGCAACGGTAGAACAAGCACGATCTCCGAAAGAGGATTTTTTTCTTGGAACTGACAGTAAGCACTTTTCTGACGACCTCAGACTGCGAGTAGGAGTATATGTAGAGAGAACGTCGGTTATATAAGAAGGTGCCATATTGTTTAAACCTTTCCATGTCAGATGTAGAGTTTTATATTTGATCCATTCGCGAACAGGTAACCAGTGAAGACTCCGGAGAGTAGGTGTAATATGATCAAATTTGCGAGTCATTGTTAATACGCGAGCATATGATTTATGTAAACGTTGCAGTTTCCTGAGTTGTTGTTTAGTTTTAAACAGTGCTTCTTTAAAAAGCACCGTTTTATAATAATTATAATTATTATTATTAGTTATTCCATTTAGTAAAGCATTTCCATTGTCAAGACGCGATGTTACAAAAGCATGCAATAGCATTTCTGCTGTATCCTTAGAGAGAAGTTTTCTTATATAACTGAGGTTCCTAATTTGGAAATATACTGATTGACACACCTTTTTGACATGGTTCTCCATTGATAACGTAGAATTAAGATATATTCCCAAATTGCTACGTCCATTTTAGGTAGCTTTAGTTAATTGATCACATCTCAGGATTAACAAAACCAAATTAGATAAAATAAACGATATATGAAAGCTAAGCGTTTAGTCTATCAAAATGTATACAATTGATACATAACATTTTAGAAGTTCATGGGCAATAAGTTGGGTAAACACGTGCACGGAGGTTTTTTTTATCACATTTGTGATGCCCGTAATGTTGACTCAAATCGTGTGTAACATGAGGTTCATACGACATTCGGTTTTTGAATTATGATAGAAAAACTAAATTTAGATGAAATATTTTGCATTCCTCTTATACAATCCTGGAAAAAAGTCTTAGAATACTTGCGAGTGATTAACGGAAAAGTTTCCCCCCACTCCCCCGTACAATGTTGACCAAGGTCAGAGGCTCCTGCAGCTTTCCGGAGTGTCCCAACATTGATCGATGGGAGGTGGGGAAGGACAAATCTCATTTAAACAATTTCCATTTATAACAAAAGACACTAAGTATCAATACATGCACACAATACCCAAACACGTGTGCTTAGCGTTCGCGTTCCAAGGACTGTTTTCCAAGATTGTAGTCTGCAGCATCTTATTGTGTAGAGCCATGAGTTCCAGGTAATGGCTGGTCTATATATCCAAGCATGGTATACAAGGTGATGGCTGCTCAAGGTGATGGCTGCTCAAGGTGATGGCTGGTCTATCAAAGCATGGTATAATAGTATTTACCCTTAGACATCGAAAATTGTAGTGCACACTAGTCAGAAGTAGGATACGTAGCATCTCCGCCTTATACCAAGAGTATTTAATATCGCATCAATAATTCAGCCAGTTAAGTTTATAATACACGTACATTGATAAATATGTAATTATTCATATTTTAGCCAAGATAAATATGCACTGGTTTTCGGTCATATTACAGATAATAACTTACAAAAACGTTAAATTCCGAAAAAAGTATGATACTATCAAATTGGAAAAGCCCTAGTGATTATACCTAAACACTTTAAAGGGCAGCTCTTAAATAACTCCAATTTTTAAAGACCATCATACCTTTAAACTTGGCCTAATTTTATCAATGCTTTCTTTTAAAGTCTACGTTTATCAATTTATAAATGTCTACCATTGAATAACACCCTGCCAACAAATAAAAGCCTATCACTCAGGCATGTTAGGAGATCATTTCAAATAATTGATATTTGGAACAGTAATTAACTAACTGACGAGTAGACACTAGTTGGTCTAATTGATATACTAGAATACCAATTATACATGAAACAGTAATAATTCTAGTTTGACTTAATAATAATAATACATTTTCTTTGACCATATATGTATTTCTGATATTCAACAGTCAATAATTGGGATTTAAATCCCTGGATCTTTAAATTAACTCCCAAAAGTTCACTATTTGCATCAATTATACTACAAACATTATAGCATAAATAATTAACTCCTAACCAAATAAAATATTGGAGCAAGACATGATACAACGAGGTACTGAGACCCAAAACTTAGTGTGTACTGTTGTGACCACGCATATTGGGTCACAGATGTGGAGCCTGTGTAAGGCATACCAATTGCCTCGGATACTTCAAGGAACAGAGGCCTAAAAACAAAGGATTAACATGGAGATTGCACAACGAGGGCGGTTGCCACGAGGGAAACCGTGGGCCTAGGATACATCAAAGAACAAAGGCCCGACCGGGAAACTAATTGGAGACCAAGATCATCCAGAAACAAGGTCTCGAACGAGGAAAGGGGCAGACCGAGATCGACAAGGAACACGGTAAGGGGAACCTACGCCAATATCATCCAGGAACATGGCAACGGGGAGCCTAAGCCAAGGAGCATGGCAATGGGGTAGCCAGGTTATGTGGGAAGAGATTAAAAAATAAAATAAATAATACACAATAATTAATTAACAATAAAAACAGAAAAATGAAATGACAGGGATTGGGCAATTAGAAAAAAAAAGAAAAAAAGAACCCAATGTTCCAAAGAGGATTATCTACCCAATTATTATTATTAATATTTTCAACTTCTTATTTTTATGTAAATACCGCAAATCTCCAATAATGAGTCTATAAATGGCACGTCATGTCTATAAATCGCAAAATGCAAGATTATCAAAATGGAAAGTGTACAAATCGTATGGGTGGGTGGGAGATGATTTGTATTCAATTAGATCCTCTTGGTATAAAGGCTGAAATGCGAATGAGGTGAGTATAGACACCAAGTTGGAGCGGAGGTGAGTAGACACCGAGTTGGAGCGAGCAAGAAAGTGAACAATAGAAAACATTCGCGGGTACCCGGAAGTGGAACGATAGTGGTCAACTGGTAACCATGGGTGCCTAGCACACTTTCTGTCAATAACAATTTACGCTCCGTTGGGTAAAAGAGTTCGATCTTTAGTATTCTGAAACTGTAGTATACAGTGAAGCTATGTATGCAGATCCAAGTGGTACACACATTTTAAACAAAGTTCCTTAATTTTCTCGTATAAAAACTCATAATACACTGAAGAAAGTAGCACAACATTTTCCAGGGGTATAAATGTTCTAGATGATGACAAATACATCAAGTATCACAAACAACAACAGCTCAAAACAGTGATGAAAACAGGAGACTGAAGTGACAGTGGCCAGCCTGTTAGGCGCCATTATGCATACGCCATATAACCAACCAGTCAACGATAATGTAACATTAGTAACGTAGTCCAAACACTGCTAAAATGTTGAGTAAAACATTTACTCAACGTTGAGTAACTATGCAACAGTTAAACAGTTGAGTAAACAATAGTAAAAATGCCCAACATTTTAATCAACTGTTGAACATATTGGGCATTTTTACTCAACTGTTGAACCTATTGGGCATTGTTTACTCAACTGTTGAACTATTGCATAGTTACTCATTGTTGAGTAAACGTTTTACTCAACATTTTAGCAGTGATGGGGATAAACTATTAACAAAGTATGACGATGTAATTGTCCTTATTTCTTGCACTGTGGTGGATTTAATAATATATATATATATATATATATATATATATATAAACGGTAGTAATGGGAAGACAGCTATCGTCACTTTGAATTTAGATCATAATTAGATTGGCGACATTCCGTTAATTTTGAGAGCCAGATCAGTCAACGTTATTGGCTATTAAGTGACGAGTAAACACATCAAGCATAGTGTAGGTACCTACCTATTCCCCAATTTACAGATTATTCTGTCAGCCAAAATTACCAACGGAAGATTATGCACCATGACAGCCATTTAGTATGGTCAGTGTTTACAGAATTTGCAAGTGAATTTAACATGGTCACAATAAGCTACAGTTTGTGATATTTAGTTGTTTTCCCATCATTAAAGGTTTCAGTTTCTAAGTGTTAATTTTCAATCTGAAAAAAAAACCCGGAAAAGTCTACTTCAGGTCCTAGATTCTGGACTGTACTAGTATCGTCCGATACTGGAACACCCAGTATCGTGCGATATTGGTGCAAAGTCAGTGTACAAGTACCGCCCGATACTGGAACATACAAACGTTCCAGTATCGCTCGATAAAAGATGTATAGATAAAATAAAAGATAAAGTAGATAATATGGAAAAGGTGTACTTTAGGTTCCAGATACTGGTTTACCAGTATCGTTCAATACTGGAACATACAAGTTGCCAGTATCGATTGATACTGATACGATTTTACTGTTCCAGTATCAATCGATACTGGAACACCAAATTGTGTTCCAGTATCGAGCGATATTGGAACGTTTTTATGTTCTAGTACATATTACACATGTAATTACAGTGTAATTTGTCCCAGTATTCAACAATACTGGTATATAATTTGTTCCAGTATCGCCCGACGTCCAGAATCTGGGACATAAAGTACACTTTTCCCGATAATATAGATTGCTTTTCACCGTAGAAACGAGTGCTCGATTAGAGACAGATCTGAGAGCGTTTCATGGGTATCGAACGATACTGGGTGTTCCAGTATCGGACGATACTAGTACAATCCAGAATCTGGGATCTAAAGTACAATTTTCCCGATTCATATAGTGACAGAGGGAAAGAGATTTGTGTTATAGCATCTCCTTTATTTCTACTCCTACACTACAATCGCTCCTACACTACGATCGTTCCTACTCTACGATCGTTCCTACACTACGACCGTTCCTACACTACGATCGTTCATACACTACGATCGTTTCGCCACGCAGTAGAAATGTTATAGAATAAATCTCTTTCCGTTTCGTATAAAATGAAAGATATATAGATTGATAGATTAATAAATAAATAAATAAATAAAATAAAAATTAAAGAACACACAACAATTATGTTGTTTGGCGGGAGGACAAACATCTGCTCTAAATTCTACTCTTCATCAACCAGAAGAGCGGACAGTCGGCATTTTATTAGAATTTATTTATTATTTACGAGAAATTCTGGCACTATAGGTCAATCAGTTCCAAATAGGCGAGAAATATTCGATTTTTATCTATCCGCGCGTGCTAAAGTAATCCAAGCGTATAAGCGCGATTTTGTCATACGCAAGCGTCACGCATGCAATAGCACTGCGACATTTGGAACTAGCACGACATTACCATCTTAAAATGAATGCGCAGTAAATACTAAAGTCGAATTCAAATATTTATGATACTGTATAATATGTAGCGTAGTCAACTTATTGCTGAAGTAGAACGCCGCGGGTAAACAAACGCGATCAAAAACACGTTGCCACGACTGAAAGAAATTAAACACAACTGAGGCGTAAAAAATTGATTGTGAGTTGATAGCAGAGTGGAGCTGGGATTAAAATATCTTTTTGCAGTCAAATTAGTAATTGCTATTTGCATGTCTACAGTTTGTAAATCCCGATGCTACATGTAGTCTTGTTTTTATTGAGAGAGCGAAATAAGTGTCATGTCGTTCACTTGATACCTTCGTTGTAATCCTCCATGACTTGACAGTATTACATTTTTTTCTTTACATCAATGTAGAACTGTAATGTACGTTGAATGTGGCATAATTTACATACATGTACAGACCATGATATTGATAGTGGGAGCCTGTATGCATTCCCGTATTTGTTTGTTTTTAAACGTAAAGATGAGTTTAATTCCATATCTTTATAAGGGTTCAATTTAGGATCGCATGATTGAGTGTCCTCGGCATGTACATAAGAGGAAAAAGCAGCTCTGAGGACACATCTATTTCACCAATTCCTCCTGGATCGTGAAAAAGTCTAGGGGAGTTCAAATAAACTAGGCATCATATATTACAGCTTATAGGAATCCCCCAAATGGTTATCAGGAATCCCAACAAATAGCTTGTTGCTCGTCATGCTCGTAGCAGTAACGTTTGGGTAGATCTGAAAAATCTCTGCATTAACAAATAATTCAGCCAAGTAACGTTGTAGGTAACATTTAGTGAATTGGGTGGGAGTGTGGGGGTGTGTGTGTGTGTATCGAGCGATACTGGTACATAATTATGTTTCAGTATCGTCAAATATTGGAAAATTTTATGTGCCAGTATCGTCCGATACTGGAACACTGACTTTGGGGAAAAGTGTAATGAACTTTTATCCTAAGTTTGTAGAAAAGAGCAATGTTAATGTTTTCATTACAACCGAAAAATTGCACAATACAAAAAAATGCATTCATGTAAACTTTAAAGCTTAATATCTCAAAATGAAATTTTTTGAGTTACAGTGTTTGCCAAATGACGCCCCCCCCCCCCCCCCCCCCCCCACTCCTGAAATGAATCCCAACTCCTGAAATGAATACTAGCCTGATACTGGGACAAATCACTACTGGTACATGTGTACCAGTATCGCCCGATATTTGGACAAATCACTACTTGTTAATGTGTACCAGTATCGCCCGATACTGAGACAAATCACAACTGGTATATGTGTACCAGTATCGCCCGATATTTGGACAAATCACTACTTGTTAATGTGTACCAGTATCGCCCGATACTGGGACAAATCACAACTGGTATATGTGTACCAGTATCGCCCGATACAGGACAAATCACTACTGGTACATGTGTACCAGTATCGCCCGATATTTGGACAAATCACTACTTGTTAATGTGTACCAGTATCGCCCGATACTGAGACAAATCACAACTGGTATATGTGTACCAGTATCGCCCGATATTTGGACAAATCACTACTTGTTAATGTGTACCAGTATCGCCCGATACTGGGACAAATCACAACTGGTATATGTGTACCAGTATCGCCCGATACAGGACAAATCACTACTGGTACATGTGTACCAGTATCGCCCGATATTTGGACAAATCACTACTTGTTAATGTGTACCAGTATCGCCCGATACTGGGACAAATCACAACTGGTATATGTGTACCAGTATCGCCCGATATTTGGACAAATCACTACTTGTTAATGTGTACTAGTATCGCCCGATACTGGGACAAATCACAACTGGTCTATGTGTACCAGTATCGCCCGATACAGGGGAAAATCACTACTGGTACACGTGTACTAGTATCGCCCGATACTGGGACAAATCACTACTGGTATATGTGTACCAGTATCGCCCGATACTGGGACAAATCACTACTGGTATATGTGTACCTGTATCGCCCGATACTGGGACAAATCACTACTGGTATATGAGTACCAGTATCGCCCGATACTAGGACAAATCACTACTGGTACATATGTGTACCAGTATCGCCCGATACTGGGTCATTGGAACATAAAAACGTTCCAGTATCGCTCGAGTATCGGACAATAATATTATTCAAGTATCCAGCGATACTGGCAAATCTCATGTGCCAGTATCGAGAGATAATAGATAAACCTGTATCTGGTACCTAAAGTACACTTTTTCAAAGGTTGAATTTAGTCCGCAGTAATAATAAAGATTAATGGAATTTACCTTGTGCCTTGACTATACATAAACGTGTATTTATAGTAAGGAGTGATTAAAGTCATGTATAAGATAAACATGAGATAATAGATCGAGAGACTTACCATCGTCTGTGCATCATTAATAATTATTTAATATAAACAGAAATGAAAGGAACATGAATACACTGGAATAAATTTGACAACCTCAAAACGCATATCTTGTTATAAATGTGATAAGTCATGTACCTAAGAATCAATTTGTCAATAATTAATCTCGTGGTGATCGAGAAATGAAAACCGACAGAGAATGAAATCTAAGACACACCGAACCCTAGTTGGACTGTGCAACATCTGGGTATTGTTAATACAATATATAATTTAAAACAAATCATTTGTAAATGATAAATCTTTAAAGTTACAGTTATTTCCAACACCGGCAGTAAAACCCAAACGGAATTAATGATTAATCCATCTGTCAATAATTAATCTTTCCCTAGTGATCAGCAATAAAAAATATCGTTTCCTGGACGATGGTTACAACTTTAGTAGACCCCCTAAATCCAGGTGAACGCTACAATATTATCTGAATATCGGTATTAAGAATCCATTTTAAATGATTAATCTTTAAATCGTGCTTGTCGAGAAATGTATAAAACAATCATTAGTTGGACCCTATAATGGGCGTCCAATACCGGTACAAAAATTGTATACCATTATCTGGGACCTAAAGTACACTTTTCCCGTAAAGAATTGGTATCAAAGTGTTAAGAAAATGCATCTAAATGCCAGGTTTCTATGACAGAGGCATTATGTATTCCTCTGTTTTACATACTACTGCGAGCACTGCTTTCAATAAAAAAAAAACCGTTCAAAACCCCCTCATTTGGCAGAAACCAAAAAACATGTACCGAAATCGATTTAATAATATGACCAATTACTTTTCATAGACAAATGATGTGTATTCGGAATGTCATGACAAGCTTAATATAAGCCTTATATCTGTCAGCATATTTTTCAGAACATCATGACAAGCAAAATGGAGAAATAATTATATTGAATTAAACACTGAATCAAAGTTTTAGTTCACGTTTGGAGGTGATGACTAATCTTTTCTACGTGACATACATATTCGTGACGTGACATTACGTGACGAAATATACTTTTACTACTCATTTAAAACACTTATTCATAGATAATGACTAGGCCTACCAAATCCAGCAAAATCTGGACCCTCATTACCCAGTCTCGGTACGTATTAGGCTCCGAAAAGTTAGGCTCCGAAAAGTTATTTTGGGAGCGTGATCCCCATTTCCCAGTCGATACCGTTGCGTGCGCAATCACGCAGAAACCAACAAAAGCACCCCCCCCCCCCCCCCCCCCCATTTCCCAGAGGGAACATAGGCTCTGAAAAGTTATTTTTGGGAGCGTATTCAAGGTAACTATTCCTTTAATATAGCAGGATCATTTACAGTCAATACGATAGGTATACATTATTATTTAAAGGCAGGTAACGAAATTACATACTGTCGGAACTACTTTGTGTCGTCTTGTGCAATGTTTAGCAGCTTAATCAGATCTACACGAAAAACAACCCTACGGGTCTTTGACACACACACCTCAGGATTTAAGGAATCGCCGCCAAACAAACATCATACTTGCCACGTGTTAAAGGAGTGTTTTGATGATGCATGGTGACGATTATATTTTAATGCTAATGAATGTACATTAATTACTTACCGAAAAGTTACAATGAAACCTACACATTTCAAAACCTGCCTATTCAAAATGACTAGATATTATGTCCTATGGACACTTTAATAGAAATATAGTCCAAAATTATCTACATGTCTATTTAGTAGACAAAACCAAAGTTCATTGGATCAAATAAATATCATCAAGAACCACTAGGCGTGTGTGATTTGTTGTAATTAATCTCAACCCGTGATTTTGTAAAATAAATTCGTAACTTATATTTAGCATAAAACCATTGATCTATTCACGCTCAAGATAACTGGAGAGTACAGTTATCTTGGTATTGTTTTTACACCCTCTGGCTCATTCACAAAATCTATGTTGAAACTGGTAGAAAAGGCTTCCAAAGCATTCTTTAAAATAAGAGAAAATCTATACAATACTTCTAGTAAATGTAGTTTCAAATTATTCCGTACAACCTATTATAGGCTATGGTTGTGAGATTTGGGCGATTTGGGCACCTTACATCCTACAGAATTAAAATGATAAGAATTTTATCCACTTATGTGATAAACTTCCTGGAGAAACCTTACATGTTAAAGTATGTAAACTTATTTTAGGTGTACATCGTAAACAGGCCCGTTAGATGGGGGGGGGGGGGGGGGGGGGGCGACGGTTGCGATCGATTTTTTTTTTTTTTTAAGGTAAAAATTGCGTTTTTCATAGTTTCAAATATCAATGATAGTAAAACTACTCATAAAACATTGACTACATTCCTTTTTGGAGTGCGAAATTGTGTCCGTGCGAAAAAATTTGACGTGCGAAATTTTTTGACTTCTACGCTCAAGACTTCTACGCTCAAGACCCCCCCCCCCCCACACTTACGTGAAATTTACGAGGTGACTGACTTGGAAAAAATTTGGGGCAATCTTTTACGAAAATTTTAGGTGAAAACCCCCCCCCCCCACCCCCCCCCACCCCCCCCCCCCCCCCCCCCCACCCCACCCCTTGGGCAAAAATGTCTTACGGGGATGGTAAAACTACAACAATGCTCTTAGAGGTGATTTAGGTAGTTTTCCAATACTTTTATTTTGCTCAGTCTTTCTGTAAAATATTGGTGGCATCTCAATGATATGTGTAATAAGAGATCAACAAAAATGTTGGTTGTTGATGCCCTTGTAGATAATAGGAAACTTTATAATAACAGTAGACATATTTTCTCTTGGTCTCATGGTATTAAAAAAAGTCCTTGATACTATTGAGAGGTCTGATATATGGGAGAAACCAAACACATGCTGTAAATCCAAAATTTCAACAATTGTTACTTCTGCCCTAAAACACCACTTGAAAATAGACTTTGTACAAAATGTGATCTTAATAACATTGAAGATGAATTCCATTTTATTATGGAATGCAGTCTCTACAATGATCATCGGACTAAATTATTTTCAGACTTAAAAGAAATTCTGTGTTTGGATAGCTTATCTGATTATAATAGGTTTATTTTAATTATGTGTGCTAATGATTATGATGTGCTCAAAATAGTTATTGACTATGTTAATATAGGCCTATGCTTCGCAACACGTGAGAGTAATTTGTAATATTTATTCACATGCATTTATCACTTTATTATATGAATGGTGCTTACATGTATTTTATTCTTGTTTATTATGTATCGTTACTTTGATTATACCATAATGTTTGGTGAATGTCAATAAAATATTCTATTCTATTCATTGTTACGGATATTTATCAGAAAAGAGGCGTTTTTGTCAGTAACATATGTTATCTGCCACTCGACCATTTTGTGCTGTAACGATATTCCTTATTTTTGAAGGAATGGTACAGGGTTTGGCCTTCACACAATGTTGTCGCTTTGACGGACTCCGCTAGCCAACTGGACGAGTTGTGACGTGGGTCATTATTTAAATTAACGTACAAGTATTGATACAAGGTGGCACGATTGAGAGAAATAGGTGACATACTTTATATATGTACAGGGTAACAAAAAAAAGTTATACAATTTTGAAAAAATGTTATAAAAATTAGTTATTTCTGTTTTAATTTGTAAAGATATGCAAAGGGAATTTTCTCAGCTTCTTATAAGCTTTGTTTCATGAAAATCGGTGGTCAGGAAGCAGAGATATGATCAATTGTCTAAAGTATAGTCGTGAAATCATCTGGGCCACTTTTGTTAGATCACTGGGAAGAACAGTTGAATGGAATCAAACCATGAACATAATTAGAGCGCTCTTGTGAGACAATGGTGCATTTCAAGTGGATCGTCTGGCGGCAAACTTTCCAAGGAGACTCCAATATGCATAGTGGCTAGAGCTTTATGCATGATATTTTCATTGGAGACGAAGCAATCTTTCCTATGGATAGCAAAGTGAACACCAGTTTCATTAGCCACGCTCAGAGAAATAACCCATCTTCTAGATTTCACTTAATATGACCGCCCAAAATCAGACAGAAACTGCTTGTTCGGGCAGGAATCTTTGGTGATGGGACTTTGATTGGACATATCTTCATAGAGGGAACATGAATGCTTAACGCTACCTTGATCTGTTCATAACAACATGATAATACCTTAGTTGTTAGCACATGGAAGATACTTGTTGAACCAGGTTTGCTCCATATCTCGTCTATGGTGGTTTCAGGATGTGTACCAATATGTCAGGAGGATTGATGAGCAATTTCATTTATGGACTCAAAGAAATTTATCAAGATATTATTATTTATTAATTAAACTGTATGAATTTATTTATTGAAATGAAATAAAACTATTTGTAAAAGAATTATTTAGTTCTCTTAATGATCCTTGCATGATACCCTAACTATTGAATTTCAACAAACAAGATTGTATGCTATGCTGAAAGTGGCCCAACCCGATTTCTATTCGACTAAGTAGATTGGTCATAATTTGTAAACAAAAGCAGTTAAAAATACCAAATAAAATTCTTCAGGTATAGTCAATACATCACTTATCACAGAGTGTAAACGTTTTTGGCATTGCATGATTTCAATATTGGATTTCAATAAAATTGCAATTGTATAACTTTTTTTTGTTACACCCTGTATATGGTTCAATATTGGTTGCAGACATACTTTATATATGTATATGGTTCAATATTGGTTGCAGGCTTAAAGACGCTATGTAAGTGCCCGAAGGCCTCTCAGTAGTTTCAGTGAACCAATTAGGAACTATATAAACAATCAAGAGAAGATTGTTGAGTGATTTCAAATCAGGAATTCCCTTGAGATAAAATATGTTAACATCTTTTCAATATCATCCGTTACACTGTGAGATCACATATTTCCGACTGTAATTATATTCGTCTGGTTTTTAAACGGTGATAGGGCTGGTTCAACCACTCAGTTAAAGGTATATTATGTGATCTTTCCAGGGAACGCCCTCAACATCGAGAAAAAGAATTGAAAGCAGATTTTCTTGCAGATTTACATTTCTGATCATAAATCGTACATACATTCCAAGTTACAGGGCGATACGATTCTTAACTACTTCAAAGTCATGGTTTTAGAGTGAAAATAAACTGTCGGGATAACACGACAGTTTATATTTTCACTCTAAATTCACTCTAAAATAAGGGCCAAAGTTTACCGCTTTGTAATTGTCGAATTCCGCGTTTTTCCGCTTTGTAAATTTTGCATTTTTCTGTGATGTAATTTTCCCCAAGAAAGCTTAAAATTTACGATCTATAAAACCAAAATAAACACACTTTACAGAAAAACACATCATTTTTAGGTTTTATTACGTAACGTTGTTTAATATTTATATTGTTTTATTCAAGACTATTTATAAATGTTGTGTTTTGGACGTTTTTTGTGCATTTTTCCCCTTCTTTTCATCAAATTGTCGTTTTCCGCGTTTAACCACAATTCCGCGATAACTTTAGCCCTTACTCTAAAACCATGATTTTGAGGTAATTAGGAATCGTATCGCTCTGTAACTTGGAATGTATGTACAATTTATGATCACAAATGTTAATCTGCAAGAAAATCTTCTTTCTAAAAATAATCATGAATAGAGGGCGCTCTCTGGAAAAAATCACAATATATGCCTTTCAGATTTATATTATTAATGTAATACGTGAATTTGTGATATCATATTTAAAACATTTTGTATCAATAAAAGTCATATGATTTAAAATGTATTTAACCAAGTTTGTCAGTCACTTCAAATATTATTTATAATTGCACAACAAATAAAATGAATGAACTCCAACATAAATAAGACTAAATTCTAAAGAGTGCAGCAATAACTATCATATAGGACACTTTTAGAGAGAGGATTACTTTAGAGAGGATTACTTTGACTCATTTTCTTTCAAGACTTTATTGTAATGGAATGTACAATTTATAAGTATTCGGTCGGAAGCATTTACTAAGAATTGTTTAAACTTATTTATGGTGTGACTCTCCTCATCCGTTTATATAATTGTATGCATTTTTTTGAGAAGGCCTAGTAATACTCATGTATTTGTATGCTATGTTAGCTGTTATGCAGTGACGCGACATGAAGCTTCGCTTGCGGCGGATATCGGCGCTTTTTATATTACCGTTAGTTTTCTTATACGGAAATATTCCCTAATCATTAAGCATGCATATGACGACCACCAGCCGCTGGTTATGGTCTTAATTAGCTAAATACCGGAAGTCATAATCTACTATTTTTATGATTTGAGATGCGAATCTACACACGATTTGTCACTATATAAAGCAACTTAACGTACGCTTGCCTGTCCCTGCAGCAATGCAATGTAACATTACCTAATGACATGTATTGCTTTTTAGCCGATTAATTTCTCCTTAATATGATTGAGAGTATGCCCCCTGATCCTCAAGTAACGTCTGAAGACGTATCAATGTTGCTCGTTTGTTTGTTATAAGAACAAGTCGAATATTGGTTCAGTTATTGATGTGTTAAAAGCTAAGGAGTATAGAGTGCAGCACATCGATAGTATTTAAGAATTGAGTTACCATTTTTCTCTTCACACACGTGTTTTACCAGCCTAGAAGGGATTATACAGCAATTACACATTCTGGGTTCTCCATTAGATAACATATGTGCTTTATAATATACCAACACATGCTAGTCATAAACTGCAATCTATTATCTTGAAATCTTTAGCTATCCATTGAGGTAAATTGTAGGTATGTCATTTAATAACGCCTTCTAATTATAATAAGCATCATCGTTCATAACTGTGAGCTCTAATTTGACGATTTCTCTTCATACCTGTTGATGACCCGCGTACTTCAATATTCATTCATATGTATCATCGAAGGCAGATAATGTTCTTTTGCGAGTTTGAACTATGGGCCTCTAAATATTTTTCTAACGCTTCTATCCAGGCAAATTATCTGTAACAGCTTAGTAAATAGAGCGTCTAGTTGGGGGTTGGTGAATAGGGTATAGGATATAGAATATAGGGTATAGGGTATAATAGGTATACAATGTCCGATTTAAAGGGGGAAAACTGGTTGTCAAGCGGACAACCAAGCAGGAAATGCTGGTTGTCCGCCACAACGTTTGGTTGTCCGTATTTTGTGTGTTTATTTGGTTTATTGGATTAACTTAATTAACTTAACTTTACGAAAGTTGCTTCGCCGTGTTTGCAAATTTCAATGCCTAGACCGTAAGACAGATACGGTATGTACGTGATCTACTACATGTGTTTCCATAAATAAGGAGGCCAATGTGTGGCAAACACAAAGTAGGTCTAAATTTTCAAAATATGTCTATATTAACTGAATAACCACTTTCATTATGTTCCATTATTATATTTCATGGAAATGGATCAGAACAGGTCATTGAAGCGTACAGAGATAAATGTTCACCTTTATAACATCATATTTCTTTGCAATACTTGTCTCCACGTGTAACTAAGAAACCAAAAGACACCAAAATGTATCAATTTTGCCTGGCATTTACCAATTAGACATTTACCATTGCTTTACTCTATAAACATCATTATCAGTGAAAAGATGGGATTGCCTATATTTTCGGAGGTGGAATTGATATTTCATGCGCCCCCGTGTAACGGAGACACGCAACCTTAATTGCCTTGTAACACAAATTATATTAATACAGTGGAAACTTTTGTTCCATGTATGCTAGGAGCCTATACCAAGAGACAATTTATCCACAATTTATTCATAAAGTGTGCTGGCACATAACTAACTACGCTGTTACCCTAAAGTTATCACAGTGTAACATTTTTGGAGACACCAAACGTAATATTCAAACTTTAGAACAGCTATAATATTTTCTATGTTTGTTGCAATTTCAGTCTAACTACTCTATTATCCTTTGACCAATCAGAGAGGCTTGTGAAATCAGCAAAGGGAAATAAGATGGAAATGATTGTCACTGTTAAATTTTACAAAACTGCCTTCCCCGTGTAACGGGTTTTTGAGACACCAAATGTTACACGGTGTTACATAATGCATTCTATTATTACTTCTCAGTTATTTGCTTAAAAATGTGTTTAATATTCAAATTGTCTATAATTTGACCCTGTCTTTTTATGTCACACTTTTTTGCCAAAATTGTAGGAAATTTCACCAAAATAAGAAAAAAATGTTGATATAAATATACATGTTGTGGTGTTATATCACTATCAGTGCAACTTTATGGACTTAAAGGTAGATGACCCGATCACATTTACGTAACACAGAATTATTTCAAACATGAAAGCTCGTATTTATCTCATCATCATACTGAAATTTGACGGCCTAAATCGGTATAATTACGGAATCGATGAAATCGATGAAATAACGTCGAATTACCGCGAATGGTGGTAACCACCGAAATAGTTTGTGTACTACTCAATGGGTACAGTTCACAGCATCTTGTGCGTCTAAAATAAGAACCATTAGAGCTATGCAACTCAAACTTTGGAACACGACTTTTTTAAGGATGATCAAGTTGAAAATCGGAACATCTACCTTTAATCAGATTTTTAAATAAAAATGAACCATATGTACATTCTTATAACAGGATATTGAACCATTTGGATATAGACCATGCAAATTTACTGGTACCTGTATAAAGAACACGCACATGCACATAATACAATTTGTATTACCTGCCGATACCGACTACGATTACAACCGTGTGTGCACAGTATGAATATGACACATAGACAAATAACATTAATTAGGCCCAAATTAGATCATGGACGTATGATAAATGTAGAAGCTTAGATGGATACCGGATATTTGCTGACTTTGCTGTCTGAAACTTTTTTATTAGTATTAAGCTGGTTGATTTGGTTTCATTCACATTTCTGTGAAATATTTATATTTATTTGTTAACATCAAGTAAGATTTTTGGTTGCCCGCCGGACAACTGCAAAAGTGAATTTTGGTTGTCTCGGGCAACGCTGGGTATAGGGTATAGGGTATATGGTATATGGTACAGGGTATAGGTATGGGTAGAGAGTATAGAGTATAAAGATATAGTTATGGTTATGGTTACTCTATAAGGCCGTGTGTCTTGAACTCGCCACCCTTACCGTTGCATGTCCAGATTTTTACATTTTACACCATCTGAGATTCGAATTAGCATATCGCAATAACTATTTGTTCTACCCCATAAAATGTATATATTTTCTGAACGGTAATCTCACAAGGAATCCAAATATGCTATTGGAATTTAGATAAGACCTGATGGTAACATGTTGTGATTAAGAATGTTAAAAAATTATCGATTTTTTTCATATTTTGATTTAAGCTCAATAATAATTTTATACCTATCCCAATCATAATTTTACTGTGCATATTTATGTTCCTCATGCAATTACCCATCAGAACATAATAGTTGTTAATGGTAAACATGTTGAAATATACTATATCGAGAAGTAAATGAGCACAAACGTTTAAATTTCATATTTATTAGAGTTTACAAGTAGATTTTTTTTGGTATGCACCCTATCCTGATTTAAACGGCTTTTTTTGAATTCCCCTATTTGCGAGCTTTCCAAAAATGTATAATTTTGCTATCATCGGTTAAATATTTCTTTTGTTATAGTCATGTATGTAAAACCGATGAATTAGGGCAAGTTCACTGTGTAGCGAATAGGGAAAAAGCCAAGGACAACGCAATCGATTCATGATTACAATTGTTGCACAATAGTTGTCACATTTGTTGAAACAGAATCCTATAGAATATAAAATAATCTATAAAATGAGAGCAAAATCATGTTTGTACCATACAGGGATGAGGAGCTATAGTAAATTGAACGTAGAATTGGGAACATTTTCTATATTCCCCATAGAGATTGCACACAGCGCCGCCGCCACCGCCGCCGCCGCCACCGCCACCACCCCTGACTTTCACAACATAATCAATCATATCTCGGCCAAACATTTATAGAAATACCTGATTTATTAACACAATGTAGCTAGATAAATAGGCTTTCACATGACACCTCAACCATAGCTCTACCACATTTAGTTGTTGAGTTAATAGAGAGAGATGGATGATTCGTCACCAAAAATGCAACGCCACCACCCTTTTTGGGTGGTGAGTTCAAAACACATGGCCATAATTAATGTGACTCCAATCCAGCCTTTAATGTTAAAAGCCCATTATTTCTTTAAACAGAACTTAATTAAGTGAGGGAAGTTGGATCACAATCAAAACGGGGCTTACTCAATCGTACCTGTACCTCGTATAGAGAGGGCCATTACATTCAGCTGGACAAGGTTAAGGTTAGGGTTAGGGTTAGGGATAGGGTTTGAGTTTGAGTTTGAGTTTTGGTTCGGTTTTAGATTTAGTTTTGCTTTTGGTTTTGTTTAGGTTTTTTGTTTTGATTTTGTTTTTGTTTCAGTTTTTGTTTTTGTTAGGGTTAGGGTTAAGGTTAGGGTTGTGTAGGGTTGAGGTTAGTGTTAGTGTTAGGGTTAGGGTAAGGGTTGGGGTAAGGATTAGGGTTAGGGTTAGTGTTAGGGTTATGGTCAGGGTCATGGTCATGGTCAGGGTTAGGGTTCAAATTAGGGGGTCCCTAGAAAGGTTACGTTATCAAATCCGGACGTCGCACGATGGTACACGGTATTAAAGGCATCCAATGATCGGTATATAGATCGCTTATTTTACTTCGTCTAATACACCTGTATATGCCTGTTCGAGGGGTTAAGAGTGTGGTATTTCTTTTATTTGATATTCCAGTTCGTGTCCTTGTTCAATTAATCTTTAGTGGTCGAGTTAAACACAACTATCCAAGTATTAGAGTTAACAACACTTCTACGATTTAGAGTCACTTTCGCGAGATAACGTGTTTTTAATTAATGAACCGTCGTACGGATCATCCCAAAGCCATCATAGTCACAACTAGATGGTGGACATTCTCATCTGATTGGAAACTAAATAAATATGCTCAAGGTATTAAATAACAGTAGGATCACTAAATTGGATTGTGGAATGTGACATCCATTTTTTTTCTTCTTTAGCTTCCTCCTTAATTACCTGACATGCAAAACACGTAGTAAACTTACAACAATGACAACAACAACAGAAAAATACAAGAAATCCCTCACACATTATACATTAATATATCAATACTGAATACTGTACATCCAATTTGATATGTGAAAATTAGCATAATCAAAGAAATGCAACATCCTTAATTTAAAAAAAAAAAAAATGCTTTTCTTCTATTTCACTTTAATATGGAGTTGATCCCTTTTGGAACATGAAAATCATAAGATAAAGACAAGCTTGGTTATTGAACATAATTTTGTTGGTATCATTCACTATGATAGTCATTGCCAAGTAGCGGGTGGGTGGATGGGTACGTGAGTGGGGAGTGTGTGGAGGGGTGGGGTGGATCATGTGTAGGGGTATGTGGATGGGTGGAGTGGGGATGTAGGGGTGTGTTGATGCATGGTTCATTGAATAGTTGGTTGTTTTAGATTTACATATATTTGACGCCACACCACCGGACACACAACAAGAAGTGACTAATTCAATTCTAGAAGAACGGTAAATAGTAACCCCATGTACACTACTGGCTGATTTGATTGGTTATTGGTTTAAATTCGCCTATGTTAGACATGGTAAGACAAGTGAAAAGGATATTTAGGTCTGCTTCGATTGGTTACTCAGTGGAAGTGCATCAAGATAGTCATTGGTACGAGTCTACCAATCAAAGATAATGTAAGAGAGGGACACACGATTAGATACTCTGGAGGGGGAGGGGGCATGGAATTTTTCTAAAAAACAACAACTTTGCCCACCATCCAGGAAAAAAACAAAACTTTGCCCACCAACCAGGAAAAAAAGTTGACCCACTGCTGAGTAAAACAAAAAATCCGACTCACCCAACTCAATGTAAGGTCATGTGTTTTAAGCTCGCCTTTCGGGTTCGGGGTGATAGGCCCGTAGCGAGTACCTCGGGCCTTTCGCGTTACACACGAATTTTGGCTTTCGCGACATGATTTTTAACTTTACACATTTATATTTGCTTGTATACCCCCTGAGGTAGTAAAAGTATACATTTTTTGAAGGAAATTTGCATGAGAAAACCAAATATGCCATTAAAATTATAGTACGACCAAGAACTAAAATGGTATGATCGGAAATGTTCGGGAAAATGTCAGAGTTTTTTAATTTTTGATTTGAGATCCATATATTTGTTATACCTACACCTATCATTATTTACTTTACATATTTGAATTCCTCATGAAATTACCCATTAGATGATTATAGTTGTCAAAGTTACTTCGTCGGTATGGTAATTATACCGGCTAGTGAATATCTCCAATTTTTATTTTATATATTGTTAGAATTTTCAGAAATATTTGTTTAAAGATGAACCCTTTCCTGATATAAACTGCATTTCTGAATTCCTCTAGTTACAAGCTTTCTAAAAATGTATACTTTTGCTATCATAGGTTGAACATTTTTCTGTTATAGTCATTTTTGTAAATCCGTTAAATTGAGGCTGATTATTCATGTTGACTGTGTAGCGAATAGGAAGAAAGCTGATGATCATGGTCTTATCCATAATTAATTAGTTGTTACAAATAGTTGACAAGTCTGTTGAACCACATACTTAAGGACTACTAAATATCCTTTAAAATGGGACCAAAATGGTGTTTGTAACATTAGGGGAAGACTAGTTATTGTACAAAGAACAAAGCATGGGATTATCCCCATTGAGTTTGTACAGGCGGCACCCTTCAGGCGGCACCCCTCCCAGCACCACCCCTGGTCCCAAACATCAAACAGCTGTATCTCCATTTCTGTATTAGCTATACCAATGTCATTTTGCAGGCAGATAGCTTGTTATTAAGGCTTGAAAATGATACCAAGTTTGTAGAGATAGCTTTTGTGGTTTTAAAAATATTTGAGGAAAATGACAGCATGAAACTGAAAAATGTAACGGCACCATCCTATTGGGAGGCGAGCTAATAACGCGTGACCGTAAAGAAAAACATTAAAACCTTAAAAAAATGTTTCCCACTTCGGTGGCGAAAACAAAGAAAAAACCGCCCGACCCCAATTTCCATGCCGCCCTCCCTCCTAAAGTAGGGATAAATCCATTAACAAAGTAGGTCAACTGGATCTTAATAATGATTGTCAATACAAGAATAGTCCTAGTATTTCTTGCAATTAGTTTCACCTTCATACCAGTAGCACTTTAATTGTGGGTGGAAAGTAGAAGTATGAGGTGTAGACAGCCACAGGCAAACTGAATTAGATTGGTGTCGTTAATTTATCCATTTTGACAGCCAGACCAGCCATCGTCTTTGGCTAATTGGTGTCGTAACGATTAAACACATCAAGCACAGTGTACACAAAATTGTCAAGTTTACGTTTTTTGATTGGTTCTAAACCTACCCAATCAAGTGAAGCCGCGAAATAAAAACAAGGAAAAGTGACTTGTACCCAATTATAGCTCGTTGCTCAACCAATTGAGGCTTGAAGCTATATGCGAATAATTAATTGACCTTATATTCTTCAAATTATATCATTTTACAAACGAGGATCCACTTTTATCCTATTTTAAGAGCAATTTTCTCTTCAATCAATTTGACATGATAATTTATTAGTACATGTGAAGTAAACACCTTATTTGTGCATACAAGCTAGGCATTTGTGGAATTAGAATTGTTAAACCTCGTCCTCCCGCGAAGAATGTTCGCCGATTGCGCTTAGTGCAAAAGACAGTGACCTAGGGCGTCTAGGCAGTGATCGCTTTTACACCCCTTGCGCTCATTTTGACGAAAAAAATTGAGGGTACCACCTTGCCCGGGGTAGGGTATAATAAGCCGTCAAAGTCCGATAGCACCTTACAATTCTTTTAAATCGCCATTTTGAAAAACATCTTAATTGTATGGTTCTTAATATTATAGTATATGTTAGAAACACCATTTCCCCTACTTATAAGCAAAACAAACCGGGTGAAATTCCGATATTTGGAGTTTCAATTTGGCGACAATTTCAATGTTGGCCTATATTTCACTGTACACTAAATACGACGGGATTTTGGGAGGTCGGCCATGTTTAGTGACGTCATTGTGACGTAATGCGTGGGATGTTTTGTATTTGTTTTGGTATGGAAAGAGGGGACCTCTAGCCATACCATGGTACCCAAGTATACATACTCTGCATCTGGCGGTTTGGATTCCCCCTCCCCCTTAAGAAGCAGTGTTATAAAAACGTCTCAGGAGGACAAGGGTTAATACGCATGCAATGCATTGTGGTATTAGAATTGTTAATACGCGTGCAATGCATTGTGGTATTAGAATTGTTAATACGCGTACAATACATTGTGGTATTAGAATTGTTAATACGCGTGCAATGCATTGTGGGAATAGACATTTTCAAATCTGGAAAGGTCTTACCATATTTCGTAAGCCTTCCGAATCTGACCGGACTGTTAAAATTGGAATAGTATGCTATTAGGCTCACTCGTTTAAGGGGTAAGGTACGTTTTGGAGAGAACACTCATATTCCTGGTAACTAGCCTCAATGTTATTGAAATGTTTCCCGAAAGGATAACAGCTTTTCTCTCTTTACAAACCAGACGAATACAAAATAATATAGCCCAAATTTGGATCTCATAGTGTACTGTAACGGATACTATAGAAAATACAATTTCTCATGGGACATATGTGAAATCAATCAATAATCCCCTCTTGATTGTTTATGTAGTTCCTTATTGGTTAATCTACTTGTATGCTTTCAGACACTAAGCATAGCAGCCACACTTAGCTGTATACAACCTATGGCTCCCAATTGATGAGCTCAAGAAAGACCCCCAAGTCCAAAATCAATACATTGATCGATATCGCTTAATACAATATTTTTGTCAAGAAATCATACATCATGTGAATGCTAAGACTAACCTACACTATTGTCAATTTTCATTACGATAGCACCTTTTGGTCATTTTCTACAATATTTTAAAAACTTCAAATGCCTGTATTTTAAAATAGCAAATATGGACTAAAGTCTTTCTACATGTAGCGCACAGATCTTCATATATGAATATTCCCAATTTGACCACTTTTGGCAGCAATTTTGTCTGCTATCTTGATTTTGATGTACATTAGCAGCATAAAAATGCTGGAAATGATTTTGCAATGGTCAAAAACATATAATTTAGTCATTTTATTTATGCTTTTATCATATTATTTGACCGGCGACTAAATGAATAATATTGGATTTTGGCTGCTATTTTGAAAAAGCGCCCAGACGCGAATGTTCTCAGGGTACAACCTATTACCCAACATATTCTGATTCCTTATGAAAACTGGTCTAGAAAACACATGATCATTTCTACCTCTCCAGGTGATACCTACCTCAATTATAGCCTGCTCTAATTGTTTTCGCTGATATCTTTTTTGTAACAATAAAAAAAATAACAATAAAATAACAATGAGCATTTATATAGCGCTCTTACACATTATACAATGGTACCACAGCGCTTAACAAAATTAAAAACATAAAATTAAAATAACAGTGTTTAAACATCACTCGCACTATGACGGTGAAATAAGTGAGTTTTTAACATCTTCTTAAATTGAGTCAGTGATGAAGCATGCCTGATGTGACGCGGTAAATTATTCCACAAAAATGGGCCGGAGGCATAAAATCCTTTTTTGGAGATAGTGAGACGAGTTTTAGGTACAGTGAGAATCCGAGTGTCAGAGGCAGAACGAAGACCACTTCTTTTAGGTACATAAGTACTAGTAAGGTCCTTAAGATAACAAGGCGCGCCATCATTGAAACATTTATATACAATAGTCAGGATCTTGAACTCAATGCGCGTTTTAACAGGCAGCCAATGTAACTTGTGGAGAAGAGGAGTTGCATGATCACGTCTTTTAGCATTATAAATGAGTTTGGCTGCTCGATTTTGGAGACGCTGTAGCCGTTTAATATCTTTTGCAGAAGATCCCTGTAAGAGAGAGTTGGAATAGTCGAGCCGCGATGTAACAAGTGCGCGTATGGCGTGATGACATGTTGTTTCATCAATAAACATCCGAATACGAGAAAGATTCCTAAGGTGAAAATTCAAACTGCGACAAATGTTAGTAACATGATGAGACATGTTTAAATGGCAGTCAAATTCAACACCAAGATTGCGTACATGGGGGGACGGTCTGATCTCAATATCACCAACACGAAGTGAGATGTTGCATAGTGACTTTAAGGCTCTTGGGTTGGCTGCAATGAAAAATTCTGTTTTATCACTATTCAAGCAAAGCATATTTTGCGACATCCAAGATTTGATATCCTCAATGCACGCAGATAACATAACAAGAGCATGGTCAGCATCCCCTGACTTATTTGGGTCAAATGAGATGTACAGTTGTGTATCATCAGCGTAAAAATGTACAGAAAGGAAGCCATAGCCTTTTTCTCGTGTTAATTTTGCGAGGTTTAAAGTAGAACTGAGAAAAGAGATCAACCATCCAAGATTCCTTTATTTGTATATAAATTCAAATAATTGCTAACATCAGTGGCGTAACAGCCGGGGGAGCAGGGGGGGGCACAGTGCCCCCCCCCCCCCCCCCCCTGAAGGTGCTCAGCAGGAAATTCAAACCTACCCACCAGGAAAAATAGGGGGAAGGGAAAAAGGGAAAGAAAAGAGAGAGAGAAAGGAAAAAGGGAGGAAAAAGAAAAAGGAAAAGGAGAAAAAAATGGGAATGAAAGAAAAGAAGAAAGGGAAAGAAAGAAAGAAAGAAAATTTCGCAGTACAAAAAGCACAACAGTCAACAAATTGTGTTTTTTGTACCCTGCGAAATGTTGTGACCGTGCGAAATTTTTGACCTTGCGTAATTTTGTGACCGTGCGAAATTTCTCCCCCCCCCCCCACCACTTACGTGAAATTCCGGGACGGAATTATTCTAACCAGGATTTATTTTGGCTGTGCCCCCCCCCCCCCCCTGACAACCAACCTCTGTAACGCCCCTGGCTAACATTGATTGTGTCTTATAGTCAGACAAGCTCTCACTATAATATTCTATGTACGCTCAGATATGGAAAGTGTGTTATATTTCTTGCGCTGGAATGCAATGGCTCCCGTCGACACCCGCATTATGAACATCCTCATCCAGGCGCGTAGCCAGCATTGTCATTCCGGGGGGGCAAGCGTCAATATCGTCCCTATTTTTTTTTTTATGTCCCTAAAATTTTTTCGTAAAAGGTTGCCCCAACTTTTTTTTCTAGTCACTTACCTCGTGAATTTCACGTAAGTGGGGGGGGGGGGGGGTCAAAAAAATTCGCACAGTCACAAAAAAATCGCACAGTCAAAAAAAATCGCACAGTACAAATTTCTCGTCCACATTTTTTAGCTTCTCCGTCCCCATTTTAGCAACAAAATTCGCACAGTTCAAAAAAAAATCGCACAGTCCAAAACAAATCGCACAGTAAATGTACTACAACCTCTCGCCCCGGCCCCCCCCCCCCCCCCGCTGGCTACGCTACTGTCCTCATCGGCAGACGACGGTGGCTACGAACGGCCGTTAATTTTGAATTTCCGTTGGTTTCAATGTAACAATGGATTTTGATTATATGACCCCATAAAATTCATCATAGGTTAGAAGAAAAAATTTCCAATCCAAAACCGTTCGGGATGGCTAATCATCCCAATTGTAAATGCTATTTTTTAAATTTAAACCGTTGTTAAGCGGTCGTCCCATTCACTTGATCAGGTAACCTCGTTTGCATATTTTAACCTGAATACTCGTGAATACGCCTATGTCCAGCGTCGTCTGCTCATCGGGATCCACAAACTACTGCCATCGACGATAAACGTTAATTCTTTTTGAATATATTCACAACGGATGAGGGCAGTGTGCATCAGCACAAGATACTAGTATATATATCAGCTGATGATGGAGATTTTTTCAAAATTAGTTTTGCGACTATTCATTTAATCATTTCAAAACTCTTTTACTAAAAACATATTTGGAGGTGTTAATAATATTACTTGTATTTTTCGATGATTTGAATATTTCCTAACGTTCGATTTCTCTACAAGTAACCGACAAGCGTTATGAGAGAGCCTTGTCTGGGTGGTTTAGCCCTCGTCCTGCTAAGCCTATTTTGTAACCTCTTTTTACTAAGTGAGGGGAGGGCGGGGGGAGGGGGTACAATGCACTACCAAAACCCTATTGTATATTTCACGGACATAAATTATGCTAATGAGCTCATTAAATGACGTCACTCACATCATCGGGTTTTGCCGATGATTGAAATCCGTTGATTGAAATTCTAGGTCGAGTAAAATGATGTTCTTATTTGTTGTCTGTGAGCTTTTCTGATTTTTTTCCCGTATTGGAGTATTTTTTATTGAAAATAGACAGTTCAAATTAAACGTTGGTTCCAAGTTCAAGTGACAGCACATGTATTAAAGGCGACAGCAAAGGCAATATGCAAGCAACATTTGAGAAAAAACGATGCCCGACTTTGCAAGAAAGTGTACGGGGAAGTGTACGGGTGAATATGACAAACCAAAACAGCCTAGTAAATAATCACCTCCGTGGCGCAATTGGTTAGCGCGTTCGGCTGTTAACCGAAAGGTTGGTGGTTCGAGTCCAGCCGGGGGCGTTGTTACTTTTTGCATTTAATGCAGATCGACAAATCACAGTAAAAATATAATATTGACAAAATCACAGACCACTTACACAAAAATCGCATCTGCGCATGCTCCTGTCGTGATCGAAATCTACCACACAAGCAATGGGCGAGTTTTATAAGTGCAATGGTATACCCAGAGGTCTCGTCTTTATATACATCCAACGCATGACGTCCCAATGACATTATAAACATGGCCGACCTCGAAAGAGCCGTTACACTGAAAAATTGGCCAACATCAAAGTGTTCGCCACAAAAGTTCCAAATATCGGAATTTCACCAGGTAGTGGATTATAAGAGAGGTAAATGATGTTTCTAGCGTATAAAGGGTTCAACAAAAGAAAGTATACCACTTTGTTTATGTCATTTTGAGTAACTTTCAATTTTTTTTTGACCAAACAGGCTAGATAGGCATTTAGATAAATCTTTTGGGCATATTTTGATACCAAATTTCCCCCCTAACAACAAAGATAAACCATGATTAGCACCATTTAAAGGAAAATATCCCATTTTCAAAAGTCGCATTTCCAATACACAGCACGAGAAGATTTGGTTAATCTGTCCATGTTCTCCCCATCCATAACATTCCTTTACATTCAAATCCTTCACCCATGCATCAGTTTACATTTGAATTAGCCCGCGCATTGAGGGATATGCGCGGTGATCAGTACGGGATAAATACGGCATAGGTGTGTGTTAACAATTGGCCTATTCTTCTCGTGCTGTGTATTGGAAATGCGACTTTTGAAAATGGGATATTTTCCTTTAAATTGTGCTAATCATGGTTTATCTTTGTAGTTAGAGGGCAAATTTGGTATCAAATTATGCCTAAAAGATTCATCTAGAAATGCCTATTTAGCCTGTTTGGACAGGAACAAATTGAAAGTTACTCAAAATGACATAAACAAAGTGGTATACTTTCTTTTATTGAACCCTTTACTATAATATTCAACTTGACTTACTTGACTTAGGGCGGGTGATTTTTCCGAACCACAATGCCTCTCCAGATCTTCCTATCCAACATAGCTGTCTTGATTTCTTCCACCTGCAGTCCTGTATCACGTTTGAGTATGTCAATGTAGGTCAGGGCTGGTCTACCACGCTTTCTTGCTCCGTGCTTTGGGATCCAATGTATAAGTTTGTGTACAAGCTCCTTGGACCCTCTGAAGCAGTGTCCAGCAAATCTTGCTCTGCGTTCTCTGATCTTGTCCGAGACTTTTGGCATGTCCCCATACAGGTCCTTATTTGTCACATGCTGACTCCAGTTGATGTTGAACACAGATCTTAGCATCCTAGTGTAGCATCCATCCAGTTGTTTACCAAGCTTTGGGGTGACTGTCCATGCCTCACATCCATAAAGGAGGACGGATTCTACTGTAGCTATGAACAGTCTTTCTTTGAGCTTTCTGGATAATGATTTAGCCTTCCATAGCTGACTAAGTTTGCCACAAGCTCTCCATGCAGCTGCTTTGCGTGTTTTGATGTCCTTTTCAGTGTTGTTCATCCAGGCTCCAAGGTATTTGAAGTCTTCCACTTTATCAAGGCGCATGCCTTCACTTGTGGTAATTACAGGTACTTGCGTCTGGTTGAAGGACATGTACTTCGTCTTTGCAGCGTTCATTTTGAGCCCAACTCTTCCCACTGAAGTCTCCACTCTATTGAGTAGTGATTGCGCTTGAGACACTTCCTCAGACAACAGTAATATTCAAGACTATACTATTACTAATTCAAAGTGGTGATTTAAAAATGTTCTAAGGTGGCAACCACCCCCCACCCTTACCCTTAGACTTTGACGGCCTATCCTACTCCCGGGTAAGGTGGTACCCTCAATGGTTTTTCGTCAAAATAAGCGCAAAGGATGCAAAAGAGATTACCTATGCCCTAAGTCACTTTCTGCTGCGTTTTGGTGCCACCGGAGAAAACCCATAGGAACTATAATATTCAAATTTAAACTGCACATCCCCAACCTGTGATTATTTGGAATTCGCGCTCGTTGGTTTGTGTCGAAAGTGCTGATGGGATAGCCCTACCCGATATTGTTACTAACACCGCCTCATCAGCAGCAGGTCGCTGCACGTAATCAAGCAGGAATTCAATGCATAACGAAAATGTTAGTACAGAGATGTTGAAATCTCGTAACTGCTAGGTTCGATCATTATGGCGACGTCCATACACGTGATATTCTTTTATTCTAAAGATGATTTTGTCTTAATGCGACACTTTAAAAAACTTTAAGGGGGGTCTAGGTTGATTGACACTTTGGAAACAAATTTTCTCAATGTGACCTGCCGAGGACTTACCCGTAGTGTTAAATATCAAATTAAAGCTCAGGTCAAGACGTTTCAGAAAATGCGTGTTATTTTGATACAATTGCCATGGTAACCATGCAAGGCATCTGATTGGCTAAACAGTGGAACGAATGTAAATAGAAAATGAAATGTTGCATATACACCATACTTGGGTAGATGATGTATTTGGTCTGTGAAATATCATAAATGTTACACCTGGACTTAACCAGAAAAAAATAAAACAAAATCTTTTAGGCCTAACCAATACAATGAAACTATGTTACATGGGTTTTCAGTATCGGTAGATAAAATGACAACGGTGAACAACTTTGGTTTTTAATCATCTTATAGTTAATTTAATTTCATATCACAGAAAGTTAGACAATCCGAAGTGATGTTTTTAACAATACCAAACACCTGTAAAACTTATTGATACAAGTGATTGGACTGCATCTATGTACAGTGGCGTAGCTAGGTTTTTTTTCAGGGGGGGCAAGATTTCTAAAATTTTCGTAAAAGGTTGCCCCCCAAAAAAATTCAAGTCGGTCAACTCGTGAATTTCACGTAAGTGGGGGGGGGGGGGGGGAGTCAAAAAATTTCGCAGTCCAAAAAGCACTGTAGTCAACAAATATTGCCCAATCCTCAGGGTTGTAAGCAGTTTTTCCACAAAAATGTTCATTTTTTTTTTTTTTAAAAACCAAAATGGTCATTTTTAAATGGTTACCCCACATATAAATACTATATGTAAGGGGAGGGGCGGGGGCACAAAGGGGGGCGGGGGCACAAAAATTTCTTTCAGGGGGGGCATCTGCCCCCCCTGCCCCCCCCCCCCTGAGCTACGCCACTGTCTATGTATGTCTTCGTCTAAAGGATTTTTTAAACTAATGACTCCCGTGCAATCGCCATATAACGAAAGAATCCTGCCTGCTCAGTCTGTAATCAGGGTTTGACAGGTGAACAACATATATAGAACGACATAGACACCATGGGAAGACTCAAAGGCAAGGCTCTGAACAGAACGCCGAACCTCCGCGCTTGCTTTGTGCATGAACAAAACAAGCACGGTGCACTGGCGCTCAAGGGCGACCATGTGGACCCTCTCACATCCCAGCCAGTTCCCGCTGAGTCACCGAGGGGTTCTTGGAGACCTGGATGCGCTTGGCTTGGCGTTTCGATTATATTTCAGCGTATGCAAGCGCCAGCCTGATCGCAGCATGCAGAATGTGAAATTGCAATGGCAATTTCGGACAGTGCTCTCACTGCGTCTTATTCATATTTTGATATTTTTTCAGCGCAGTGTAATTGCTGGCCTGATTGCCGTAGGTGTGACAGGGCCTTTAACTTTCTAAAGCTTTAGGATTGATAGCATCACATTTGTAGATTATCAATAAAAACATTTAATATATTTATATTTCCCACAAATCTGATGCGATATGGGAAAACCCTCCACATGGTGAACCTTTTTTATAATGAAGATATTTATGTCATAAGAAAGCTGAAAATGCTGATTACAGAAATGTTTCGATCATTTTCTTAATAATGATTGCATAAAGTATACTTTTTAATGAAGTAGAAATACATCGAGGTATTATCTTAGATTATCGACGTTAGAGGAACAAGATGTAGATTGATCTAGTCTACACCTTATAAACGAAATGCACTATATATACCAACATATGGTTACTGATGGCCACGGAAATACAATGAATTATTGAATGCAATGTATCCTAAAATTATTCAATCAAGTGTCTGGGATTTAGTTGGTGTTGCATAAACTAATACAGCTTAACGCCAATAGAATTCACTATCTGACATTATTGGCTTTCTACGCATCATCTCTTAAACAGTACAGACCACACAGGCCAGCTCATCCCCGGTGATGTATGGACGACACGGCAAATTCCCGTGTGAACATCGTCCCTCAACAGGATACAGCAGAGCAGCGTCTTGACTGCCTGCGACAGAATCCAAACGGCCCTCTGCATTCTCATCTACGCAGATGTATTCTTTTGAATTCTCATGATTGTAATGTGCCGTCATCAGATATCCCTGGTACTCCTCTGTCCAATCACGAGGACACTGGGTTTTGGCGGGAATCATTAGCATAGTGCCTCGACGAGAGACTCTGCAAACAGCACAAGGGATCTCGAGATCATGCACATTGGCTAGTGGTGGAAACGTGTTAGTTTCGTATTCAGCTGAATATATGACTGCCCATCCCTGTTCACCAGGAAGCACCTGCAGATATTCTGGATCGTAAGGAAGACATAGCCAATTTGATCCACCTCCTTTGTGTTGGTAAAAGTCTCCTGCGGTAAGTCCTGCAAACAAAACATTCACGAAATGTCATCATCCGGTCGGAAGTGAGAATAGTTGTTCTTTACTAGAATAATCTTAAAGCTGGGCAATGATTTCACTATTACCAAACCAATGTTCACAAGATTAACCCTTCGATCACGGTCATTTTAATACGATTATGACGGAAATTGGTTTGAACATGAACTACGAGAAGCCAACTGAAATGTTCTTGTAGATGTGAGCTCCTGAGGAAATTGCATAACAGTGTGAGGCAGAATGATATCAACCCATGTTCCCAGGTTATTATCTTAGTCATTAGACTTATTTGAGAAACAAATATTGAGGATTGTATATATGGGTGGCTGAAACTTTCATATTTTAAGTTTTCCAAATTGATGGCTGGAGTGTTGTCATTCTCATTAAAACGTCTGATTTTCCCGTCCAAACACAGTCACAAAATATACTGTTTTGAATAAGAAAATTTCAATTCCACATTAACACTCTACTATTCAATTAAGTATGAGTCTGTTTTGGCTGCTTTATTTTATTAACGAGTAAGAATGACATTTTCTGTGATGCAGACACACCCCTACACGATTTTAATAACATCTGTTGAATTATAACAACTGTGTTCAAGAATTATTTCTACGTATTCTTTGCAAGCACATTTCTGTAAATAAATTAATATTATTCTAACCCGCAGGATTTTCACAGTTGTATGCGGCTCGTATGGGTATTTAGCAATACCATTTTTATATGCAGCTGTGTGTTTGGATAACAGGGTTGTGTGTTGTGAACTCTGAACCAACTAAATTATAGATTACTTGACAATTTGGTGTGTCTAATCACACACACTGCTTTGGCATAGTTATCCATGATGTGAAAACGGTAATCCATTATGTGACATTGCTAGCAATAAAGTTAGAGTACATACCATAATCTCTAAAACGCGCCTGTACTCGGGATAGTCAATGAATGGCAAGTGTATGGGGGAATCAAAAAGTGATTGAAATTAGAATGAAAATGAAATGAAAAGGATATATATATAGTAGCAGCAGCAACCTCACCTGGTCAAATGTCAAATGTTTGGCCATGGTATTACATGACACCGTTCGTGGCACGACCGTTGCTTTTACTCAATGTTCGCGTTATGCTTACGTTTAAAATTATATTCATATAATGCAGGGAGACAAATGTGCAGGAAGAATAATTCATTGGTAGATTACCAGTGTAGTCACCTTCGGAGCCGTAATTTCACCCTTATTAAGATGAGCACTCCTGATGTAGTTCTCGTTGAAAATGACTATTGGGAAAAATCACCGTGTTGCATAATATAGCTTTTCTTCATCATCTTCATCTGTGTAGATAATTTTATGCTCTGAGGTCTCTGGGCTGCGGACCAGACTTTGGCGGGTTAAACCGGTTTTGTGAGCGCTCAACCGTCCCACTTCCCTCATGGCATATGGTTGGAGGTGGAATCAACTCCGCTTGTCTGAACGCCTTGGTGCTTCTGCAAAGCCAGATAAAGTAGCTTGTTCGCAAGGCTATTTTGGTTGCTGTGTCTAAGATTGGTTTTCTCTTCCCGCTGGGGATTCCTAGTGAGGCCAGACATTTGCTGATCGTGGTACTATAAATAGTGGAATCGCTTAAGGGCCATTTTGGCCATTACGTTAACTTGTCGGATACAAGCAAACCATGATGATATATTCTTCTTTAGGTTATGACACGTGCTTCTAGAAGGGGTGCTCATGACAGAAATCATCATAATCCAAGATGGCTGCTCCCATAAAATGACGTGTTGCAAAAGACAATAAAATGTTGTTAATCACAGTCTAAATACTGGACGGATGTATTATATCAGTGGAATTATCTTATATGGATATGTTTTGTTGGTTATCAAAAGTTAATTTTTGAATCCAACATGGCGGCTATTGATACAACGATTTTATACGTAAAGTCCCAAAATAATAACGTACGGTATATTTTATAGTTTATTTCATGTTTATGTATACTAGATAAGGCTATGTAACATACAACCACAGGATTAAAAGATGGCCGCTATTCAAAATGGCCGCTACAATGAATAACACTAATGATTCAAATACAGTGTGAAACTTTCTATTTTCAACCCATAAATATGATAATTAATATGATTCGTTACCTGCTAGCTCAAAGTTATTACTGGATGAGCTGCTCAATGGACATAATTTAGAGTAACGGGCCCTAACGGAATCAAAGTTTACGGGTTTCTAATTTCCCACCAAGACTAAATTTAGGAATAATATGAGGCCACTACTTCGAACATCCACACAGGAAACTAGTGACAAATAGCTCAATCGACCAGACAACTATGCGAATGCACAGTTGCTCATAAAGTTCCGTCTGTTGCGGTACCAGAATGACAAATGACAAAATCGTACCCACAGATTGAAGAACGACAGTGAACTAACATCGTATGCTTCGTGGACTGCACACAGAGATGGCACTTATGGCGAAATATGAGAGATCCGTTAGATTCATCTGGGTGGACAGAGGGCCTCTCTTTTTTACTATCCCATTGATAGTCAATGTATGCATTGATTTGCTCCTTGAAAAGCTGGTTTGATCACTACTTAAGCAATCCCAGATAGATATTACAGTTAGGCACACCTTAATGGTAAAGCTCATTCTCACATTCAATAATACAACAGATATGGATAGCGTTCGGTATGGGTAAAGAGTTGAACCGAAGTCCACACTCTCAGAACAAAGGTTAAAATCTTTAACCATGTTGGTTACAATTTTAACCAACGGGAGGTTACCAGGTGAACCACACAATTGGTTGGTTAAAACTGTAACCAACAGCTGTTGGTTAAACTTTGACCTGTGGTTGGTTACAAATTTTAATCATTTGTTGGTTAATATGTTTTGACCAACAGTGGTTGGTTAAACTTTAACCTGTGGTTGGTTACAATTTTTAATCATTTGTTGGTTAATATGTTTTAACCAACAGTAGTTGGTTAAAAAAATGTTGGTTAAACTTTTATTTTTTTTGCTAAACTTTAACCCATACAACATTACAATATTGATGTTTCATTGGCCCGATATTGGCTTTCAATATTGGCGCCAACCCGTGGCCAGGACCAACAAGGGACTGGACAAGGCACAAGATCCTAGCTACGAGGCCGGGAAGCGATAACTTGAAACAGCAGCCGCAATTTTTAGACCACGTCAGAATTTGTATATGAAATCTATCGTGTTATTTCCCGCCTCTGGTATAATGTGCCCATTATTGGAACAAAATTGGTTGCCAACATAATGCCAATTGAAGAGCGCCAATGTAAAACCAATATTGGTCCAATATTAGTTGGCAACATGATGCCAATTGAAGAGCGCCAATGTAAATACCAGGGGGGGGGGAATAACACGATTGATTTCTTATACAAATTCTGACGTGGTCTAAATAATATGCGCAAAATATTTTCCTCGCCAATGAAAATCTTTGGCGGGAATCTTGTTATGACCTATTGTTGGTTAAAATTATGATGCCTTAACCAACGTTGAATAAACTAAAAATTAATTATATTTTTACTCTTTAACCAACGCAGTATTAAAAGTAATTTTTAACCAACGCTTCATTTTTAACCAATGTTGTATACTTTTTAACCAACATTCTTTTAACCCATGATTATTTAATACCTGTTCTGAGAGTGCAAAGCCCTGTGAATGCTCCACGCATTTACACATTGTGATACGACATCATCGGTCCAATAAGGGCAAACTTATGTGCTTGGAAAGCATACGACGAGGGGAGGGCTAGTAACAAGCCAGGTGCAATTGGGAGACTACCTCCAACAAAGGTATTAACATTTTATGGACAATTCAACATAGGAAAACAACAGACGATATGCTGTTACCAACAAAGTTCATTTATTGCGGAATGCACTTCTTCAACATTCAAATCGGGACATACATGTATATCAAATGGGAAGATGGGCTTCAAGTAACCGGACAAGACAACACGTACCTACTCCAGGAAGTTTTGGATGGAAACAGACAAACGGTGTTTGGAATCCGGTTTGGTTAACTATCCCCAAGGTATCAGATACATGCAAAGAGTTTATCAAATGTGTATAAAAGATGGAACTGTTCAATATGCACCAGCAGGTCTTATAAATTATAATTCACTGGCATTTGTAAATGTAAATGTGCCAAATAGTGAGAAATCAAGAATAAGGATGCTATCCTTGTTCTATCTCATTGTATTAAAATAGGCAGACATTTATTCGACCTGATGGCTGCCAGCCAGTTAATTGATAACTGTTTGCATTTATTTTGCGTATGATTAAGTGGATGAACCACATATATCCCCAGAAATATCGGAACAAAATAATGCTTTTTTAAAGCAAGTTTTACATCACCGACCACTTATATCTTCTTTGGCGGCCATATTGGATAATTACCATCTTCAAATATCTTCTATCAATTAAAACACATCGACCACAACATTCCTTTTGTCAAGAGTTACTCTTTACATAAAATGTATCATTGATATATACGATAAGTATTAACCGGCCGCCATTTTGAATTTTGCGACCATATTGCAATTTTGATCAATATAGTGTATTCGTATTATATTTGTATCACACTAGTACACTATTAACACTAATCACATATTGTTGAATGCATTTAAACATTTAATGTGTAATATATGGACGCCATTTTAATTTTTAGCCGCCATCTTAGGTTCCAATCATCTGTCAAATGAGCACCCCTTCCAAAATCAATTGTTTTGACCTAATGAAGATTCGTGCAAACTTTGGTGCTTGTATCCGGTCTGTAAACGTAATTTCGTTAAGCGATTCCACTAAAATCCCTCTGAGTTTCCGGTCACTGGCAATTTTCAGGATGTCTGTCTCTTTTGGTTTTCTGTACGGCAAGACTGGATTACGGTATTTTGTGCCATCTGGTGTTTGGAATGCTATGGTAGGACTGAAACTTTGATACTGGGATGTTGATGGTCTGTTGTTGTTTGCTTCATCGACATATGGTATCAGTCCTGATACAATTGCTCTCAATGTTTGGTCATGGCGCCAATTGTACCTTCCATTCTCTAAGGAAAAGCTGCAACAGTTCAGGATGTGGAGCAGAGTACAATTTCGGTTGTGACATAACTGGCACAATCCCATATTTGTCTTGCCCCAGAGTCTCAGGTTAGTTGGTGTTGGGAGTTGGTCATGGGTGGCATTTATCTGGAACGACAGTGTGAGGTGTGAGGGGGGGGGGGGTGTATGGTGTGAGTTAGTTGGTCACGTAGGCCTACATTGTACCATGTTTTATGTGCAATATCTTTTGGGGGAGGGAGGGGGTAGTGTGTATGTGGTGTGGGGGATGTGTATGGGGTGTGGTGTGGGGGGGGGGGGTAATTGTGGTCTTTATAACAAATAAGTGGTCTTACAAATAAACTATACCATGAATAATTATAATAATAATAATAATAATAATAATAATTCTGGTGTCCAAACATACAGGAGTTTCTTCCATGATTTGTCCACTTGCATGGCAGAGTCCCATCGCAGCCACTGTCCTTGTTTCGCGCATCCATAAAGGTAGATCAGCATCTCATCCTCGTCAACTTCTTTAACCAAACTGGTCAGGCACTGCCTGTGTTCTGTCAGGGTCATGTCTTTAATTAGCTTCTGATTCTTCTTGAACCCCAAGCCTGCTTTGTCAGTCTGACCTCTGCCGATTTAATTAAGGATGAGATGTCGTTCTTTTTGTTCCAGCTCCTTCACTCCATTCCATCTGGACCGCTTCTTTTTCATCTCTAAACACTCTCTGTATAGTGTTTGAGTTTTTCGATCTCTGGAGTGCTTGTTGAGATGGTATTTGGTTAGCTGCATACATTTCACTGAGGTAAAGAAATATTTTGGAACTATTTCATTCAGTAGTGTTTTCTGTAGTGTTGTCGTCGAAAGTTCTAAATTATTTCTTTAAAATAGCTCCTTAACTCAATATGTATCAGTACATCTTCAAAGTTCGATTTCTAATGCAAAGTGCTGAATAATCAACGATATACTCTGTTGTATAACCATTCTACTAATCTGAACAAGTATGCATCGAATTAAGACAGTCTGTACATGACTGTCGATTCAGTAGTAAAATTCAAGTCACACTATCATGTAGAGACACATAGTAGTTCGTCTTCGTACTTCCATGGTACCCACTTCACACATAGAGTTAATGCTGGTATGGCAAGTACAAACGTACGAGGAGGGTCAACAGGTCAACATTTTATGGGAGCTTTCTATCATTTGTATCGTTGACAGCTATTGTCTCCATTGGTCCTGATGACCTGGTCATTCGACTCAAATGAGCTAGCTTGGTGAAATAAAGGGTGTATACGATAATATGCAATAAAAGTGTATTTTCATGGAGCTATCACATTCATGCAGCGGCTTTACCAGCTGTAAAACAGCATAATATTTATATAATATTGGATGGCTTTGAGAGTGATACAAGAAAATATTTTTTATAGCGAGTGCAATATTTTCTTGTATCACCCGAAAATAAGACGAAAATAAGACATCCAATATTATTATTATTATTTATATCAGGCTTTTACCCATAGTTGCGTGTTGATTTAATTTTATTTGCAGAATCTTTGTTCAGCCAAAGTTCGTTAAAATCATCATCACTTAGAGAAGCGAATCTCCCGGGAGTCTGCTGCGGTTCCGACATTTTGCAAACTTGTTGATTTGTTGTTTTCGTAGTGGTTCCTCACGTAAGCCTGCTTCATTAAGCCGATAACACGTATTTGCGATACCCATGCAATCAGCGAAAATTAGTCTCGACTGCATGATTAATAAACGCTAAAGTTGCGTGAGCTCCTTTGTATACAATAGTATAGACGAATATTCGTAGCGAACAAATAATGGGTATGAGACTAAAAAATATTGGACGGCAATATTTTTAGAATATTGGATGCATCCGGGTACTTTGGTTAAACAATATTGAATACACAGTTTTATTGTACCGTTAAAAAGCCTGATATAAATAATAATGAACAATATCGCGGATCTACTCAGCGCTCGCCTATCCACCTCATTCAACACTGAAATCCATTGTGATTATTTCTATCAAAACCAATTTTTGTATCGTCGGGGCTGGCAAATTATATTTTTTAACTTCTTCGCTCGAAACAGTTATTGTTTCATCTTTTACTTTTAAATAAGCCTAAATGTAACATTATTTATAGTACAGATAGCGGTTCACCACTTGAGACTGTCAAGACATTGTCGCGCCTCAGTGCGGCCAGAGCCATTTACAACGGGATTGTGGCACTAAATTGATCTGCACTAAAAATCGCTGGTTTGTCGCGTCGTTAAAAATCTCGTTTAATGATATGTCTCTGAAGGGTAAAAAACGGTATTTTCCATTTCGTCCTATTGCCATTTTGTCCTCTCCCGATTGGTCCTTTTCCACTTTCTCCCCTACCACTTGGTCCTTGTTATTTCATCCTTATGCCATATTATCCATATGCCATTTTATCCATATTCCATTTTGTCCTTTCCTATTTCATTTAATGCCATTTTGTCCTTTGCCAATTAGTTCTCTCCTATTTCATCCTTTTCCATTTCGTCCTTTATCATTTCGTCCTTTATCATTTCGTCCTTTGTCATTTCGTCCTTTGCCATTTTGTCCTATTGCCAATTAGTCCTCGAAGCTTCTGGATTTTTAGATTTTTTTAACACCACCCAGTGAGTCCTTCTGCTATTACAATAATGTGGGATTTTGGCGTTTGTGACTGATTTTGTGTGGTGTGTAAAGAATTGATCATCAAATTGTCATCAAAACTCTCTTATATCCTCTCTACCCCGCCCCCCCCCCCCCCCCTCCCTATCTCCCCCCTGACTTCCCCTCCTCATCTCTCTCTCCTTTTCCGCTTCTGGGGACCCGGGGGCTTGAGTCACCAAAGCCCTCCACCCCTGGACACGTGTTTGTACATTAGTGTTGAAAATGGTGGCATTAATATATTTTTGTCAAATATTTAACCAAAACCCGGTCCAGTAAAACTGAAAGTAAAGTAAAAATAATGACTAGTCAATTATCGACCCGCTATTGTCTTAATCCGAGCAATTGGTAATCCGTTCAAGATAAAGAGGTACTTATCCAATCGATATATAAATGTTTGTTTATATTATCCAGCTAACTGAACATTGTCCATGAACAGCGCCACAGAAGATATAATATAAATGGAATCTGTCGCTGGCGGCTCACTCTGCAGTAGTGCAGTAACCTGACCAAGTGAGCCGTCAGCGACCGATTCCAAATCTAACAAGTAATTGTATAATCACATTATTGAACTTATTTTAAAAAGTTGTTACCTTCATAAACCAAGTTGGCAGTTGATGGACATGTTCGTCGACCCCATCGGACATACGTAGTCCCGACATTACCAGGATGCGGTATGTCCTGCCCAGGCGCCCCGGCATCACCTTCGTCACCTTTCAAACCCCGTAAGCCTTGCGGCCCTGTCGCACCTGGCAAGCCATCTGAAAGCAAACATGTGAGACTACCACTAATATACTATACCGTAATTGCATTATTATATCTAGCAGAGATATCAGGATTAAAAGGCAGATGTGAACGTCAGTTGTTATTTTGGCCAGCCCAAACCAGAATACTGGTATATATTTGATCTATTGAAGAAGAAATACATTGTTTCAGCAAATATTTTATTTATGATGAAAAGTGTAGTAAAAGAAGATCATATGAAGTTACATCACTTTGGAGATATGAGCCTTCAAAGTTTTTGACATTTCATCCAGGTCACAAACTTTGGAATAGTATGTTATACTTTGGAAAACCATGGCAAAACCATTCAGTACCAATAAACATATTTCAGTGATTATCGGTTTCTTATAATCAATCATATATTATCAATATAATCAACTTTTGGTGTACATATTTCAAAGAAATATTGAACGCTGTTTGAAATTTGAACACGATTGTCCTATCACGTAACCACATTAAGAAATGTGTCAAATCCTGGCTTATGCACATACGTATACCAGTTGTATGACGCATTATAATGAAGTGGGTGTGGTTTAATATGGTAATTAAGTCATTTTAATTGGACCCAAAAATATTGGCTATTACGTCATCGTGCGCATCAACAACCATAGGATACGTCAATTTTTCAAAAGGAGTGGTCAATTTGTTATTTAAATATTGCAATCAATTTCCCCAGTTATTTTCTCTTAACTTTTACTAGTTAAAAATGAATTAGAAAGACAATAAAATATGGACATTTTGTTTTGGTTGCCGTACTATAGTGCAAACAAAATCTCAAACTATACAATCCCCGGGAATGGTGCGTCACTTTACCGAGGTGCGTCACTTTCCCATGAACCATGACGCTACCCTGTGTCACAAATGTGACGGTACCCTTAGTCCGTTTTGTGACGCACAATTGATTACTTCTAACGGACCATCTCAAATGACGCACCCCACCGTCATACATCATTGTTACTGATTTGGATTGCAATATGAAAATACTTTTTGATAAGTGTAATTTATTTTTTTCCAGAGCGGCATATACCTGTCATATACGTAAGTACCATTCCCCGAGGTATTTCCGGTATGGGTATTTTTACGCATGCAATTTCTGCACTGAACACGCGGTGAGAGTATGGGTATAGAGAATTTTGAACTTCGGGAGTTGCATATCTAAAAATGATGCCTGGTTGGTGGTTAGTAGGGCCTACATGTAAAATGTAATGTTCGTAGTTTGTTGTACGCATGATGACGCACCCTGTGACGCACCCAGGTAAAATGACTGACATTGACACACCCATTCGTCAATATTGTGACGGATCAAAGGCTACCCATGACGTACTCTGCGTCACAAATGTGGTGGTAAATGACACACCCATGACACACCTCTCACGAGGGTCGTATATTGCGCCATACAAATGATATGTGCATAACTCTGACTTCAAAATAATCACTTAAAAATATAATGTTCGTCCAAATTTAAAATGGGAATATCTGTTACTGCCCTCTTCAATTGGTAAAAAAATGTTTTTCAGTATGATCTGAGGATGCTGTTACAACTTACCTTGTCCTTCGGATCCTGGTATTCCATCACGTCCATCTCTACCGTCTCGTCCTCGGAATAAGGTGTTGACGCCAGTAATGCCAGATGCACACATAGCTATAGTAGGAATATGTATCAAAACTCTCTTATATCCTCTCTACCCCGCCCCCCCCCCCCCCTCCCTATCTCCCCCCTGACTTCCCCTCCTCATCTCTCTCTCCTTTTCCGCTTCTGGGGACCCGGGGGCTTGAGTCACCAAAGCCCTCCACCCCTGGACACGTGTTTGTACATTAGTGTTGAAAATGGTGGCATTAATATATTTTTGTCAAATATTTAACCAAAACCCGGTCCAGTAAAACTGAAAGTAAAGTAAAAATAATGACTAGTCAATTATCGACCCGCTATTGTCTTAATCCGAGCAATTGGTAATCCGTTCAAGATAAAGAGGTACTTATCCAATCGATATATAAATGTTTGTTTATATTATCCAGCTAACTGAACATTGTCCATGAACAGCGCCACAGAAGATATAATATAAATGGAATCTGTCGCTGGCGGCTCACTCTGCAGTAGTGCAGTAACCTGACCAAGTGAGCCGTCAGCGACCGATTCCAAATCTAACAAGTAATTGTATAATCACATTATTGAACTTATTTTAAAAAGTTGTTACCTTCATAAACCAAGTTGGCAGTTGATGGACATGTTCGTCGACCCCATCGGACATACGTAGTCCCGACATTACCAGGATGCGGTATGTCCTGCCCAGGCGCCCCGGCATCACCTTCGTCACCTTTCAAACCCCGTAAGCCTTGCGGCCCTGTCGCACCTGGCAAGCCATCTGAAAGCAAACATGTGAGACTACCACTAATATACTATACCGTAATTGCATTATTATATCTAGCAGAGATATCAGGATTAAAAGGCAGATGTGAACGTCAGTTGTTATTTTGGCCAGCCCAAACCAAAATACTGGTATATATTTGATCTATTGAAGAAGAAATACATTGTTTCAGCAAATATTTTATTTATGATGAAAAGTGTAGTAAAAGAAGATCATATGAAGTTACATCACTTTGGAGATATGAGCCTTCAAAGTTTTTGACATTTCATCCAGGTCACAAACTTTGGAATAGTATGTTATACTTTGGAAAACCATGGCAAAACCATTCAGTACCAATAAACATATTTCAGTGATTATCGGTTTCTTATAATCAATCATATATTATCAATATAATCAACTTTTGGTGTACATATTTCAAAGAAATATTGAACGCTGTTTGAAATTTGAACACGATTGTCCTATCACGTAACCACATTAAGAAATGTGTCAAATCCTGGCTTATGCACATACGTATACCAGTTGTATGACGCATTATAATGAAGTGGGTGTGGTTTAATATGGTAATTAAGTCATTTTAATTGGACCCAAAAATATTGGCTATTACGTCATCGTGCGCATCAACAACCATAGGATACGTCAATTTTTCAAAAGGAGTGGTCAATTTGTTATTTAAATATTGCAATCAATTTCCCCAGTTATTTTCTCTTAACTTTTACTAGTTAAAAATGAATTAGAAAGACAATAAAATATGGACATTTTGTTTTGGTTGCCGTACTATAGTGCAAACAAAATCTCAAACTATACAATCCCCGGGAATGGTGCGTCACTTTACCGAGGTGCGTCACTTTCCCATGAACCATGACGCTACCCTGTGTCACAAATGTGACGGTACCCTTAGTCCGTTTTGTGACGCACAATTGATTACTTCTAACGGACCATCTCAAATGACGCACCCCACCGTCATACATCATTGTTACTGATTTGGATTGCAATATGAAAATACTTTTTGATAAGTGTAATTTATTTTTTTCCAGAGCGGCATATACCTGTCATATACGTAAGTACCATTCCCCGAGGTATTTCCGGTATGGGTATTTTTACGCATGCAATTTCTGCACTGAACACGCGGTGAGAGTATGGGTATAGAGAATTTTGAACTTCGGGAGTTGCATATCTAAAAATGATGCCTGGTTGGTGGTTAGTAGGGCCTACATGTAAAATGTAATGTTCGTAGTTTGTTGTACGCATGATGACGCACCCTGTGACGCACCCAGGTAAAATGACTGACATTGACACACCCATTCGTCAATATTGTGACGGATCAAAGGCTACCCATGACGTACTCTGCGTCACAAATGTGGTGGTAAATGACACACCCATGACACACCTCTCACGAGGGTCGTATATTGCGCCATACAAATGATATGTGCATAACTCTGACTTCAAAATAATCACTTAAAAATATAATGTTCGTCCAAATTTAAAATGGGAATATCTGTTACTGCCCTCTTCAATTGGTAAAAAAATGTTTTTCAGTATGATCTGAGGATGCTGTTACAACTTACCTTGTCCTTCGGATCCTGGTATTCCATCACGTCCATCTCTACCGTCTCGTCCTCGGAATAAGGTGTTGACGCCAGTAATGCCAGATGCACACATAGCTATAGTAGGAATATGTATCAAAACTCTCTTATATCCTCTCTACCCCGCCCCCCCCCCCCCCTCCCTATCTCCCCCCTGACTTCCCCTCCTCATCTCTCTCTCCTTTTCCGCTTCTGGGGACCCGGGGGCTTGAGTCACCAAAGCCCTCCACCCCTGGACACGTGTTTGTACATTAGTGTTGAAAATGGTGGCATTAATATATTTTTGTCAAATATTTAACCAAAACCCGGTCCAGTAAAACTGAAAGTAAAGTAAAAATAATGACTAGTCAATTATCGACCCGCTATTGTCTTAATCCGAGCAATTGGTAATCCGTTCAAGATAAAGAGGTACTTATCCAATCGATATATAAATGTTTGTTTATATTATCCAGCTAACTGAACATTGTCCATGAACAGCGCCACAGAAGATATAATATAAATGGAATCTGTCGCTGGCGGCTCACTCTGCAGTAGTGCAGTAACCTGACCAAGTGAGCCGTCAGCGACCGATTCCAAATCTAACAAGTAATTGTATAATCACATTATTGAACTTATTTTAAAAAGTTGTTACCTTCATAAACCAAGTTGGCAGTTGATGGACATGTTCGTCGACCCCATCGGACATACGTAGTCCCGACATTACCAGGATGCGGTATGTCCTGCCCAGGCGCCCCGGCATCACCTTCGTCACCTTTCAAACCCCGTAAGCCTTGCGGCCCTGTCGCACCTGGCAAGCCATCTGAAAGCAAACATGTGAGACTACCACTAATATACTATACCGTAATTGCATTATTATATCTAGCAGAGATATCAGGATTAAAAGGCAGATGTGAACGTCAGTTGTTATTTTGGCCAGCCCAAACCAAAATACTGGTATATATTTGATCTATTGAAGAAGAAATACATTGTTTCAGCAAATATTTTATTTATGATGAAAAGTGTAGTAAAAGAAGATCATATGAAGTTACATCACTTTGGAGATATGAGCCTTCAAAGTTTTTGACATTTCATCCAGGTCACAAACTTTGGAATAGTATGTTATACTTTGGAAAACCATGGCAAAACCATTCAGTACCAATAAACATATTTCAGTGATTATCGGTTTCTTATAATCAATCATATATTATCAATATAATCAACTTTTGGTGTACATATTTCAAAGAAATATTGAACGCTGTTTGAAATTTGAACACGATTGTCCTATCACGTAACCACATTAAGAAATGTGTCAAATCCTGGCTTATGCACATACGTATACCAGTTGTATGACGCATTATAATGAAGTGGGTGTGGTTTAATATGGTAATTAAGTCATTTTAATTGGACCCAAAAATATTGGCTATTACGTCATCGTGCGCATCAACAACCATAGGATACGTCAATTTTTCAAAAGGAGTGGTCAATTTGTTATTTAAATATTGCAATCAATTTCCCCAGTTATTTTCTCTTAACTTTTACTAGTTAAAAATGAATTAGAAAGACAATAAAATATGGACATTTTGTTTTGGTTGCCGTACTATAGTGCAAACAAAATCTCAAACTATACAATCCCCGGGAATGGTGCGTCACTTTACCGAGGTGCGTCACTTTCCCATGAACCATGACGCTACCCTGTGTCACAAATGTGACGGTACCCTTAGTCCGTTTTGTGACGCACAATTGATTACTTCTAACGGACCATCTCAAATGACGCACCCCACCGTCATACATCATTGTTACTGATTTGGATTGCAATATGAAAATACTTTTTGATAAGTGTAATTTATTTTTTTCCAGAGCGGCATATACCTGTCATATACGTAAGTACCATTCCCCGAGGTATTTCCGGTATGGGTATTTTTACGCATGCAATTTCTGCACTGAACACGCGGTGAGAGTATGGGTATAGAGAATTTTGAACTTCGGGAGTTGCATATCTAAAAATGATGCCTGGTTGGTGGTTAGTAGGGCCTACATGTAAAATGTAATGTTCGTAGTTTGTTGTACGCATGATGACGCACCCTGTGACGCACCCAGGTAAAATGACTGACATTGACACACCCATTCGTCAATATTGTGACGGATCAAAGGCTACCCATGACGTACTCTGCGTCACAAATGTGGTGGTAAATGACACACCCATGACACACCTCTCACGAGGGTCGTATATTGCGCCATACAAATGATATGTGCATAACTCTGACTTCAAAATAATCACTTAAAAATATAATGTTCGTCCAAATTTAAAATGGGAATATCTGTTACTGCCCTCTTCAATTGGTAAAAAAATGTTTTTCAGTATGATCTGAGGATGCTGTTACAACTTACCTTGTCCTTCGGATCCTGGTATTCCATCACGTCCATCTCTACCGTCTCGTCCTCGGAATAAGGTGTTGACGCCAGTAATGCCAGATGCACACATAGCTATAGTAGGAATATGTATCAAAGCAGTTAGTGCGCACAAAAAGCGTTCACTGTGGTAGTTACATATGCATGGTTTATATTGGACGTCACGCAGTCCAGTCGGCTGTACATACTTATTAGCTTAGCCCAAAAAAATTAAAAACTTTGGCTAAAAGGCTATATGCTATGTTTTAGGGACGGCTAATTTCAAATCATTCTTATTACGTCATTGCGAAGTCACACGGACTAAAATAAACACCGTGTCTTGGAAAACCCATGAACTTCGGGTAACAAAAAGGATCAGGGATATCACGAGATATTTCTGATAGAATAACAGTCAGTAGGCCTATGTCTTTGCTTTGATAAAGGGTCAAATACTGATAAAGACCTCAAATACTGATAAAGGCCTCAAACATTAATAAAGGGGTCAAATACTGATAAAGGTCTCAAATGTTCATAAAGGGGTCAAAAAAGATATAGGTCTCAATTGTTAATAAAGGGTCAAATACAGATAAAGGTCTCAAATGTTGATAAAGGGGTCAAATACTGATAATGGCCTCAAATACTGATAAAGGCCTATTGATAAAAGGGTCAAATACGGATGTAGGTCTCAAATGTTAATAAAGGGGTCAAATACTGATAAAGGACTCAAATGTTAATAAAGGGTTCCAATACAGACAACGGTCTCAAATGTTAATAAAGGGGTCAAATATTGATAAAGGTCTCAAATGTTGGCATCGTTTCTATTATTTGTTGACGCTTTTCTCCGCATTTGAGACCGTTTTAATAATTATTTGACCCCTTCCTTATTATTTGACACCTTTTCAAGTCTTTGAGGCCTTTTTGACATAAATAGCCGCCCATATGAAGCTGCATTAAATCCCGGCCAGTAAATATACACACAAGTCCATGAAACCCCGTAAAGTGGCATTCTGCGTTAGAAGTTATTACTTGCCTTGTTGATCTTGTTCTGCTAATGCTTCCGTTGCAGTTGTACCACTCGATGAACTAGGACAACTAACACCCGTACATGGTTCCGTGCTGGCTTGTCTCTTGATTCGCTCCTTTGAAGATACAAGAATGGTTATAACAAGTTGATCATATTATAGGTGCTCATGAACTTACTATTAATCTAGTCGGGAATTTAAATCGGTTGTAAATGTGGACACGTAAAACAAACAAAAATGTCGGCTAATCAATAGTTTGACTAATCATGTCTGCATATGTCGACGATGATGACCTTAGGCTCATATGACGATAATAATGAGGCGTTCTAGAGGTTCTCCAAAATGAGTTGCGGGTATTCACGAGTACTCTATACAATGTTCTCTGGTAATTCACATCGTGTTCATACTTACATTAGTTGTCAACATATCGTGTTCATGTCTAACGCCATCACTGTCAGCAACTCTAGCGAGAGTAAGGCCTGCGCCTATACATGAAATAAGGAGCCAGGCGAAAATGATTGATTTCTTCATTGAATGAATTGACATGATGTCGTAGCAATGTTCCAACTTCAATATCACTATCTCAGTGTTACTAGAATAAATAATAATTTATTGTGTGATATGTCAGTAAACAATAAAATATGTGACGCAATGTGTTGGTAATTGTTTTTAAAAACATTTTTTCTAAATTTACAAATAAGGAGACAAGCGACAATGATCGAGTTCTTGTTTGAATGGATTGACTATTGACATGATGTCGTAGCAATATTCCAACTGTCTCGGTGCATTGTCTTGGAAATCCCATCGTGTTTAGAGCGAAACGAATTGAATTGAGGCACAAAGTTTACTTGTTTTGAAATGAAAAGGTTATTTCCCGACTCACCCAGTGTGCGCTAGTATTGTTATTCTGTATTCTATTCTGAACATTAATGACTCATTGACTACTTACAAAACATGAATATCCACTCTTTTCCAGTAGTACAATGATTGATATTTAAACAATATATCAATCAAAAATGTTGTGTCTGCATTTACTCATGCAGGTATATATCGATAGCTATCTATACCTAAAACAATACATCAAATCACAATATCAAAATAACTGGTTCCTTACTTTACCCTATAGATATGATAAACCGCACAGCCACACCCCTACGCACAAAGGTTACTCTTTGACCCGCTGATTATCAAATACTACAAACAATAATCAACAATTTTCAAAACACGTAAGAGCTGACCTTTCCAGAAGATACATACAGAGCAAAATGCTGACAAGCTGCTTAATTAAGCACGGTACTTGAAAAATACCTGTTTGAACTTTGAACAACACCGACCTTTGAATGTTACTTTTCATTTGCCCGAGCTATTGGCAATACTGGAGATCGGCAATTGACATGGTTTAATACATTTTAAAATTTGTCGAAGATAAGAAAGAAATTATTGTTTTTGCTCCAACTTTAGTAAACAGTAGAGTAGGCTTAACCACCTGCGAACATCAAGATATAGATGGTGTGACCGGTGACGTAGTGCCCGGCAGTATGCGTGCGCACCTACAGGGAATGTGCTTTAATTCACACTTGATTGATCATTACTTACCATGCTTACGGTGTAAAAGTGCAGTAGTCATGGTCTGCATCCCTAAGCACAATGAGAGACCAGGTACTAAATCTGGTTGCCCGGCAGTATGCGTACGCACCATAAGGGCATGTGCTTTTAAAATTGGCGCTCAGTGATGTGTGTTTTGCTTTCAAATAGTATGATGTATGCAGTAGTCATGGACTAGTACCTCTAACATGTCTTTAGACCAGGCGCTAATCAATTTGTAAACACTACTGATGTAAACAACGGTCACCTTATCTATACTAGTGGTACAGCAGTAAACAAAACATGATATTTTGTTTGCTTTGTAGCAAGCCATGCTTAAATTAGAAACCATTATAGCATGATTCGACCATGCCCCTTGCAATTGCCTTTGAAATAGCTGACTTCGCGCGAAAATAGATGTCATCGTTAGCGCACTTACAAATGGTTACAACAGATCTTTGAATATACTATCGATCGAAACGTAGGCTTCTCCATGTAAGATATTTGCCAATACATTTTGATATATACACCAAATGTGACAGTTTTCGTAGGCTTTACTGTCAGAGGCAATTTAAATGTTTAGAATTTATCATTCACGAGACTTGCTGTTATTCATAATATTGCATTGGACAGCATAAAAAGTGTCTAATAACCATTCGGTTTTGTTACTATTCATAATGATATTGTTTTTAGTATCAAATGCAATTATACATAATTTTAGTGATAGACTGACATTTCAATTGAGTGGTTTTCCATGGAAACCTGTTAAATGGCGGTTCGTTGAATGTATGTATGTCAAAATCACGCCTTTTTTAACAATGCTCACAAATTTACACCAATCGATTGAGTACAATACATGATCTAGAAAAAGATGCAAATTTCATACATTTAGCCCCACATGTTTTGGCGGCCATATTGAATTCAAAAATGGGAGGCTCGGAAAGAAATGTTCTCAATCAACAATGAGTCTACCCCATTTTAATGAAATTTTTTAGGGTAAGTGTGATAATTTTTACGTTGGAGTATTATATAACGATGCATTTTTAACATTATCTCAGAGATAAGAGACTTATTTCATGGTTGAAAATCGGCAAAATAGGATTTTCATCAATCTAAAAAAAATGCTGTGACGAGAGGCCGTTCCCAAGTCCGCCCTCTATTGAAGTATAGAATACGGACTTCGGTTACTTGATCCGTCGCCGTGTAACGATTTACGGCAGTGCGTCACTTGATAGCACGCCCGCAAACCGATCGCGCTACATATTCCGGGAAGTGAATGACCTCGCTCCTTTTTTTAGAATTGGCAGTTGCTTTTTCTGACTTAAACTGCATTTTTAAATTCCACTAATTGTGAGCTTTCCAAAATGTATACTCTTGCAAGCCATGGACAATGCAAATTACTCGTGATTGTTACGTAATATCTGACAAGTTTGTTAGAACAGAGACTTAGTTATAGAATATAAATCAACCTTTAAAATAAGACCAAAATCATGATTCTATCCAACAGAGATGCGGAGTTATTGTAAATTGAACTTAACAGTTTATATTTTCCCCATGATGAGACTTTCTACACACCATCATCGCCGTCGCCGCCGCCGCCGCCGCCGCCACTACTGACTTTTATAATATAATTAACACTATCTCGGCCAAACAGTTATAGAATGATTTGTTCACACATTGAAGTTAGAAATACAGGCTTTAATAGTCATCATAACCATGACTCTAACATATGTATAGTTGTTGGTTGGTTGTTGATTGACGGGAGGATGAACGCCAACAATGCAACGCCGCCACACTTTTCGGGTGGTGAATTAAAATACACATGGCAACAGGGCGAACTATGGCACCTGGGGACTATGTCTTCTACGACACCGGGATTATTATCCCAAATTCCAAATGTAGGAGTGTCACACAGTATAATTGGTATAATTTCAAGCAGATACGTCTTTATTTAAGCTCTATGACTTCCATATCATGATCGCCAATTTCCCACGCTAGGTTAACAACTTCTTCTTTGTAAATGGTCGGCATCTTGTCTGTTGGTGTCACCCTAAAAACAAAATTATTGTCAAATGATTACTAAATATTATCGAAAAATGTTGAAGGAATGTCTTACTTTCAATAATGATAATAATGATAATAGGCATTTATATAGCGCCTTAAATTTGAGAGGATTCAAAAGCGCTTTACAAATTACATCTAAAATTATTGAGATTTTCATCTTTCAAAACCAGAAATTTTACTCACGATTGACAGTTTCGTGTGTTATGATCTACACACTTCCTCAGATAACCTCTTCTGACCTGTGCTGCTTCCCGTTGAGGGCGCAGTTACAGTGATCAGTGGGTTATAGACATGACTTAGAAAATGAGTCCCGTCGTCTCTGGTCAGCGATAGATCTACCAGAATATTTCGCAAACACGGCATATCCACAGCGATGCGACCCAATACTACTCTACGCAAGATGTAAGTGCACCCCAAAGAAAAGCGGAAACCCGGTGTTTACACGGACTGTGTGTATGTAATACCGTGCATTAATTGCAAAAAGTCTTACGTCGAAGAAACTGGACGCCGCTTTAACACAAAAATGAAAGAGCATCAGAAAGAGACGGATAAAATAACCTCCGACATTTTTTTTCACACGGTTGAATAGAAAACAGTCAGAGAGAGAGAGAGTATAGCAAGTCAGCTATCACTAACCACGTTGTACAAAAGAACCATGTTATTGACTGGACCAGTCAATAGTTAGGTCACCCAAGCCCTATATGAAAGCTATGAAGATTGTTAAACGGGGTCAGTAGTCACAAACATGCACAAACACAATAGTCGAACGACCTTGCTATTGTCAAAACTCCCTACACAGAGGACTGCAGTGCAAATCTGTACGATGTTCGCCATGTAATGTCTATGGCGCCTAATGGCGGGTTTTATTCTATGGTATGAAGCTATGAAGTTTCCGTGGTCTTCGCTATCTCCAAGCAGATAGAGCAATACGTACACGGATTTTTTTGTAGACGAGGGTTCATTTCATGATTTGGTGAGGTTTAGAATGAGTTAGGATTCCTGTAATTTCGAAGACCACAGATTTTCAAAACGTAAATTTTCCAACATTTTACGACATAAATTTGGTCACAAAACGTGTTTAATACTATACATTTTACCGATCTGCAGATGTTATTTACCCTCCTCTCAAATTCTACCTGATTTTTAGCACGTTTCTCAGTTTTTGAGATGCCCAAATAGACCATTTTCCGAAGCTATATCTAGCAAATATTGCAGTCACTGATACTCCATTGTTTTCTTGCGTATAACAAAATATGACATGCAGCGTGACCTCCCTACTGACTGGGACCAATGCAAAATCCTTTGCAAGGAGAGCAAACCACAATCGCGACACATCCGTGAAGCCATTTGGACTCGACGTGCCCATTTTCTAAGACATGTCTATGACCCATTTATCACCGTAACAGCGTCCTCAACGGGAAGCAGCACACAGGTCAGGAGAGGTTATTTTAAGGAAATGTGTAGATCGTAACACACGAAACTGTCAATCGTGAGTAAAGTATCTGGTTTTGAAAGATGAAAATTAGAATTATGAATTTATTCAGAGAAAAAGTATAATATAGTATACATAATGTAGAGAAACAAATCTGTGTATAAGATCATTTAAATCATGTAAATGCTATCTAAGTTGCTGCAAATGTGACAATCATTTTATTGTCGACAATGATAAGAGAATATTTTTGACATTAGAAAAGGTTGGCTTGTTTTCAAATTTCAGGGTTACATGGAGTATTTACTAAGCTTCAAGATATACCTTACACTGCACATTTTGTATTGAATACAGATTCAGAATCATCCTAAATGAATCATGGAATGTTATGCAAATTACCTTGTTGTTTGTCTGCAAACACATACGAGAATGCAGGTGATAACAATAACAAAAATGGCTATCACAACAATGTAGAACCAGAACAAAACTGCAAGAGAATAAGTTTCGAAAATTTGTTTTACTAGAATGCTGAAAACGGAACCCGATGCTATATTATTATTTTTGTTTTTTTATTCCACCCGTGTAATAACCTTTGTTCTTGTGCATCCGTTATATACCTTTCCAAAAAACGTAGCTCCCCATGGTCTCTCTAAGTTACTCCCATTATATAAACCCTTCAAACATAGCTTCCCATAACCTACGCATTCACCGTAATGTTGTGACGCTAAATTTATATTGATATTATTAATATTATTATTAATTCTAGATATTTCCATATCTAGAATTCAGGCCATGATTGACTTGAAATGGCAACACCGTACTTCCGTATTCTGAATCCCATTCAGTCTACGCGCCAATATCTCTGACCAATTCAAGTCATCGTGCCACGCTGACAACACCTCATGATAAGTTTAGGCCATATAGTTTTCAATTCACACAACAGGTCTAGTGAGCTCTGAATTACAGAAGCTCACGATTGATGCGTGTCATGTCATTTCTTTAGGATAGTCTAGATGCTGGGTGCTGTGTTCGTTTATAATATGAGTAAGTGAACTATTTATGATGAATGAATAAAATGTATATATAAATAACTTGGAAGCTATATCCGTTATATTTATTCTGTGTGTTTTGATCCCCTCTCCGCCATGCGAGTATTCTCCCCAAAATCACGTCACAACATCTGGTGGAGAATCCGTGTGATATCCTATGGTGGAAGAGCATTACATGATGCGGAAAGAAATTACACTGTTACAGAAATTGAAGCTTTGGCAGTTGTCGAGGGAATCAAGAAATATGCTCCATATTTGCAACATAGTATCAAATTCACTGTTGTAACTGATCATTGCGCTTTGAAATGGCTCTTTGGTATTAACAAAAATACCGGAAGTCGATTAGCGCGATGGGCACTTAAACTGCAGTCATATAAGTTTGATGTAATTCACATTCGTGGACGCCATAATGGTAACGCTGATGCATTAAGTAGAATAGATTATGACAGAATGGATATTTGTACTGATTGCAATCATTCTCATTCCAAAGTCACTGATGCTGTAGAAGTTAATAAGGTAGCCTGGGTAAAGTCGGGATTAGACGAGATGGTGAGCGACATCATACAAAATCCTAGTAATGATGTGAACTCTCGTCCTACAGTAAACGTGGTTAGAAATCTTCGATTTCAAAAAGGGAAACGTGTTGAGAATGACAAAGATTCAGTCAAGCCAAATATTCCAAACTTTCCAAATGAGCTCAACTTAGACAAATTCAAACAAGTTTTGTTGACGGATATATTTGCGGGATCAATGTTGCAATATCTGGAAAACGATGAATTGCCAGATAATGCTGTTAAGGCTAGGAATGTAGTTTTACAGGCTGATCAGTACTATGCACACGAAGGGTTGTTGTATCACATTTGGCATACTCCTGCTAAAGGGCACATGCCTGAAAGAAATGTCCATCGTTTGTATATACCCGTGCAATTAATTGATACAGTTCTAAATAACTGTCATGATCACGTGTTAGCCGCACATTTTGGATTTCAGCGAACCTACAATAGAATCCGTCAACGTTACTTTTGGAAATGCATGTATCGTGACGTAGACAACTGGGTCCGTTCATGTATTTCTTGCTCTCAACGAAAAACTCATAGACATAAAGTACTAGCCCCAATGGTAACTATGAAAGTGCCAGGCGCTTTCGAACGAGTAAGTGTTGACATTTTAGGTCCTTTACCTATTACCACTTCAGGTAATCGCTATGTACTCTGTTTTTCAGATCATTGTACTAGATGGCCAATTTTGGTACCATTGAAAGTTACTGATGCGTCAACCATTGCTCGCGCATTCTTTGATTATGTAATTTGTGAACATGGTTGTCCTCAAACCTTGTTGAGCGACAGAGGTCAAAATTTCCTCTCCAAGATTGTATTGGAAGTTTGTCGTATTATGCGCACTCACAAACTGAATACAAGTTCATATCATCCACAATGCAATGCAATTCAGGAACGTTTTAATGCAGTAATTCTGGATACCATTTCACATTATGTCAATGAATACCAAAGCGATTGGGATAAGTACATAACAGCTATACAATTTGCCTATAGAACAACTCCCGCTGAAAATTCAGTCGGATTTAGTCCCTTCTTCTTGTTGTATGGTAGAGAGGCAAGACTTCCGATAGATGTTACACTCCTAGCACAATGCAAATATCCAGATAAGACACTTCGTGAGCACATTCACAATCTGGTATCACAACTCGAAGTATTTAGGGACATTTCAAAACGTCATGCTGAACGTAATCAAGCCAAAATGAAAGAGCGTTTTGATGATCGTGCGCAAGATGTTCCATATCAAGTTGGTGATTCAGTTTGGATTTATATACCTGCATTGCAACAAGGATTGTCACGTAAACTCTCAAAGTTCTGGGCGGGACCCTTTCTACTAGTCGAACAGACTGGTCCTGTAAATTTCAAGGTGCGAAATCTTGAAAACAACAAATTGGTAACATCTACTGTACATGTTAACCGTATGAAATTTGCATATAATAGATTTGTCCGTCCAAGCAATGATACTCCCCCTGTGGATCCTGAAAATAGAGATCCAATTCCAGGATTAGTTCTAGACGATTGTCCTGATGATATATTTGAACAACTTTTGGCTACCCACGAGTCTGACAAGAATCAGATTCCAATTATTCCAGGTTTGCCTCCTATTCAAGATGAAACTCCAGAATATGTGATAGAGCGTATTCTCAGGGGACGTTTTAAAAATAAACGTCTTGAGTATTTGATAAAATGGCAGGGCTTCCCAAATTCAAGAAATACTTGGGAACCAGAGACTAACCTAAACGCGGCCGCTTTAGAATCTCTGAAAGCTAACCCAGTCAAAATTACTGGCAAGATGTAAAGCCAGCGGGCAAGAATCATTGCAGGAACAGAGTCTGAAACAGCAAATAAATTAAAAGTGTACAAGTATAGAGAACACAGAGGAAGTATATGAATAAAATTTATAGTCCGTAGGCTGAGATATGTCATGGTATGAGTATTACAATTCTTATGACACAAAATGTGTTATTTTGATAAAATTGTTGAATGAGAGCAATTTGTAATTTGGGCAACATTGCCTGAAAGTGTGTGTTCACTTTCGTTAATTTGTATATAGAAATGATTGTTGCAAAGAATTGCACACAATGATATTCTTCATGTAGAAAGTTTGAATTTATATAGTTGAGCAAAAATGCGGAAATGCAGTATGATCAAATAAGTGTTATATTTATTTGTATCTTTTCGGAAGAGGCATATGTTGTGAGGTTTTCTGGCAACATTAGTCTCACATGAATAGACGCAAACAAAAGAAAGTTTAATGTAAATTACTAAATATTTCAGTAGTGCTACCTTTGTCTTGTTTTGTCTGTCTTGTATTGTCTTGTTGTGTACACATAATATATAGTCACCATTGATGACTATTTAATTTTAAAGGGTCACAAAAACGTGATTTCTTTGAAATAAGAAAATATGTTTCCGTATGAAACATCGAAATTGGAAGGAAATTTTCCAATTCTTTTGCGCTTCAACTTTTGATGAAACCTTTAGACGCACACGTTAATCCGAGGATTATGTATGAGAGTGTGTGTTTGTGTTAGGCCATTTAAGGGATCCCGTATGCGTGTTTGTTCAAAAATCCCTCTTTACCGTGTGAGCGTAATCACTTGGAATTTAATCGCGTGAATTCCGGGTTAATACGGTCGCAGGTTTCCACAGGTTTGGCGTCGCAGAAGATTAATAATAAATTTATATTTAAGGCCACTCGTTTAAAAATAAAATAACATTCTCTGAGAGTTAAAATTATACAACCTGATATTAGATGCCGTCAATTTGGCAGACGGAAACATGGATAAAGCACATGTTAAATTTTGTGACGAAATAAATAATTCATTTCTATATATGATAAAGATATCAGTTTCTTTTATAAATATTTCACCCAGCATTCTTTAAGTTAAATTGTCAGGTGTCAATTTTGTTAGGAAGGGCGTATGTTGTGACGCTAAATTTATATTGATATTATTAATATTATTATTAATTCTAGATATTTCCATATCTAGAATTCAGGCCATGATTGACTTGAAATGGCAACACCGTACTTCCGTATTCTGAATCCCATTCAGTCTACGCGCCAATATCTCTGACCAATTCAAGTCATCGTGCCACGCTGACAACACCTCATGATAAGTTTAGGCCATATAGTTTTCAATTCACACAACAGGTCTAGTGAGCTCTGAATTACAGAAGCTCACGATTGATGCGTGTCATGTCATTTCTTTAGGATAGTCTAGATGCTGGGTGCTGTGTTCGTTTATAATATGAGTAAGTGAACTATTTATGATGAATGAATAAAATGTATATATAAATAACTTGGAAGCTATATCCGTTATATTTATTCTGTGTGTTTTGATCCCCTCTCCGCCATGCGAGTATTCTCCCCAAAATCACGTCACAACAGTAACATGAACGTGTCGCGCTCTCGCGTTTGCGCGTCGAGCAATGCAATTGGCCTCGCGTATCATAAACGCGAAATTTTACATGGCAATCAAACATATTTGTAGCGGGTTTTTTTTTGTGCTGGTTTGGAGCCAATTGTTTAACCAATTTCATTCAAATATACTTAATAATATAGAATATTAAAAAAATCCGTCCGGAAATTTTGGTCCCGCAGAAAATTTCAAGTACTATTTAAACTTGTAAAAATATCAAGAGAGGACACTTATAGACTGGAGTTGATTCTCCCACCCAATCGGTTTTAGGAGATATATAATTTAGTTGTACTTATCATGTAGGAATGTGTTCTTTAGAATTTGTTTACGAATTGGCAAATTTAGAAATTTGGCCATCCTCGTGGACGACGACTCAATAGCGGGGTATAAATTGCTTGAAGATAGATAACAAAATTATTGAATATTTTCAATATTTTGGTTCTGGTTTGAAAAATATGCCAAATAAATTGCTCAATCAAAATCCCATTTTAATATACCTGTATATGTGGTTTCGTTTGGTTCAACTGCTATGTTGGTTGGTGTAATGGCAACAGATATTGCATCTTTCATTGGTGTAGATTTTGTTTCCGATCGTATCTCTGTTTTTGAATACACAGTTGTCCCTTCATCATTATCAGCCTTAGTCGTTTTTATAATCTCTTCTGAAGATGACGTCATCAATGTTGTCATGGAAACGGTAGTTTGGTCAACTGGGAAGTCAGAATGTATTGTAATTGGTGCTATGGATTCCGATTCCTGCATCGTTGAAAGCAGACCAGATGGTATCGAACCATCAGAAGACATCATCGGTGCTTCGCGCTCCGTAGTTACAGAAATTGCAAAAGTCGTTGAGTAATCAGTACCTGATTCTGTTGAAACTACAGATGTCTGGATTCCAGAAGATGTAAGAGGAGGAGTGGTGGTAACAGGTTCACTTGTCAGCATTGATGTTGTTTCAGTAGTTGCAATTGGCATGGTTGTAACAAACAGAGTCGGAATATCAGAAGTGGTTATATCAGGAGTGGTGGTCAATAAGGTGTCTGTCGGAGAGGACGTGGTTGTTGGTAGTGAGGGTGGGATCACATTTGTAGTTCGCATTGTTGTCGTCGGGAGATAAGTGGTGATTATACCTGAACAATAACCAAAACAATAATGATACGATATCGTTTATATCATTTGAATGACATGTAAAGATATCTTATTGAAGATTTTAACGCGGATCATGTATTTTTATTCACTGCTTTCTGTGTATTTTAACCGTTCGGTCATCATAATCACATGTTGTACTATTTCTCCAATGAGTGTTAACCCCCTGGGCACTATCGGCCTATCTTTTACAGTGGTTTTGATTGGTGTATTGCAAGATATACTCATTTGAATAGCCAATAAAAATGCAGCTTGTAAAATATTTCACTCCCATTTTTATCAGGGATACAATTATTCTAACACTGTCTCTGATTGGCGCAATAAATGATGTATCTATCTCGGTAGTTCTCAGGGGGTTAAGCTTGATCATTATCAAGATAGTTTGCAATAGCCTAATTACTAAATTATGCTTATTTATGAAATAATTGAAAACATAAAACAAAGTGTTATATGATAAACAGATATATCATTATATGGGGGTTCTTATCATCGCAACTTATTTAACATTTACTTGAATCATAACTTTTTATCTCATATGCAGTCGAAAACTTTGACTTGCTTACACCTTAGTATAATTACTGCAATTTACACATTAACCATGAACCATGAGATTGTGTAAATATGTTTGTAAAGTAAATGTGCATACTTCATCGACTTACCCCAGTTTTGTTTCTATTTGACCCGTGGAGCAATGGCGCAATTAGGACAAGGAAAGTTGCATAGTGAGCAGGCATGCAAGCAACTCAACACAAACGTTCAATTAACCCTCGTCCTCCTGAGACGTTTTCATAACACTGTCTCCTTGGGGGTACAAAATCAAAACCGAGATGCCGAGTATTCTTATTTGGGTACCATAATATAGCTAGAGGTCCCCTCTTTCCATACAATACCAAAACAAAAACCAACATTCCACGCATGATGTCACAATGATGTCACTAAACATGGCCGACCTCAAAATCACGCTAAAATTGTGGACAAAAAAGTTCCAAATATTAGAATTTCACCCGGGTTTTTGTATTATAAGTAAGGGAAATGGTGTTTCTAACATATACTATGATATGCAGGACCAAACTATTAAGATATCTTTTAAATCAGTACCTGATTCTGTTGATACAGATGTCTGGATTCCAGAAGTTGTAAGAGGAGGAGTGGTGGTAACAGGTTCACTTGTCAGCATTGATGTTGTTTCAGTAGTTGTAATTGGCATGGTTGTAACAAACAGAGTCGGAATATCAGAAGTGGTTATATCAGGAGTGGTGGTCAACAAGGTGTCTGTCGTAGAGGGCGTGGTTGTTGGTAGTGATGGTGGGATCACATTTGTAGTTCGCATTGTTGTCGTCGGGAGATAAGTGGTGATTATACCTGAACAATAACCAAAACAATAATAATATTCAAGAATAAAATATACACGATCTTCGTTTAATAACCTAAACACCACAGCATACCGTAACACCAGCAACCATTCATGTTGAGAATTAGTTGTTAATTTCAATGGAACTTGTATAGATATTGAAATTGAAATTGCTTACAAAGTAAAGAAATGTATACTATTGAATATTCCTATCGCGATATATGACATGAAACTACTTTCTCCACCCTCTATATCATGGGTATTATCAACGATATCGTTTATATCATTTGAATTAGGGGAGGATGGGGCAACTGGACCGGTTAAGCATATTTCATGATATAAAAGCTTAAAGCTCGTGTAAATATTTATGGAATTGCTATGAAAATATCACCCATGTAACTGTTTACATATAACATATAATCAATGTTAAAAAATATCCAAACAAAAGGCCAATTACCACTAACTAAAAACTTTACTTGGCACGGTCCAGTTACCCCATCGTTGGGGCAACTGGTCCTATATGTTCCAACGGTTAGAAGACACAGAAATCATTGATTTTCAACACGGTAGCTAAGCAGTATTTTCTTTACAAACTCATTTCCATATTATTTAACGTGTAAAAATGATACAGGTCTCATGAAACCCATGTTTTATACAGTTTTCGTGGTTAACGTGTAAAAAGCAGTAATACTGCTAATGGTGTACAAAGCAAGCGCAATTTTCGACTGCACGTTTATTATAGATAAAACGGTATGAACCTAGTTAAATGGTTACATGGTTGTGATATTCAGACGCCCCATACATTTGTCTATATATACCCCTTTCTTTAATGATTTTATTTACTTCATATAATCATCATTTAGTACTTATAATAAACCATCTTGATATTTAGCCATCTTTTCATGTTACAGGGGAAGTTAGTCAATATGACAATGATGACCCAACGGTTGATATACACAAAAAGCAGTGGATAAAATACATAAATCATGATATTTCGTCATAGCAAATACCTTTACAGACACCATTCAAAATATAATAAAGAAAAGATGTAATTCATAATACCGAGGTTTTAAACCATTCTAAAGCAATTTCATGTCATATTGTAATCCTTCAATATCAGAAATAGTGGTATTAGACCCGAAATGCCCCAAAATGTCTAAGAACTTGAAAGAATGTGAATTATTTCATATTCTATTCACATTTCAATACCGAGTCATGTTTTATTGACACAACAACTCATTTTCAAAATGAATTTTACAATTTTGATTAAGTTTTTGCAGGCGGTCCAGTTGCCCCACACCCCTTCGGACCACTTACCCCAACAAATGACGTAGCACTTTGTCGAGATGAAACGTTATTAAAACACGCCTGTGACGTAATACATTTTACGCCAAAATGTTTTAAAACATACCACCATTTGTCATAATAATCAATAACTCCAATACATTTCAGGAAAAAAGGCAAAACTGCATTTTTGTTTTTAGCCATTACACAGATTTCTGTAGCCAGTGAGTATCTTTAAATTCGCAAATATTACGGCGTTTGGGTCCTACAAGTAGACTAGTGTCTTTAGATAAGTAAGAAATGGTGTACTTTGTTATTTGCAAATTCATGAACTAATAACTCTACGAAATGAATACCCGTGATAATGATTTAAGTTGAAGCATTCTTTAAATGATAATATTGATCGGAAATCCAAACCACCAATGTCCCAAATTAGCAATATGCGCCATTTTACGGTCATTTCTACCACAACCTATGGTTTTAATCATATTTTGGAAAGTCCCTAAGCACACTACAATATTGCACCCATCAAATGCAATATGCACCTAGAATCTTAAGACGACTGTACTGCATGTATATACAAAAGTCGTATTGTTCAAAAGAAAGCAGTATGCCCATACAAATACAAAATCCTTCATTTCGGACCACTTGCCCCACGGTCCAGTTGCCCCATATTCCCCTACATGTAAAGATATTTTAATGAAGAATTAACGCGAATCATGTATTCTTATTCACTGCTTTCTGTGTATTTTAACCGTTCGGTCATCATAATCATGATAATCATTAATCACGTGTTGTACTACTTCTCCAATGAGTGTTAAGCTTGATCATTCTCAAGATAGTTAGCAGTAGCCTAAAGTATTAAATTATGCTTATTTATGAAATAATGGACCTACGGCACATAATCTCCTAGCCACAGTTCAACATACGTGGGCGAACTTCGACCAGGCTGCGCACGCATGCTTGAACTCACAAAATACCGCCAACTAACAACACCAAAGCACCTGATTGGTCAAATTTAAACTGAAGCCTTTTTAACGATCGTCACGCTGCGCCGTAACCACCAACGCAGTGGTTCTGCTGCGCCGTAACCACCGACGTAGTGGGGCGCGATGGTGCTTGAATAAGCTCACGATTTTTTTTAGTTCTCACGTCTGAGCACCAACCAATCAGAGCCGTGAGGTAGAGATTACGTAGTGCGTACCACGGATGACCGTTGCACCGTTTTAAAATGAGGTTGAGCTCGCGTATTTTACGCGAGCTCAACCTCATGTGACGTGGGTCCATTGAAAACAAAGTGTTATATAATAAACAGATATATCATTATATAAGGGTTCTTATTATCGCAACTTTTTTAACATTTACTTGAATCATAACTTGTTATCTCATATGCGGGCGAAAACTTCGACTTGCTTTTACACTTTAGTATAATTACTGCTATTTACAAACCTGAGTTTCATGAGATTGTGTTAAAATGTTTGTAAAGTAAATGTATATACATACTTCACCGACTTACCCCAGTTTTGTTTCTATTTGATCTGTGGAGCAATGGAGCAATTAGGACAGGAAAGGTTCCATGGTGAGCAGGCATGCAAACAACTCAACACAAACGTTCAATTAACCCTCGTCCTCCTGAGACGTTTTCATAACACTGTTACCTTGGGGGTACTTATTTGGGTACCATGATATAGCTAGAGGTCTACTTTATCCTTATCCATACAATACCAAAACAAGTACCAACATCCCAAGCATGATGTCACAATGACGTCACTAAAAATGGCCGACCTCAATATCACGCTAAGATTGTCGCCAAAAAAGTTCCAAATATTAGAATTTCACCCGGGAAAATGGTGTTTCTAACATGTAATATGATATTCAGGACCGAACTATTAAGATATCTTTTAAATTGGCAACCACCTCCCCCCCCCCCCCCCCCCCCCCCCTACTATCGGACTTTGATGGCTTACCCTAACCCCGGGAGGTGGTACCCTCATATTTTGGGGTCAAAATTAGCGCAAGTGATGTAGTAGGCGATCACCTAGACGCCCTAGTTCACTGCGTTTTTACGCAATCGGCGAAAATTCTTAGGGGGTGGTAACCCCCCCCCCCCCCCCCCCCCCCCCCCCCCCCCCCCCTAGGAGGACGAGGGTTAAAGGTATCACCAAAATATGTTGCAAGCCAAGCTTAAGTAAATTATACATCACTATTAATATATAGAGTCATTTGTGATCCATCTGCTATTAAACGTAAGGTATAATTTCCAAAATCGTAAGTATATATAAATGAGAACATCTTACTGCTTCGAATGGTGGCCACCCATGTGAAAGAAAACCCTTCATAATGCACATTTGCATCACTGGCAAACCTCAACCATGCGGCACCACCTTCCAATATCAGTGGGGGCGGCAGGTAAAAGCCGGTCAAAGACCCGAGTGCTTCAGATATGATTGCTTCGACTCCAGTCCCATAATGAAGGTAATCAAATCCGTATTCAGCCTTGAAGTCTTGAAATGTGATCGTTATGTTTGAGGTATTTGGTACATCGATGATATAAGTACAATCAGCGTTTGAAGGATAGATATCTGGAAAATTTGGACTAACAATTATGCCGGTAGTAGATGTATGATATTCGTCACATCCTGTACAGTTAAAGACAGTAACATAACATTATTTCAAGTGTTTAGATGGTATTTTAAACTTGTCAAAACAGTCATAGGAGGAGGATTAGCTAGATGATTTGAATTGATAATTCAGCTGCTTGCAGATGTATACTTTGATCGTATGCTTTACAATTTATTGACGAACAGCAGAAAATAAAAGTATGGTTTTACGCTCTCATGAGTACAATTAAAATGTTCATAACGCTCGACGCTCCAGTAACCTGTATATTTTGTAACAGGTTGACAGGCCATGAAGCTTGTACTTGCTCCATTCCTCCATGCCCTGAACCACATGTCGGGACATTGCATAGCCAAAAGACGGTCTACAGTCTTGCCACATGTCTTGCCACATATTGACTTTTAAAACAAAACAAAAACTGCTCTCGGGATACCAGGGGCGGATCCAGGAATTTCTTAGGTGGGGGGGGGGCGTTATTTGAAAAATTTCAAAAGTGTATACCAAGCTGTTTTCGAACTCATTTGATGCGATTTGGTGTATACTTTTGACCAATATTTTATCGAAAAGCCACCTCTTCATTTCCAATAAATATCTTGTTTTTATCAATGCAAGAAAGAAGTTGAGCGATACATATTCTTCCCTCTTAGAAATGATTTCATTTTACAAAAAAATGCAATACAAAATAAAGAAGATTTAGAGGCAAAAAACAAAAAAAGTTTGTTCGCTTTACAAAACATTGATTAGATTACCGTGTAACGTCAAATGATTGGTTAAAGAGCTGTACATGCTATGGATAGTTATGCCGGAAACCCGGATATTTACAATACATCTTGTATAAATATCGGATTCAATCAATTGATGACATTAGATACAGGTAAGCAGGTAAGGTATTAACTTATTATTCCTCGTGTTTATGTTTGATTGTGTTTTGAATTTTAAGTTATGCTACACGGTTCGGACACACAGCTCTCCTCCTTCATTACAAGCTGGTGAATGACTTCCAAATTAGTGTAATCTCTTGAATGTTAATTATTATTTCTTGAAGAAATAGCGTGCATTTTTAGCAAAGAGTACTTACCTGTCACAGTTAATGCGTGGCACAGTAATACCAATCCAAACAGTGCGTAGAGATACATTATGGCATGTTACCAAGTTAACAGTCAACGTTTGAAGAGGTTTTAGTCGTGGCAATGTCTACATAAACGCCTCGAAAGGGATACATTTAAGCTTATTTCCCAACTTGTATAAAGCTCACAACTTTATTCCGTGTGCCAAGTAACCCAAGGGATTACGAAAGTAGATGACGCCATAGTCGTCCCATGGTCAGCCGGTTGCTTCATGTAATTTGACTTGATTCTCTATCTTGAACTCGGTTGCCGCATTAGTTACAATTTTATCTATAGTTGTAGCTGATATCTTGTATCTTGATGTAAGCTTAACATCTTTAGTTGACATTGTCTGATAATATAATTAATTTAACACCGTTGTACGACTTGAGGCCTTACTATTATACGGGGATATTTTGATAGACCATTATCATTGATTGTTCTTTGTTTACGGTACAATGCAAGTAGCATTGTAGGACCTTGCGTGTACAAGATGCTTGGTTGGTGTATTTTGTTATCCAGTGTTTTATCCAGTGTCACACCATTAGATAATCTCCCTATACTTTATGTGCTTAAGAGATCAAATTAAAGTCTGGTTTTCTCAGCTATCGAGTGACTAGCCTGTAAAAATCATTGTTTTCTTTGAAGATACTAGTCTTCTATCAAAAAAGCAAACATTTTTGGAAGGGGAGAGGCATTTTCCTCCGCGACTGGACGTCGAAGACTAGTCCACTCCACAAATCGCTGTCCGCTTGCTATGTTCGGTGCATTTGTTCTAGAAGAGTTATTATCAGAGAAAATACCGTGGTTATTTGGTTAAATATTGAGTTTATAGGCCTAGTCTACAAATCACAGATAACACATTTTTGTTCATATTAAGAGCACTTAATACCTTTTCTGCATATTCAAATTAATGGTTATAGGTGGGTCTTTTTTAAAAATTAAAAACGCTGATATGGAGAGGCGCAATCACTAATTTATTTGGTGGTCTGAAATCGAGTATTCTGCCGTACATTTATGATGGAGGATTAGCCTAGGGAGGGATGGGGAATTGGTGGTAGGTATACATGTACTATTTTATATTTTTTATGGAAAAGAAGAATACTTGGCCTAATGGCCTAACACATAATCACGATTACATTTTCAGTTTTACTTTATTATGTTTTAACATGATGACTAATACATGGTATATTTGATTGTAATCGTAGCCAATCGGCTGATTCGGCTCATATATGATAATCTCTAGGAGGGGAAACAGCTTCCATCGATTTAATTCAATTCATAGTGGTACAATGCGTGAATGCGACTAATGCGACAATATTTCTGCATTAAACATTTTAGTTGGTATAGTTAATAATGTAAATGGACAACACGACCACTAAATGCTAAATGGTAAAAATGGCTTCTTTTGAACCAAATTTCTAAATGGTAAACCGACGGTAAACTGTAACAGTTTACACTTTTTATTTTCTACAGTACTATTATGAAAGAAAAACCAAGACGCTAGCTTTGCCAGATGGCTACACGGCCGAGCGGTCTTATCCTTCATTGTTTGCCCTTCGCTAATACAATATTGAAAAAAACGTCCTTGGAACGCTTTACACGTTTTGGACATTAGGTGCAGATTTTTGTCCCTGTTCTCAAAATAACGTTTATTTTGTTAAGAGCTGAAGAGGACATATTAAACAACAATTTTACATTCCTCACACGGTTTGAAGAGGTATTTTGCAAGGGCCTACATCCACTTTGGCTCTTTTTGAAGAAAAAAAAGTCAAAAAATGTTTCTAATTATTCAAGGTTTAATTTTTTTGAATTCCATCTGTTTGTACATAGAGAAAATACCACACAAAACAAATCATTTAATTTAATCATTTTTCAAAATGAGTTTGAAATAGACATGTATAGGGCACAATCATGTGTTTCAAGGAAACAAATTCATTTTGTTTTCTTCTTCAAAAAGACCTACATCTCATTGTATACAGCCATTGAAGTTGTTGTTATGTTGCAAAAGGGCTTAGACAAGTTAGATATAACTGCCCATATAATTATATCGTACTCATAACATCAGTAATTTAAGTAAATGCAAACTACTGATAGAGAGCATTTTTATAATTACAAATGCTCGAAATCTCACTATATGGCCTAGTAGGTCCAAATCTGAAAATGTTGAATTTTCGCCGAACATCACCGCCAAAGTTGAGTTTTATTTTTCGAATGACATTGTAAATGATCGACAATCATATATGTGCAACATTGTGATGTATAATAATGCAGGTAAATTCAAAATGTCCCGAAAACGATGGAAAATTGTACTTTTTCATTATGTTCTCAATAATTATGATCATTTTAAAAGCTTATTCAAGTTTAATTTCATGTACCAAAATGTCCTAAGAACGAGGTTATACATGACTGGTCAAATGTTATGTTTTAACAAAAAGTATAAGCTATTTGTGATTGGTCGGCAAATTACTGATTTATTTACACTAGCGGGATACACTCGCTACGCTCGGGTCCCTGCTAGATGAGCAGATTCATGAGTTGTAACTTAAATTCATGAGTTGTCAATTGCTGGAAAACTTGAGTTCATGAGTCATGTGAGTTGTAAATAAACTCCGGTGGAATGCAATAAAACGTGGCGCCACAGGCGGTGTGTGAAACTCGGCACCTGATAACCGAAATGTCGCAGTTGTAATGTAGTAAAGGTAGATGTTCTGATTGATGGCCCTCCCGTTTTTAGCGCCCGTGATTGATCAAACATATCGTTGGATTGGTATGAGCAATTACAATCAAACCAACGGCAATCGAAAGCCAACTAAATTATCTTTAAGATTATATCAAACCTATAGCCAGATACTGGGTAATCAATTAGGGCAATGACATGGAACACTCTGTATTGTTAGCAATTATCTATTCAACTATCGATTGATATCAATACCGAAAACAACAATCAGATCAATGCATCAAAACAATTTGTTCCTCACTAATGTATATAATGTACTACACATCAAAAGTCCTACGCAACTACAACAGAACGCTACAAAGTTGCAATTTGACCCAGCGATTATCGAATATTAAACACTAACGATCAAAATGTCTAAACTCGTAATATCTGACCTTTCCAAAGGCTATACTAACAGAGCATTTCAACATTTAAAACAACCTGGTTGTTCATGTACCCCGCTTACACATTTAAACAGCTTGTGAGAAGTTAAATCCAGCAATTATCCACGTAAGATTTAGTCCAACGCGGTTTTATTTTGATATACATGTACATATACATTACAGCAAATGCGAGAGTTTCCGGGATCATGACTGGCAGAAGCACTTGACATTATAATTACATATCGGGTGAAGTTTCATATAAATCGACATTTAATTACTGTCGGTGCATGAAGGTTTCATTTTGGCCTCAACCGTGCAGATTATTTCCTTCTATTATTTCATAAAGTACAAACAACACACGCCAGCTCATCTCCCGTAATGTATGGACGACATGGCAAATTTCCGAAATTTCCAGGACTACACCGCGCCTCGACAGGGTACAAAAGAGCACCGTTCTGATTACCAGGGCTAGAATTAGAGGTTGGCTCGGCATTTTCATCTACACAAAGGTATTCTTTGGTATCTGGATGACCGTAATGTGCCGTCATAAGATATCCCTGATACTCCTCAGTCCAATCACTAGGACACTGGATTTTGGCGGGAATCATTAGCATGGTGCCTCGACGAGATACTCTACATACAGCACAAGAAACCTCGTTTTCATACACACTAGTGAGTGGCGGGAAATTATTAGTTTGATATTCAGTTGAATATATTGTAGCCCATCCCTGTTCACCAGGTTCTACTTGCAGGTACTCAGGATCGTAGGGAAGGCAGAGGAAACTGGATCCACCTCCAGGATGATCAAAATACCCACTTGCTGCAAGTCCTTCAAGATTGTAAGATAAATAAACGATAGTTAGCCTACATTTGTTTACGAAAAATGTCGGTCATGTCAACGCATTTACATCAACAGATGAGGAGAGGTACAATATGAGTCTACATTTCATAACCATCGGATTCGCATAAATATGACGTTATGTTCCTCTCATATTGCATAGGCATTTCAAAGATGTATCTCTATATAATATTATTATCCTTTTATTTTAACAAAAAATCAATCTTGACCATGATTTCCCTCGAAGAGGTCAAGCATAGAATATGACGGAAAATAGAAAGTAGAAAATCATTACTTAATGTATGATTACAAGATTAATGTCCCTAGCAGGTATCCAGCAATGAATTACAGAACTTTAAATTGAAATAATTAAAATTACCTTCATAAACTAAATCAGCAGTTGACGGACATGTTCTTCGTCCCCATCGGACATAAGTAGTACCGACATTACCCGGATTTGGTATGTCCTGTCCAGGTTCCCCAGTGTCACCTTTGACCCCTTTCTCCCCTACGACATGTGACCCAGTCTCGCCACGAGCCCCATCTGAGAATAAATTATTCACGTAAATGACATTATCTCTTATAGTACGAGGGAGAATGTTCCATGGCGGCGGACCAGCTACACTGAATGATTTCTAACCCAAGACTTTGTTTGTTCTAGGAACATTCATGCGGGTTATGTCCTGAGCAGAGCGAAGAGTTCATTGAGGGGCACATGGCGACAATAGATCTGATAAATAAGCAGGTTCTGTATCGCTCAAACATTTGTAGATAAAAAGGACGAGTTAAAATAGAATCCGTTCCGTTCCCTTATGGGAAGCCAGTGGAGTTCTTTAAGAGTTGGGGTAATATGTTCACGCCTGGATATGGAACATATCAACCGAGAAGAATTGTTCTGCAATCTTTGCACTCTGTCCAATTCATATTCTGTAGCTTCAAATAGAATAATATACCCATAGTCGAGACGAAAAAATTACTAAGGCTCTGACAACATTTATTCTCCAGATGTTTCTCACCTAAAAATGTGTTGATTGACAGAGGCAAGATATTTTTTTGTCAAAGTTATATTGGCGTCAAACTTTATGCCCAGGTTCCGAACAGACTGTGTTGGTTCAATATGTGCATCACCAATTACCAGTGACACAGGGGGCAGATTCTGAAGAAAATAGGAAGATCCAAGCACAATGAACTCTGTTTTACTCTCATTTAATTTCAACATGTTACGAGTCATCCAATTTTGAACATCAGAAATGCACAGATGTAGCTTCTTGATAGCGTGTTGCCTTACACCGGGTATGTTGGGGTTAAAGAAAAAATACAACTGCGTGTCATCAGCATAGAGATGAAAGTCCAAGGCATGATGACGAATGATGTTACCAAAAGGGAGTGTGTAGATGATGAACTTTAAGGGACCTAGGATAGAATCTTGTGGTATTCCATATTCTAGATCAACAGGATCAGAGTAGTTGTTGCCAATGGAAATACAGCTTGTCTATCAGATAGATAGGATTTGAACCATTGAAGGGCAGTACCTGATATTCCTAACTCCATGTTCATTCTCCTGAGTAGTGCACCATGGTCTATTGTGTCAAAGGCTGCAGACAGGTCCAATAGCACCAGAAAAATGATGTGAGACTTGTCCATCGCCCTAAGTATATCATCTTTAACCTTCAAATGTGCTGTCTCAGTACTTTTATGTGTCTTAGCAGACTAGTATAGCTCTTCAAGATTGTACCGGGACATATGTTGTTTCAATTGTGTGGCAGTAGCCTTTTCGATGAGCTTAGCAACACATGTAATGTTGGATACAGGACGATAACTAATTAAAGCATTGTGATCCAAGAAAGGATTTTTTAAATTGGCGATATAATGGCTTGACCAAGAGAATTAGGAAAAATGCCAGATGAAAGAGATGCATTTATGATTGAAGATAGAACAGGCAGGATTATGTCTAATGGGGCCCTCACATGTATCCGTCTTATAGAAAAACAACAGAGTCCAACACGGTGAACAATCAGCAAAACATATCAACGGCCGCATTGATTGATTTTTTGTCACCGGGTTCATACTGTTCTATATCGGGTCCTTATCGGACTGGAACCGGGCTCATACCACCTCCTCACCAGGTCCTCACTGGCCGAAACGCTTGGGTACCGACCGAACCGCCTTGATAACGTCATCAAACTGCCCTGTATAAGCTGAGCGCTCAAGCTCGCCGCTTCGCTCACATTCCGGGAATGTCTGTAAAATACATTTGTACTCACATGTATCCGTGTGAGCTGGCCGGCCCATTACCGTGTGACAAATTGGTGCAGACGGTGGCACACGGTGATGTCACACGGTGGGCCGTTTCCCGTCCGTTGAACACGTTGCCGGGGACATTGCCGGCAATCCGCGCCCGGCAGGACTTTTGAGCATGCTCAAAACTCTTGCCGGGTCCTGCCGGGTGAGTAAAAGCGGCGGCAAACGGTGAGAGCCCGGTTTGAGGACGGTAATGGCAGGCGGCCACCTTACCGTCTAATAGAAAAACAACAGAGTCCAAACAACCAGTAAAAAATGTCAACGGGCGCATTAATCTTTTGTTGTGGCCACCGGGCCCATAACGTTATATACAGGGTATATACCGGGTCGTCACCGGTCGGGTACTGGGCTCACCGTCCTCATACATTTCTAGCTTACCGTTCTTACCGGGTGCATAACACCTCCTCACCGGGTCCTCGGTCCATACCGTTCTACACCGGGTCTGTCCCGGGTTCTCACAGGCCTTGTCCCGGGATCACCGGCCTCATACAGTTTCTAGCTTACCGTTCTCACCGTGTCCTCATCGTGTGCATACCACCTCCATACCGGTTCCTAACCGGTCGAAACGCCTGGGTACCGGCCGAAACGTCTGATTACATCATCAAATCACCCTTTTCAAGCTGAGCGCTCAAGCTCGCGCTTCATTTGTATTCCGGAATTCGTACGAACTACATTATAATACTCTCTAAATGTAAAAGAGCTAAACCTCACTCTTTCGAGAGCTTTAGGAGGGACGGCTCTTCTAAGAAGTGAAGTTCACTCTTTTCAGAGTGATTTGTCACTCTTTTAAGGGAGCAGTTCCATTTGTACGCGATAAAAATTGCGAGAATGTTCCGGGCCCCGATGAGTTTTTTATCAGGCCCCGATGAGATTTTGATCGCGTACAGTTGCGAGTAGCAAAGGATTATTTATCGAGTAGCGTATTACCGCTTGTTTAAATATAACGAAAGATAAGGGAGCAGTTCCATTTGTACGCGATAAAAATTGCGAGAATGTTCCGGGCCCCGATGAGTTTTTTATCAGGCCCCGATGAGATTATTATCGCGAACATTTGCGAGTAGCAAAGGATTATTTATCGAGTAGCGTATTACCGCTTGTTTAAATATAACGAAAGATAAGTGGTCGGTATGTAAATAGAGCTTCGGGTTATTTATTCTAGTTGTAAGGTACAAATTCAGCATTTCATGTTTTTAGAGATAATGTTATTGATTATGGATGTTTAACGTAAATTGTATTATCCTCGTGTATTTGCTATACAATGTCCCGCTCTATTTGCTAAACATACCCCAGGGTATGGCAGAGGCCTCGTATAGGGCCCCGATGTCTATTTTATCGGGGTCTGATGACTATTGTATCGCGAATCAACTTGAAAAACATCGGGTCCAAAACATATCAGGCCCCGATACAGTCGTGATAAATTTATCGCGTACAAATGGAACTGTTCCCTAAGAGTGATTTCCACTCTTTTCAGAGTGATTTTAACTCTTTTTAGAGTGATTTTAACTCTTTTTAGAGTGAAAATCGCTCTTTTAAGAGTGAACTTCACTCCAAAAAAGATCTGTTCCTCCTAGAGCTCTCGAAAGAGTGAGTTTTAGCTTTTTTACATTTAGAGAGTTGCAACATTTAGAAAGTTAAACTGGCAGCGATAATAATTGATTTAAAAAGCGCTTTGGGACTGTGCTTGCATTGTGGAAAGCGCTATATAAGAACGGTAATATTATTATTATTATTATTAACATGCCTGCTGAGAGTCCGTTCCGCGAACGGTTACTATAGGCTGCATGCGGCCATTCGCAGTCCGTCGCTAAGATGGTCGACGTCCACCACCGTCAATCACCGCCCTGCGAATGGGCGCGAAACGGGTGCGAAACGGGTGCGAAACGGATGCAAACGGGTGCGCCGTCCTTATACCGTCTTCATACCGGGCTGTCATCGTTCGCCGCCGCTTTTACTCACCCGCCCGGAGTTTTGAGCATGTTTAAAACTCCGGTGGCCGGCAAAGTCCCCTGAACGTGTTCAACGGACGGGAAACGGCCCACCGTGTGTGCCGCCGTCCGCACCCATTTTTCACACGGTAAGGGGCCGCTCAGCTCACACGGACACATGTGAGGGCCCCATAAGGGAGCAAATCAAAACTCGACCGCGCGGCAACCGGCGGTTTCGCCCGGTTAGACCGCATATCATTGTTTAGAACAATAGAAACCGGCTGCAACCTCACGGAACTGCACGGAACCGGCGGCTGCCGGGCGGTCGAGTTTTGATGTGCTCCCTAAGTTGTCTTTGAGAAGCCATGTACGTAGGAATGGTGTCAATGGTACATGATTTACTCGCAAATCCTTTCACTAATTTCCGTGCATCCTCCTCTAAAATCTGTCCAAATTCACTAAACATTTCTACTTCAATAGGCTGTTCATTGATTTCATTGGTAAGTCAAGTCAGTCAGGCAGCTGCTCATTATAGTGCATTGCGAATATTATCAACCTTGTCCTTAAACAATAAGGCAAAATCATTTGCGAGTCGCTGAGGCGAGTCTGACTGGGGAAGAATCGGTGGTTTTTGATGAGTAAAGAGTTTTAAAAACATCCTTTTTGTCAGACCTTGCAAGTGAAGACCTGTAAAACTCCGTCTTACTGGCATCAATCAATTTAATAACTCTATCCCGCTGATTTGATAAGCCATAATATCGATCTCGGTACCAGATTTACGCCATTTACGCTCACATTTCTGTCTCAAACGTCTCTCAACATTGATGTCATGGTTATACCAAGGTGGCTTTGGTCGTCATTGCACTTATGGGACTCGGTTTTCAGTGGTGCATGTTTGTCAAGTACAGAAGTGATGGCAGAATCAAAGCTGATCAGCAATTCCACAGCACACTCACTAGATTGTATTGATAACGATAACTATCGAATAAATTTAACTTTACAAAATTGCATTTTTCTATCTTCTCCTATGTTCTGTCCTTTCTCATTGTTGAGGCAGAATTCAAATGAAAAGAATCTCCACTTCTTTTTAGTATCTGAATAACTGTTAAGAATAACGGGAAACGGGGAAACAATGAGTATGAGATGAGGACGATGATGAACCGCAAACCTTGCCAAGATGACAGCGATCAATTGTCTCGCCCGTGAATAATGGAGATAGAGTTATGCGTGCGAGACTTTAACGTAACAAACGCTAAGTGGTAGAACATATATTTACACTTGTGTTAGGGGTTTTTTTAAACAGTAGGATAAATAATAAAGCAGCATTTATTGAGCGCCTAATCAAAGTGGTCAAAGCGCTGTACAAAATAGGAAAATCTTAAAATACATACAAACTATACATCATACTGCAACATATAATGTAGAAAGTAGGGCCTATACATACACGAAATATGACAGCAAAATATACAAATATGCAAAGCTAAAAACATGATGAAATCTGTGAAGCGGGGATTAATGCTCAGGAAACAGATGAAATTTGAGAGCCTTTTTGAACTTATGAATAGTAGAACACTTGCGGAGCGAGGCACATAGAGAGATCATAGACGTGGAACAATCGCGTAGAAGGATTTGTCTCCAAGAGCACGCTTAGTACGAGGGATAGTGAGAAGTAATTTGTCATCACCTGACCTCAGATTAGGTCTCTTAGGTAAGTTTGTCAGGTACGTAGGAAGAAGTCCATGAAAACTTTTGAAGTTGAACAACATGAGTTTGTTTGTATGTAATCCTTGATGTAATCGGTAACAAGTGGAGCTCTCTAAGGAGTGGTGCAGACGAATACATTCCGTTTGATCTAAAAATTATTATTGCGGCCCTGTTCTGCAGTGTTTGTAATTTGTTGGGATCTTTCGCTGATATGCCATGAAGTAAAGAGTTTGAATAATCCAAACGAGATAAAACCAGTGACCGGACTAGATGGTGACAGCTATCAACAGTATTAAAACGACGTATTCTATAAATATACCTGAGATGAAAATTCAAGGAAAGTGAAAGATGTTACTCACTGTTTAATGACGTTTCACTACCACGCTGGTAGCTTCATCAGACTGGCAACTCTGAATCCTGCTCACTGGGGTTTTATAGCTACTGGAACCCGTCGTAGAGGGCGTGGGCAGAATGAGTTGATCATAGATGTTGTGCAGTTTGTAGACCCCCTCGTCCTTGTTAAGTGTCTTTGTGTTTCTCCTCCTGATCCAGATAGCTTCCTTTAGCCATCTAGTGGTCTTGTGCGATTCCTGTCTATTATGTGTCCCTCCTGCCAGTCTATGTTATGATTTGTGGCCGCTACATGTTCGGTGATAGCAGATTTGAATTGTGGTTCGGTGGTTGACGCTTTTCTCGCGGCTCTGGTGTATGGTTTGGCTTCATACTTGGTGATTTCTTTTTGATGCTCCTGAAGTCTAACACCGAAGGAACGCCACGTCTCACCAATGTAGGTTTTTGAGCAGTCCGAACAGGGTATTTCGTAGATTATTTCCACTTTTTTGTGCATGTCTATTTTGTCCTTAGGGTGCACTAGCATGTTGCGTAAGGTTTGGTGGGGTCTCATAGCTGTGGAGAAGCCATGTTTCTTGAAGACCCTGGTCACCTTCTCCTTATTCAGAGTTGCCAGTCTGATGAAGCTACCAGCGTGGTAGTGAAACGTCATTAAACAGTGAGTAACATCTTTCACTTTCCTTTGTACACAATTTGTACACAAAGAAATCTCAATATTATGTCTACAAACAATCCAGATGAACTTATTCAAAGATTTGAAAATTCACTGTTTTGATAGTAGATTTAACATGCTCAGTCATGGACATCGTATGATCAAACACGACACCCAGAGTTTTGATTGTTGGAGATGGCTGTATAACAGTGTCGCCGATTATGATGGTAATGTCGTTAATGAATTTACAGTTGTAACTTGACGATGAGATGAAAAACTCGGTTTTGTCTTGATTGAGCTTGAGTTTGTTTTTAGTCATTCAGTCACTGATTTCATTTATACAAGATGTGAGTCGAGCAACAATTCTTTAAGCGTCTCCGTTAATCTTGGGATTAAATGACGGGTACAGTTGGACATCATCCGCATACAAATTATATTTAATGCCATATTACCAATCTCACTAGTGTACATCGTAAAGAAGAGTGGCCCAACAACAGAGCCCTGGGGAACTCCAAGACTTAGATCTTGTGTTGTAGATTCGGAATCCCCAACACGAACACGAAACGAACGGTTCTGTAAAAAAGAACGGATCCAACTAAGAGCCTTGCCACGAGTACCGAAGGTGAAAGAAAGCCGCTTCAACAAAATACAATGATCAACCGTGTCAAACGCGGCAGAGAGGTCAAGTAACACGACCGCAATAGCTTTGTTTTCATCAATGGCTCTCAGAAGATCAGTTCTCACTCAAAGAAGGGCTGTTTCAGTGCTGTGTAGTTCTTTATAAGCAGACTGGAAGCTTTCTTGAAGATCATGGACATTGAGGTTGTCTTTTGTCTGGGCGCAAATGATTTTTTTTTCATGATCTTGGACACATAGCTTAGGTTAGAGACAGGACGGTAGTTCTTAAGGACCTGTCTGTCCAGAGTGGGTTTCTTTAGAATAGGGAACACAACCGTCTCATGGAGTTGTGTGGGGAAAATACCACTATTAAAAGATTTGTTGATAATATTTGTGGAGCTACAAGCTCAGCAATAGCTGAAGGATGAAATCCTACATGTGAGCTGGTTTGGATTATACTCAAAATCCAGTCTCAGGTTAAAACCTAAGTATATTCATCGGTTTCAAAGTACTGTCTAACCTTGTCCATCGGATCCTGGAATGCCGTCACGTCCATCTCTGCCGTCTCGTCCTCGTAAAAAGGTGTTCATACCAGTGATACCAGATACACACATACCTGTATTGCATTAAGAAATTCGTTCAGTTGTGTAAATAAGTTAATATTTGGAGTCAAACTGCGCAGAATTAGCCATGTATGTAATATTCTATCTCTGTTTCATTTTTATAATATTATAATTGTGTTATTTATCTTTTATAATAAGTTGTTTGGCGAAACGAAAAAAACATGTCTTAGCATTATTGTATCATCATATACATAGGCGTAAATCCCGTGGGAGTGGGGGGGGGGGGGGGGGTCCCCCATAAATTGTTGATCATGGGTGGATGGCCTATGCAGTCACCCCCCCCCCCCCACCCCCACACATTTTAAAACCCACAATTTTGTCTTGCCCCCAGCCCCGCCCCCCCCCCCGAAAATGTTGATGCTGGTGCTGCCACTGGTCAATCATACCCCCCCCCCCCCCATGCCAACATCAAATGTTCGCCACTGATATTATACTTTCTTGTCAAGTTTGTTAGATCTACTAATTCTTGCCTTGTTGATCTTGTTCCGCTAATGCTTCCGTTGCAGTTGTACCAACCGATGAATGAGGACAACTAACACCCGTACATGGTTCCGTGCTGGTTTGCCTTTTACTTCGATCCTTTGAGATAAAGTAGATAGCATCAAATATACGAGTATATGGTAACGTTTCATTCAATTCAATTTGATACCAATTGTAAGGTAGAGCATTTAAGAATGGTGTTACATCGTTATTTGCTATGTTTTGATAACCCGGCAAGAAATTTAATAGTAAACGGTAGAACTCGGACACGTCTCGGACTCGGATACAAGTGGACTCGGCTACATGTCTGCAATTTGTACTTAAATCGTTTCAAATTTAATATGGTTTTAAATGGACTCGGCTTCGAGTTCTAGTTCTTCCTTTAACGAGTGCGAACCGGGCCGAGTTTTTTTGGTCGAGTCCGAGCTGAGTCCGAGTCCGGCAAAAGTTGGACTCGACCGGACTCGTACGATACAAGTTAATTTCAATTGGAAAAGGCGTTAGTCTTTTTTGTGCAGCAAAATTTAGCAAGATGAAATAGCATTTATATTATTCAACTATAAAGGGCGACAATGGTCATCGAGCATCAACTAATCAACCCGATCACCTCCTAAATCTGTGTATATTACGCACAGAAAACACTAAATATGGGATATCCTACATTCTTAAATAAAACATATTGGATATCCTACATTCGTAAACTATTTTGTCAGTGTTATTGCGCTTCATTCCGTTGAGGGCGCTATAACGGATTAAAGCTTATCTGTGGTCAAACACTAGGGGGGGCTGGGGTACCGCGCCATTTTGCAATATTTTGCGAAATCGATCGTGGTTATCACGTGATACGTATCGTGGAAAAATAATGTACACTGTTTTAACGAAATGCACTGTGGGATTGTGTTACCAGCCTAAAATCATAGAGGTCGCAAACCCGGTCGCAAACTTGCTTATAATTGAGCCTATAACAAGCTAAAAGTGACATCTCTGAATGTATTACCAAAGTGTGCAAAGGGGAAATTGTTGGACACACTGGTAAAATGGTTTTACAACAAGTTTTGCTATCATATTATCAAACTGAACTCAAGTTAAATCACTCTATTTACCGAGCAATAATATAATTGTTTACGCATTTTAATTGTTTAGATACAAAGTTAAATAAATCAAGGATACATTTATGATAGATAAATAAATAAAAAGAAAACTATAAACGCATGGGCGGCATTTATAATTGATAAAAATTGACATAACAATGATATTACATTAATATACCATCAAGTTTAAAAAATAGAAAAATAAATGGAAAATTCGAACCCGTGATTTCCGATCGCCAACGACATGGCCAACCTACACACGCCACAGAGATTCACGACTGTAATTGTCATAGTTTTATTATTTAACCATGTCCATTTATTTATAACGAACGGATTTTTATTGTGCCATTTTTGCCAAATGTGTGTGTTGCTCTCGCACAAAATGTGTTTGTAATTTGATTATAATTCTTATTTTTAAAAGAACGGTAATTTTTTTTGACATTTTCGAGGAAAAAAATGGCGTAAACTGATACGGTAAACGCCAGCAGTGTGATGTCCGCGTGGTGGGCAAGCATACAGATGATGCTAAGCAAATCCAGCATATAAACTGCAAAAAGTGCTCCTACTGGGGCTCGAACCCACAACCTCTCGCTCCTCATGTCAGCTTTCTACCCACTACACTAACCGTGCTAATTGAAAAAATCTAACGCAAATAATTTATTTATATCATGGGTCATGGGTTAATGCACTGTGTTAGATTCTACAATCCCGGCCGCCACTCTGTTCAAAGGCACAAAAAAGTGTACTTGTTTTATGCTTTTTTTGCAATTCTGAGGTGTGCAGTTCGATTTTCTTTCTCGAATTGTTTAGAAAACCATCCATTATAGAACATCTGAAATTTAAAATGAACTGCACACCGGGGAAAGTATGATGCCAAGGGCATATTTTTTGCACGTAAATCCAATACAAGAGTTCTGAAAATCGACACAAATATGACGTCATAACCATTGCTTCGGGACAAAATGGCGCGGTACCCCCCCCCCCCCCCCCCCCCCCCCCCCCCCTAGTCAAACACCACAGATTCCATGAATTGAATTCTATGCATTTAATATACACAGATTTAGGAGGAGACCGGGTTGCAACTAATTATCTTGCTGTTAATTTTTTATCCAGCCGTTTTGCATTGGTATTTATTTCCAGTAATATACAGTATGTTTTCATTGTTATGTATTTGATGCAATGCCTGCGGATGATGGTGATAGGCCCATTGCCTACTCCATCCTCTAGTCTGGCTTTATCTGTAAGCTTTTCATTGTTTGTCAATCAAATTGGAATGATTAATTAATAATAAATGTGTAAGACGAGCCGAGTAAGTGAAATGCAAACGGACAAACTGGCGTGAATTAAATTAACATTAAATATGTTGAGTCAAGACTTAAAGGTAGATGTTCTGATTGCTGGCCCAATTTTCAACCTTGATGTTTTCTATTTTACATGAAAGGTCATCCTTAAAATTGTCACATTCCAAAGTTTGAGTTGCGTAACTCCAATGATTCTAATTTTGGAAGCACAAGGTCACACGAAATTTGCCCATTGAGATGTACACAAACTTTCTGGTGGTTATCCACTTTTGGCAGTAATTCACCACATTTTTAGCCTATAATTTATAAATGGAACATTTCTGGCCCTTAAGATTTTACAGGCATAATGAGAAAAATATGGGAATTCTTCTGTATCAAAATATTTTGATGTAAAAAAAAAAATCATAGCCCAAAAAAGTGATCGGAACACACACCTTTAACAAAAGTCGAGTGGAATCAAATCGAATAATTAAAAATTGAATTTGAATAAATGTAAAATTAACAAGGTTACGTATTCTGGGGACCGCTCTATAGTCTGACGAGTCTATAATCCGACGCCTCTGTAGTACCAAGGTTCTATAGTACGATGTAAATTTACCATTCGATAGTCCGAATCAGATAAAAGGTTCTTTAATCCGAAAAAGGTTCTTTATTTCGACGGTTCTATAGTCCGAAAATAAAATAGGTTCTAAAGTCCGACGGTTCTATAGGCGAAAATAAAAAAATGGTAAAAAAGGTTCTCTAGTCCGAAAATAAAAAAGGTTCTATAGTACGAATATTAAAAAGTTCTTTAATCCGAACATTCTTAGGAAAATTCTATAGTCCGAAAACTGGAAAAGTGTTCTCTAATCTGAAAGTTAAATAAAGTTCTCTCGTCTAAATTTTCAAAAAAAGGTTCTGTAGTTCGAATTTTCAAAAGGTTTTCTAGTCCTAAAGCGTTTCACTGTTCTTTAATCCGAATCAGAAAAAAATTGAAATAGCGTACGTTGCAGTGCGCTCTCTAGAGATAACGGGAAAGCTCCTTATGGTAACATTACCTCTTTTATAAAGAAACTATATTAAAAAGGATCGAATAGGAAAGTATTAAGTGAATTAAAATTCGGACTAAAGAACAGGCTTTTGATTCGGACTATCGAACCCGTTTAAAAATTCGGACTTAAGAACCTTTTAAAATTCGGATTAAAGAAGCTTATTTAACATCGGACTAAAGAAACTTTTAAGTATTCGAATTACCGAACCTTTTTCAATAATCGGATTATAGGACGTGATCATAAACACAACACCAAAAGTAAGTCCCCCTCTCAATAACATCGTAAGGTAAAACATTTTACCAATAAAACTTAGTTAGAAATAATCCTATGACTGTTTCCTAACTGTTGTTTTAAAATGAGAGATGTCCATGACTTCATGGCTGAAGCTCAAATGGAAGAAAAAAACTGCCCTTTTCAAAAGTCACAAAAGTTTATTAATGGCTTCTTACTAATGAAAACACCTGTAGTTGAGTGAATATTACTCGTATGTAATCAATTTATGATCATTCAGCCATGTAAACCCCCTTCTTGGCTCAGAGATTAGCACATTTGAGTTTTGAAAGGGCAGTTTTTGTCTTCTATTTGAGCACATTCAGCAATGAAGTCATGGACATCTTTCATTTTCAAACAACAGGATTATTTCTAACTAAGTTTTATTGTTTAACAGCGAGGCAGATAACTACCGCAAGTTCCACAACTCATACAAACATTAAACAAGCTTCGACTCATATCCCAACTTAAAAAGCAAGGACGTGAGCCGGTGCGGGAATCGAACCCGTGACCTTTCGAACACAAGTCGAACGCTCTAACCACTGAGCTACCCGGCCGTCTCCGATAAACAGAGTACAGACCAGATAGTAGTGATATAGAGCAGTCATGGACTCTAATTGACAAACAATACAACAACACACGGTATATGAGATCATTTAAGATGCTTACTCGCAACCCTAACATTATAAATACATACAAACACCACATCCGAAGATGAGAGGGTTACGCATCACATACCAACATATAGAGGATCGCATAGGCGATTCAATAGGGAACTTGAACAATGTAAATAATTTAACAGCGAGGCAGATAACTACCGCAAGTTCCACAACTCATACAAACATTAAACAAGCTTCGACTCATATCCCAACTTAAAAAGCAAGGACGTGAGCCGGTGCGGGAATCGAACCCGTGACCTTTCGAACACAAGTCGAACGCTCTAACCACTGAGCTACCCGGCCGTCTCCGATAAACAGAGTACAGACCAGATAGTAGTGATATAGAGCAGTCATGGACTCTAATTGACAAACAATACAACAACACACGGTATATGAGATCATTTAAGATGCTTACTCGCAACCCTAAGTTTTATTGGTAAAATGTTTAACCTTACGATGTTATGACGAACTGTTGAGAGGGGGAATTACTTTTACGTTTCATTTTCGGACTATAGAGCCGTTGGACTATCGATATGTCACAGTTCCCGCCAGCAGAGTGATTTATCATAGTATTCGGACTAAAGAATTGGTTTTTTATGTTCAGATTATAGAAACTTTTCATTTTCTGACTATAGAACCTGAACCAAATATGGTTGGCCCCGTGGCCTAGTGGAAATTCGCTCGCCCTCATAGATTAATATCATTCCAGATTCATACCGTGCATTTCGCCTAGGAAATTGTTTGAATGCAATGGCGCCTTGACATTATTGTTGTTAATGATCATTGTAAGATCATGTTTCATGTTTTGAAAATGTATTTAGTATTGTTTATCTGTGTTGTTTCAGAAAACACAGCACAGTAGTTGAATAATAAATTTGAATCACAGAAGAAAGACATTCAAATAGATAACTTGCGTGACAATATTGCGCCTGGGTGTCTGTCTTTCGGGGTGTCCGTCTGTCTGTCTGGGTAGGTGGGTGTCTGGGTGTCTGTCTGTCTGTCTGTCTATCTCATATTAAAATAAAAAATGATACGTTTGACCATGCACAATGGGATGACCCTCTGCCTTGTCTTCTAAATTAGTATTTGCTATTCTTATGAGGTCAGCCTCATATAAATGTACTTACTTTCACGGTCAAATCACGTTCATGTCTTTGGATGTCACTATCGGCAGCTCTAGCATCTGATAAGTCAGCTTCCAGGCATGAAATCAACAGCCAGACAAAAATGACCCATTTTGTAAGATAACGTGACGTCGACATTACATCCACTGTTTTCCACTTTGTTTTATCGCTGTGGTCTGGAATAAATTGTATTACTGGTTGTTTTATTCCACCTGACATTTTATAGAATTACTTTGGTTTGTAATCAATCAGAATAAAAACTTGTCTTAGGCTATAAGGTGCCATAACCATTTAATTGACACTCTAATGTGATAGCCATAATATGATCACTGATCTTGATATATCATGGTACTAACAAATTACTTAATTTAGTCCTAACCCTCGTCCCCCCCCCCCCCCCCCCCCCCCCCCCTTAAGAATTTTCGCCGATTGCGCTTAAACGCAAAGGACAGTGACCTGGGGGTGAAGGTGATCTATATTACATCCCTTGGATGAAAAGAAATTGAGTGTACCACCTTACCCGGGGTAGGGTAAGCCGTAAAAGTCCGATGGTAGGGGGGTGCACCTTACATTTGATTAAGTGTATGGTCCTGAATCTGTTAGAAACATCATCATGTTAGAAGCATCATTATGTTAGAAACATCATTTCCCTCACTTATAAGCACGGGTGAAATGCCGATATTTGGAACTTTTTGGCGAATATTTCAATGTTGGACTGTATTTCACTGTACAGACGAATACAACGTGATTTTGATGTCGGCCATGTTTGTGACAGTGTTACAAAACCGTCTCAGGAGGACGAGGGTTACAACTATTTTACAGATTACCCAACACCACAACTGAAAATTAACCTCCAGCTGTTTGGCAAATATAAATCTTATGAGAGTAACAATATCTCCATCCCTCCCCGGGTAGGCCTAAACTAAACTTAAGTTGCAGAGAGAATTATATTTATTCATGAACCCGAGAAATTCCAAATATTAAGGATGTACGCTACTCTCTGAGCTAGCATGGGCAAAAATTGGTATCAAAGCAGCTGACATACGTATCAAGGCCCAAAATTCAAATGCTAACATTTCTTTCATTTTCTATCGAATTTTATCGTGAAATCAAAGTTCCTTAATTAACGAGGTTAAAATGATGTGCATTATACCATAAATACTAATAATACTAATGAAAGTAGCCTTATTTGAACACATTATAAAATACAGTCACCACATGATTATATATTTTCTCAGCGGTATTCTATATATCAAAGAAAATGAAAATCTTTGTCAGAATTCTCTGCATAATATATTGGAAGATACACATCTTCGTACGTTGGTGATTTGTTTTTCACCGTTGTATTATCGTAAGACATTGCGTCGTAACGAAAGCCTTGACTATTCATGATTAGTTTAAGGTGCGAGTCTATAGCGAGAAGGTCGGCTCAAAATACCGATTTGGTTTAAGTTACTTTTCCAGTTTCCAAGAACATTTATATATAAACATGATAAATGAACCGGCTATATTTAGAACGTTACATCATCGATCGATCGAGTCATTCTCTCGTTCACACGTGTCTTCCGGTTGCGTCTTAATAACGTGTTTGGACTTGTTTGACGATTCTGACGTCATGACCTTATCAAGATCCTTACGTCATCGACTCGTTCAGACTTGTTCGCTCTTACGTCATCCTAGAGGTGAATGTCTAATTTAAGACTATAATAGAGTCCTCATCGATAGAGTCATCGAACGTATCTAATATCTCAACCTCGTTTCCATAATCTTCGTGATGATCAGAGCCTCCGTCCAATATCTGCACTTCTTCTTCTTCCGTGACTATTTCTTGATTAGAGTCATCCAATGTCACTGTCTCGACTCTATCGGTCTGATTGCTATAATTGACCGATATGCTGTCTGAATATTCGACCGTTTCCTTTCGATCTTTGGTTCGCAAACGTTCAAAGAAATCTTGAAACGGTTTCTTTTGGTTAAATCCTGAAAAAACGACATGTCCCAAATACCGGCTTCATCCACACCTAAGTTATTAGCCATATCTACGAAGTGACGAATCACGATGTACACTGTTTATTTCATGGACGGATGTATACACTTATATAAAGGGACGAGTTATTTTTAAGACGTTACTACATCATCCTTAGGTACAAGCGCGATTTCTCTAACATTCTCGTAGTCTCCGTTCCAGTCGTTCTACTTTGCCCATAGCTGACTGAATTTCCTCGTAATCGGAAGTAGCCACCAGAGATCTGAAATCCAGGCTGTATCCACTTTCTATCATTATACGGCGAGTGTTCACGAGTTCAAAGGTAATGTTCAAATCATAAAATTCAAATTGAAGTTGAGCGACCGTCTGATAAAATACAATATTCACGTGTCCTTTATCTTCGTGAACTTTTCCCCACGCTTCTTGGTACCATAGGGTTGTCATCGGGTGGTTTTCGGTATCCATACAGACATCATGCTGATCTTGGCTAAGGTTATCCGTTCTACAACCGTTGCATTCTCTCTTTATTATTTGATGGAACTCTTTCCAAAACTTGTGCATGTAAATGTAACGAAGTATGTTTAGTAGTCTTGCCATTGTTGAACGTTAATGTCTTTTTCACGATCATTCGAGAGATGTATACCGGTTTTATAACCCCTACGATGACTCATAGGACTTGTCACTACACGTTTCATCATTGCGTAATAATACATAAGTCATCGATCTTGTATCATTGCGTCATACCGACATCATTCTTACGTCATTTCCGGTTTGGGTCAAAGGTCACGGGTCAAAGGTCGGGTCAAAGGTCACTTCCTGTTTGTTTGAGGCCAGAGGTCAAATCTTCCCAAAGTAGTAAACCGGTTTAAGGTCAAATGTCACGGGTCACTTCCGGTTTGAGGTCAAAGGTCAAATCATCGCAGGGTAGTAAACCGGTTTAAGGTTAAAGGTCACGGATCACGGGGAAAGTATTCCTTATACTACTGTCATGTGACATAACAGTGAGAGTAGCAGTATTAGTAATCCAAATGTAATTGGTACCCGTAACTTTGTTTAGGATATCTTATCTAATGATTCCCTTTTTAATGTTTGCTGATGACACTTAATCGATCATGGAATTACATATTGTTTTACGCACGACGAAACGCTAGTGAATATTACCAACGCAATCCATGGCTTCTTTCGTTCGCAATCGTGTGTTTCACGCGTTAGTATCCACTTCAAAGCGCCGCGCTCAAGGTGTCTTTCGCGGTACACATGTGCGCTCCCGAAGAAAAATAAGTACACAACTTGCAGGATTCGTTTATTTTTAAATGGGCAATATTTCTGTTAACTTGTTTAGATTAAATTACGAAAATACATTTTAGTCTACATGAATAATCATTTAGTATATAATATTTACTGTCATAATGCCACGGATATAATTCAAGCTACTTCACGCTAGCGTGTCTTGTTGTTGTACGCGTCGCGGAGATGCGTCCAGATGCATGAAATTCGCGAACACTAAACTATGCATGCATGTGAATGACGATTTCGCGATTGACCAATCAGGACGCACAGTCATTTTTGAATGTACGCACGCATTGTTAAAATTATGTCCATAGCATTATGACACTGACTATAATGAGATATAATTATGCAATGATACTATACACAAGGGATGGCATCCAGATTCGTACGGATTGAAAACCGTAGATCGGAGAGGGTAAACGCACTGAAATAAACGGACAGTTCTGTGTAGATAAACGGAACGCGAACAGGATATTTTGTCAATCTGGATTCTGATAGTCCAATTTTTTGTCTTCCAAACTAATTTTCAAATTTTCCCTCTTCAATTTTTTTTTTTGTGTTGAAATTGAGTGCACACACACATCACACACAATTGGAAGACAGAACATTTGAGGCCACTTCCCCTATACAAAACGTGTGTAGAGAGGGTGATTATCATTCCAGGTGTTGCCAGTTGGGCTTACAGTTTTGCCAAGGTTTTTAATTACAAGCCCAAATGGGCCAAAACAACAACAATGCCAGGCAAAAAAACCCACATGTTTTACTTCCATTCAATATTAGCGCACTATTTCAAGCGGTTTACGTGTAGGTCCACATACAGTTTTGTCATGCAATGTATGTACGCTTTCATGTCTCGGAGATGTATGCGAAAGTGTGCGTAATGTTGAAATGTCTGTGGCAAGTCTATGCATGCAGTACCAGTAGTCCAGCACAGAACAAAACAAATGCAATCAATGCACAAACATCTGTTTTCTTTCATTCAATGTAAACATTTCAAGAAGCCGAAGACATCGGTCCAAATAAAGTTTGGTGATGCAACGCGTTCCTGTCTCCGAGACACGCAAGATTTTGCGTTTTATTCCGCTGCATAGTCCATTAGATTGCGCAGTACAGTGCTAGCTACATTTAGAGTAACGTTGTAGCCAGTAGCCACATAGAACATTCTAATACCAATGGTGTTATATCTGTCTGTTTCAAGTAAGGCAAGCTGCTTGCTTATTTGTTCTTCATTTCATGTTTCCATGATATACATAATGCACCCACCCAACAAGAGTTAATTTGTAGCCCAACTATTTTCTAAGACAATGATAAATAAAGCTCTAATTCAAACTGATGACACAATTGGGCTATAAGTATAATTTTTATAAACTGGCAACCTCAAATTCTGCTGTGTGTGTGTTTGACCTCTTTAAAAACAGATTTGTATACAATACCAGCTAGACGTCCTGTATTATATAACATTATATAACAGCTAGCTATAGCAGGCAAGCTGGCTATATCATTACATGTCCCTATTTTTTTAATTACGCACGTTTATGCATTACTCATTTTGATATGTGTGGGGTGTACGTCACCGGGGGGGGGGGGGGGGGTATTCAGTGCGATCAGTAGTGGCGTACCCAGGGGGGCCGGTGCCACCCCCCAACAAAATATCCCTGTAGGTAAAAATGACCCTCCGTCGGTGCGATTTTGACCATGCAATTTTTTTGACTGGTTATGCGGGCAACTTCATCGCTCCCCCACCCCCCCCCCCCCCCCCCCCCCACCCATCAAGATTTCAGCTGCTGACGGGGAAAATATTGTGCAAGTTTTACGAAAAAATTGTCGGTACCATGCCTTTCGTCGGTACAACTATGGTCGTGCCTGCCTGCCTGCCTGCCTGCCCCCCCCCCCCCCCCCCCACCCGTTTCCAAAGCTGGGTACGTCACTGGCGATCAGTAAGTGGATGATGCAGTGAAATCATTGCTTCGAGGAAGAGAAATAACCTATAGATGCGTGAGGACCCGTTGCATTGCTGATCCAGCGAAGGACAGGGAGGGCGCAGTGGAAAAGGGCCAGGGGTTTCTTTTTTTGGGGGGGGGGGGGGTGGGGGTCTGGTCAGTGGTACCCATGAATTGCCCAGGCTTGTCGCAGACCATTTGTATGTGGAAGTTACTGCTTGTGTGATGTCAGCGAAGGTCAACAGGTTGCCCCATTTGTGATCCCACAATGCAACAGATAAGGATAATCAATGGCTTTTTTTTCTATTTGCGATAAACCTTGTCAGTCAATAGTTAGGTCACCCAAGCCCTATATGAAAGCTATGAAGATTGTTAAACGGGGTCAGTCGTCGCAAACATGCACAAACACAATAGTCAAACGACCTTGCTATTGTCATGCTATTGTCAACAGTCCTACACAGAGGTCTGCAGTGCAAATCTGTACGATTTTCGCCATGTAATCTCTATGGCGGATTTCATTCCGTTGTTTGAAGCTATGATGTTTGCGTGGTCTTCGCTATCTCCAAGCAGATAGAGCAATACGTACATGGACTTTTTTGTAGACGAGGGTTCATTTCATGATTTGGTGAGGTTTAGAATGAGTTAGGATTTCTGTAATTTTGAAGACCACGGATTGTCAAAACGTGAATTTCCCGACATTGTACGACATATATTTGGTCACTAAACGTGTTTAAAACTATTCATTTTATCGTTCTGCAGATGTTATTGACCCTCCTCTAAAATTCTACATGATTTTTAACACGTTTCTTAGTATTTGAGATGCCCAAATAGACCATTTCCCGAAGCTATTTCTAGCAAATATTGCAGTCACTAGATTCCATTGTTTTCTTGCGTATAACAAAATATGACATGCAGCGTGACCTCCCTACTGGCTGTTGTGTTGTAAATGTGCCAATCGCGATCAATGCGCTGCATCGCACTATCATCGCATTGTCGTCATAGTGATTTTGGTTGTACACTAGACTAAGGGCAAGGCAAAATAAAAAATAAACCTGTTTAGCGTCCCTCCCGGTTCCTTTTTTGGGGTCCGCTTCAATTTATTCTATTTTTTCTCTTTTTTCTCTTTATTTCAGTCAACACTTTTTCAGGTTCGCAATGTTTATCGCTTACCAGGGCGGTTTTGTACGTAAAGTGGGGGGAAAATAAAACAAAAGGGCCTCTTCCTTCGTTTTTGAAAAAAAACCTGATGCTAAACATGTTTTTATTTTTATTTTGCCTCTAGCCCAATTCAAGCTGTACTGAGGTGTAATAAAATAAATCCTCAGCGTTGAAAGAACTAGTATGCTTGGGCCCAGATTTCAGATTTGATCAAACTTAGATCACAGAGAACTACTCGAGTATTTTGCTGGGCTCGGGAGTCGGGCTCTGGAGTCGGACTCGCGCAGTCCATACGGCCTATGGGCCAGATTTGAGAAAAAAACAGAAATAAGCTTATTACTCAAATTCGGCAATGCCTGTAATGCAATGGGTTATTTTAACATAGATTTGGTAAGAAAAAAATATTATTCGTTTTCCAAGATGAAATTCCAACCTTATTTCACCGAGTCTCGCAACACTCATTTCCCTATTCGTCGAAAGTTTACTGATGACCGAATACACATCACTCATATTTGGATGCTGTCATGTACATCCGCGTGCCTATTTTTGCTTACCGTTTTCAAAATAGTATGATTTGTTGGTTATATAATCTTGACATATATCTCAATCATATTGCCGAATATCGTGCAATTTCAAGCCTATCTTCTTATTAAAATTGTGACTTCAATGTTAAAAATCTACTTGTTTGAACCGAATTTCGTTATTACATATGCGGAGTAATTTGGTGGTGCGCCCTCATCATTATTTATATTGACACGCGTGCCAGAATGTATGGGATAGGAAGGCAATAATTATAATGACTTGATTCAGGCAATTTATTCCTTGCATGTAATAATTTAATTTTCTCTATTTTAATTCATGACACTGGGATAGGGCATGCATTAAAGCCCCCCCCCCCACATACACACACCAATGCTACGGGGAATGCGGGGGGGGGGGGGCTAAACCAGGATGACTACTTCTTTCCCTTTCTTTTTTCTCTTTCTAGCCTCAAATGTCCTTGTTTTTTCTTTAATGTTGAACAACAACAAATTCTGACATTATTTGGGAATCATGAAGAATCCGGACTTTTTGTGGTCCATTTCGACACGAGAGCCTGTTATGTGCACAAACACCCCACGCAATGACTTCAGAAGGTAATTTTAGTGTGCATGTAATGGAAGAAAGAATGATTATCACCCTTATAATGGGATTATACAGCTTGAAATCCACAGCTCCTTCACTACAACTGAAAAAAAGTTTAAAATACATATTTGAAAATTTGTAAAAAAAATTGTTTGTGGAAAAAAAAAAAAAAAAAAATTTCTTCCAATTTTTTTTTTTTTTTTTTTTTTTTATTTTTTAGATGTGGGTTTTTAGGAGCTTGTGGATTTCAAGCTGTAACCCCAGTTGAGCAAGATAATCATTCTTCTTTCCTATACAGGTACACTACAATTACCTTTTGAAGATGGCAATTGAGTCACTCACTGCATGTGTGTTTCAGCAACAGGATATTTTGTCAATCTGGATTCTGATAGTCCAATTTTTGTCTTCCAAACTAATTTTCAAATTTTCCCTCTTCAATTTTTTTTTTTGTGTTGAAATTGAGTGCACACACACATCACACACAATTGGAAGACAGAACATTTGAGGCCACTTCCCCTATACAAAACGTGTGTAGAGAGGGTGATTATCATTCCAGGTGTTGCCAGTTGGGCTTACAGTTTTGCCAAGGTTTTTAATTACAAGCCCAAATGGGCCAAAACAACAACAATGCCAGGCAAAAAAACCCACATGTTTTACTTCCATTCAATATTAGCGCACTATTTCAAGCGGTTTACGTGTAGGTCCACATACAGTTTTGTCATGCAATGTATGTACGCTTTCATGTCTCGGAGATGTATGCGAAAGTGTGCGTAATGTTGAAATGTCTGTGGCAAGTCTATGCATGCAGTACCAGTAGTCCAGCACAGAACAAAACAAATGCAATCAATGCACAAACATCTGTTTTCTTTCATTCAATGTAAACATTTCAAGAAGCCGAAGACATCGGTCCAAATAAAGTTTGGTGATGCAACGCGTTCCTGTCTCCGAGACACGCAAGATTTTGCGTTTTATTCCGCTGCATAGTCCATTAGATTGCGCAGTACAGTGCTAGCTACATTTAGAGTAACGTTGTAGCCAGTAGCCACATAGAACCTTCTAATACCAATGGTGTTATATCTGTCTGTTTCAAGTAAGGCAAGCTGCTTGCTTATTTGTTCTTCATTTCATGTTTCCATGATATACATAATGCACCCACCCAACAAGAGTTAATTTGTAGCCCAACTATTTTCTAAGACAATGATAAATAAAGCTCTAATTCAAACTGATGACACAATTGGGCTATAAGTATAATTTTTATAAACTGGCAACCTCAAATTCTGCTGTGTGTGTGTTTGACCTCTTTAAAAACAGATTTGTATACAATACCAGCTAGACGTCCTGTATTATATAACATTATATAACAGCTAGCTATAGCAGGCAAGCTGGCTATATCATTACATGTCCCTATTTTTTTTAATTACGCACGTTTATGCATTACTCATTTTGATATGTGTGGGGTGTACGTCACCGGGGGGGGGGGGGGGTATTCAGTGCGATCAGTAGTGGCGTACCCAGGGGGGCCGGTGCCACCCCCCAACAAAATATCCCTGTAGGTAAAAATGACCCTCCGTCGGTGCGATTTTGACCATGCAATTTTTTTGACTGGTTATGCGGGCAACTTCATCGCTCCCCCACCCCCCCCCCCCCCCCCCCCCACCCATCAAGATTTCAGCTGCTGACGGGGAAAATATTGTGCAAGTTTTACGAAAAAATTGTCGGTACCATGCCTTTCGTCGGTACAACTATGGTCGTGCCTGCCTGCCTGCCTGCCTGCCCCCCCCCCCCCCACCCCGTTTCCAAAAGCTGGGTACGTCACTGGCGATCAGTAAGTGGATGATGCAGTGAAATCATTGCTTCGAGGAAGAGAAATAACCTATAGATGCGTGAGGACCCGTTGCATTGCTGATCCAGCGAAGGACAGGGAGGGCGCAGTGGAAAAGGGCCAGGGGTTTCTTTTTTTGGGGGGGGGGGGGGGGTGGGGGTCTGGTCAGTGGTACCCATGAATTGCCCAGGCTTGTCGCAGACCATTTGTATGTGGAAGTTACTGCTTGTGTGATGTCAGCGAAGGTCAACAGGTTGCCCCATTTGTGATCCCACAATGCAACAGATAAGGATAATCAATGGCTTTTTTTTCTATTTGCGATAAACCTTGTCAGTCAATAGTTAGGTCACCCAAGCCCTATATGAAAGCTATGAAGATTGTTAAACGGGGTCAGTCGTCGCAAACATGCACAAACACAATAGTCAAACGACCTTGCTATTGTCATGCTATTGTCAACAGTCCCTACACAGAGGTCTGCAGTGCAAATCTGTACGATTTTCGCCATGTAATCTCTATGGCGGATTTCATTCCGTTGTTTGAAGCTATGATGTTTGCGTGGTCTTCGCTATCTCCAAGCAGATAGAGCAATACGTACATGGACTTTTTTGTAGACGAGGGTTCATTTCATGATTTGGTGAGGTTTAGAATGAGTTAGGATTTCTGTAATTTTGAAGACCACGGATTGTCAAAACGTGAATTTCCCGACATTGTACGACATATATTTGGTCACTAAACGTGTTTAAAACTATTCATTTTATCGTTCTGCAGATGTTATTGACCCTCCTCTAAAATTCTACATGATTTTTAACACGTTTCTTAGTATTTGAGATGCCCAAATAGACCATTTCCCGAAGCTATTTCTAGCAAATATTGCAGTCACTAAGATTCCATTGTTTTCTTGCGTATAACAAAATATGACATGCAGCGTGACCTCCCTACTGGCTGTTGTGTTGTAAATGTGCCAATCGCGATCAATGCGCTGCATCGCACTATCATCGCATTGTCGTCATAGTGATTTTGGTTGTACACTAGACTAAGGGCAAGGCAAAATAAAAAATAAACCTGTTTAGCGTCCCCTCCCGGTTCCTTTTTTGGGGTCCGCTTCAATTTTATTCTATTTTTTCTCTTTTTTCTCTTTATTTCAGTCAACACTTTTTCAGGTTCGCAATGTTTATCGCTTACCAGGGCGGTTTTGTACGTAAAGTGGGGGGAAAATAAAACAAAAGGGCCTCTTCCTTCGTTTTTTGAAAAAAAACCTGATGCTAAACATGTTTTTATTTTTATTTTGCCTCTAGCCCAATTCAAGCTGTACTGAGGTGTAATAAAATAAATCCTCAGCGTTGAAAGAACTAGTATGCTTGGGCCCAGATTTCAGATTTGATCAAACTTAGATCACAGAGAACTACTCGAGTATTTTGCTGGGCTCGGGAGTCGGGCTCTGGAGTCGGACTCGCGCAGTCCATACGGCCTATGGGCCAGATTTGAGAAAAAAACAGAAATAAGCTTATTACTCAAATTCGGCAATGCCTGTAATGCAATGGGTTATTTTAACATAGATTTGGTAAGAAAAAAATATTATTCGTTTTCCAAGATGAAATTCCAACCTTATTTCACCGAGTCTCGCAACACTCATTTCCCTATTCGTCGAAAGTTTACTGATGACCGAATACACATCACTCATATTTGGATGCTGTCATGTACATCCGCGTGCCTATTTTTGCTTACCGTTTTCAAAATAGTATGATTTGTTGGTTATATAATCTTGACATATATCTCAATCATATTGCCGAATATCGTGCAATTTCAAGCCTATCTTCTTATTAAAATTGTGACTTCAATGTTAAAAATCTACTTGTTTGAACCGAATTTCGTTATTACATATGCGGAGTAATTTGGTGGTGCGCCCTCATCATTATTTATATTGACACGCGTGCCAGAATGTATGGGATAGGAAGGCAATAATTATAATGACTTGATTCAGGCAATTTATTCCTTGCATGTAATAATTTAATTTTCTCTATTTTAATTCATGACACTGGGATAGGGCATGCATTAAAGCCCCCCCCCCCCCCCCACATACACACACCAATGCTACGGGGAATGCGGGGGGGGGGGGCTAAACCAGGATGACTACTTTCTTTCCCTTTCTTTTTTCTCTTTCTAGCCTCAAATGTCCTTGTTTTTTCTTTAATGTTGAACAACAACAAATTCTGACATTATTTGGGAATCATGAAGAATCCGGACTTTTTGTGGTCCATTTCGACACGAGAGCCTGTTCGCGGTTAAATAATTACCAACCAATACGTGTTTAGCCATGCTTAGCGAATGCATTGGACAACTCCCACCCGTGAACGGACAGCCAGTGCGTTTACCCTCTCCGATCTACGGTTTTCAATGCGTACGAATCTGGATGTCATCCCTAAGAAAGATAAGAAAGTCCATATTTGCATCTATTATCACACCATAGTCCGGCGATAAAACGTATGTCCATCTTATATTCTCTAATTAGTATATATTGTTTTAACAAGGCACATGTTCTATTAACTTTTAAATTGTACTTACCAACTATCGGCTTATATCCATTCGTGTTCACGGTGTCAATTCTAATGATAACCGATAACGTGCAGTTTACCTCTATATATTCCCATAACACAATCCAAGTCAAACCCGGGGGGTTGAAAACAAACCCCAACAACACTTTAACAATTTAGTCTGCGTTGGCATTTATTCATTCACGCTGATGCTTGCAAGTTTTTGCCAAATATATACAAAATTAAAATCTCACTGCGAAAGCTTGCCAGCTACTTATACAGGGCGTCTCAGAATGATTTACCGGTAAAGATGCATTTATATGGCCATGAATACCATTCTGGGGAATTTCTAATTTTAAAAATCGGACGTTTCTGACAGAAAATATAACAAAATGGAAAATTCCAAGTTTGACACCTTTTTTTTAAAACTCATAACATTGACTATAGGAATAATTTAGATACCCTTTACGAACCATTGTTTTTTAGCTCCGAGTGGTTACTTCCCTCCACTTGTCACATGACCGCCTTTTGGGCGATCACGTGACAGCAGGTCATCGTAGATGGCGGGTAGGTCGTAGCCGGTGTCTCGGTTGAGGGTCGGTTTCTGTGTCCTATTTCGATGGCCTCTGTGATCTTAGGTTTTCAAAACTGATCCTCCCTGACGATCACTTGGACATCCTCTGGCTTGTGTTAAGAGTCTTTAGAGTGTTCTGCCACTGCTGTGAGAGGAATGGTGTTGAGGTTCGAGTGTTCTTTGAACCTGGTGGCAAGGGCCCTGCTTGTTTCACCTACGTAAGATTTGGGGCATTCAGAAAAGTCAGTTTGATATAATATTATACCGCATTTGTTGGGTGTACCAGAAATGATCTGATGGTGTTCATTGATTTATGGTAAGTTCTCACCCCGTGGTCCCTGAAGATGAGCGTGAGGTTTTTTCTGATACGCCTTAGATGTACGGTAGCGGTATGCTCACATTCTTCTGATCTGTATTGTTAGTGTCCTTTGTTGTAGGCTTTCTGTATTTAAGAGTTTTGTACATCCATGGTTTGTATTCCGTTGGCTTTGAGCACGGATATTGACATGCTTATGTTCTGCTTGTTGTTCATTCCGTGGTTACTAATTTGTCAACTCTGTCCATGAGAGACCTCACTACCGACCGTTTGTGCTCAAGGTGATGATTAGATAGAGTCAACATCGAGGAATTGGTCGATGTGGGTAGGTTTGCGATAAATAGTAACCTTGGTATTGCCATCGTCGTTCACATAGATGCAAGTATCCAGGAAAGGAAGTTTACCTTTGCGTTCTGGTTCCGTACTTGAATTGAATGTTAGAATCAAGGGCGTTGATGTGAGGCGTAAATGCATCGCGATGTTCTATATACTCATGAATCTAGACGACGGTATCATCTATACCTAAACCAAGCAGAAGGGGTTATGGCGCTGTCGTCTTCGCTCGGATTTCAAACTGTTCCATTTATAGATTCGCAACAATCGGCGAGACAGGCGATCCCATGGCTGCTCCCTGTTTTTGCTTGTACAATATTTGATCAATGTTGAGCGGCGAACGGTCAGATAGGGAATAGTCGTGTAGTAATTTGTGGTTGCCCGCTTGTATGGTATCCTATAATAACCGGTATGCCGGTGAATAGGGCTTCGGCATCTTAGGAGATGAGTTTTTGGCCTGGCGTGACTGTTCTGGACCAAATCATAGACGGTAAAAATCCCCGCTGTTTAGGATAAATGGCAATGGGGTTGCCTACCAGGAGGGGGTCTATGATCTTAGCAAGAACTGTGGCTGCGTGGTATGCCAAGCTACCGGTGCTGGCTACAATCCGGGCTACTATCGGACGAAGAATGAGCATTAGCTTTGTGGATTTTTGAAGTGCCCTAAATTTCGACGTAGGGTAGATACGTTGTTTGGTGTCGACAGGAATGGGAGTGTCAGAGTTCTACTACTTAGCAACTTCACAATTTCACTTCGAATGCTCCGTGCTTTATATCTGGGGTAGCAAATGGCAGGCTGAATCCGTGTTGACAATAAATTCATTGTACGGAATTTCATGCGGCATAACTGCTTAATTTAAAGCCCCAGGCATCTACTTATTCCACCAGTGGCTTAATTCAGCCAATCTGCCAATCTAACACATTTAAGCAATAGAGGGCGCTGCTATACCAAATGTTTTAAATGCCTTTTACTCTTGATATCCATGTTCAGTAGACTCCAATTCCTTTTCAAAAATATGGTTAAATTTATTTTTAGATATTGTTTGTATAAATCAGTTGATAAACGATATGAAATGTAAAAATGTAATTTTTTACGATGCCCCTTTTTTATTAATTTAACACCATAGATTCTGTATTTTGTAAATAATATCTAATAAGATTCACAGTCAATTTGTCCACCATTTAGTAGATGCCTGGGGCTTTAAGCTATTTTGAGCACTGATTTCTCATCTGAAGTGAGCACTTTTCGAATTTGTTGATAACCCATCGGTTTATATCGTTATCACCATCCGTATCACAACGATCAAGCGCGTGTCCATGGGGGGTTTGGGGGCTCAAGCCCCTGGGTCCTCAGAGGGAAAACAATAAAAGAGAGGGGAGAGAGGGGAGGGGAGGAGAGGAGGAGGGGAGGGGAGGAAGGGAGCGGGAGGAGGAGGTGGAGGGAGCTTTTATTAGTGTATCTCACTTTATTTTTACGACCCTGAACCATGTCAGTGTTTTATAACAAATATTGATAGCAAGGAGAGTTTTAGGTCATCCAGACAAGTTAAAACCCAACAGCTCGGCGATACACCTGTTCCTTTTCATATTTCGCCGTGACAAGCCTGCCGAATTTGTCTCGTGGTTTACTTTTTACCTTCTTAAACTCGATATCACTCATGCGCTCTAGATGAACTTTCACCTCTTGTTGTTGTTTGTCGTGCGATCGTAAGGAGGCAATTTCTAATGCTGATATCGAGGAGTTGTTTTTCAGCTTTGTGAATGACGATGTCGGCTTTTTTGCTTTGGAATTGAATTTAAATATCAATACATTACACGGAACAGAGATGTGGAAATATCGTGACTGTTTCGTCATACCTGCGATCATTATGGCGACGTCCATACAGGTGATTGTTTTGCTTTCTATAGCCGATTTTGTCTGTGCTGAACGCGGCACTTTAGCTTTAACTCTAACTCTAACATACGGATGGGGTCTGTAAAATAATAATGCTACGGTATATATCTAGCGATTCTAGGCGCTAATGTTCCATTGCAAGGATTTCCTTTAAGCAGCCGTTTTGAAGTTTGGTGTGAGCTTTATCAATTGAAATACGCTAAAAGTGAAAAACAGGTTTTCACCGATTTTCTGTAATGTCATGCCATATCGGAACGGATAAAGACATTTTGATTAAATTAACAGAGTAAGTAGGAAACATGTTCCCCAATGTATTGCAGACATTATACTTGTTTGGATATTTTAATTATTTTTTCAAACATGGTATAAATGTTTCTGAGACACCCTGTATTCCATGATTACAAGGGTAACATATGATATGCTTGTGTATGGTGCATAAATATTGAAAGAAAATCCGACCCTCTAATAGAGTCAGTACTTAAACAAGAATGAAGAATGCGAACGACTATTAAAATGAAGGGAACATTAATAGGCCTATGTATGGAAAAACTTCCTTTTTTATAAATCCTGATTTTTTAGACCAGTCATTCTCTGTTATTCGGTAACCTTACTGTATACCCCACTTAGAGTATCACATAGGCTTGTTATACTTTTTAGTTTCTTGATGTCACCTTGGGAGACCTTTTCTTATTGAGGATGCATTGCATACGCTTGCCAGTAAACGTTATCGTTCGATCGCGGCACCCATTATTATTATGTTACCCTGTGTCATTTTGCAGGATTCACGATGTCGCAAGATATAAACATGGTTTATTATGAGAATTTGCTTTGAAACGTTGATGAGAACACGATTCCAATCTGATTCACAGGAGTAAAGTTCAACACATTTGTCCATGCATAATATACTATACCAGTTCATCACGTTTGATTGAGCTCGGTTGCATTCATTTTATTAAGGGGTATATATATCTCTTGACCGTTGGCTGATTCCCCCCACCCCCAACCCAGTGAAATCATGGAAGTACTACTTCCATGGTGAAATTAACGGTAATGGGCCCTTCACATGTATCCGTGTGAGCTGGGCGGACCCTAAAAGCGGCGGCGAACGATGAGAGCCCTGTATGAGGACGGTATAAGGACGGCGCACCCGTTTCGCGCCCGTTCGCAGGGCGGTGATGGACGGTGGTGGACGTCGACCATCTCAGCGACGGGCTGCGAACGGGCGCATGCCGCCTGGTTAACCGTTCGCGTAACGGACTCTCACCTGGCGCTCGCAGTAAGTTACGCTTACAGCAATAAAGAATTCCAAAAAGAGATCAATACATTATAAGATATAAGAACAATATGGCAATTTGCGTATAACTATCATTATTTCCATCTGCCAAAATATTTTCATCATGTCCACACACACGCTACGCCATCACTATGCTGTGTAACTTACGGTGAGGAACCGGTATGGAGGTAGTATGCACACGGTGAGGACACGGTGAGAACGGTAAGCTATAGAACTGTATGAGGCAGGTGAGCCCGGTATCAGGCCGATGAGAACCCGGTACAGACCCGGTGTAGAACGGTATGGACCAAGGACCCGGTGTGGAGGGGTTATGCACCCGGTGAGAACGATAAGTTAAAAATGTATGAGGACGGTGAGCCCGGTACCTATACCAGGCCGGTGAGGACCCGGTATAGACCCGGTATATAATGGTATGGACCAGGTGACCACAACAAAATATTAATGCGCCCGTTGACATTTAGTACTGATTGTTTGGACTCTGTTGTTTTTCTATTAGACAGCAAGGTGGCCGCCACCGCGGGCGCGAAACGGGTGCGCTGTCTTTATACCGTCCTCAAACCGGGCTCTCACCGTTTGCCGCCGCTTTTACTCACCCGGCAGGAGTTTTGAGCATGCTCAAAATTCCTGCCGGGCGCGGATGGCCGGCAATTTACCCGGCAACGTGTTCAACAGACGGGAAACGGCCCACCGTGTGTCCTCACCGTGTGCCGCCGTCTGCACAAATTTGTAACACGGTAAGGGGCCGACCAGCTCACACGGATACATGTGACTAATACAGAGATTCCCAGAATGTGAGTGAAGCGGCGAGCTTGAGCACTCAGCTTATAAAGGGCGGTTTGATGACGTTATTAAGTCGGTTCGGCCGGTACCCAGGCGTTTCGGTCGGTGAGGACATGGTGAGGAGGTGGTATGAGCCCGGTTCCAAGCCGATGAGGACCCGGTATAGAACGGTATGAACCCGGTGACAAAAATAAATTCAATGCGGCCGTTGACATTTTTTGCTGATGGTTCACCGTGTTGGACTCTGTTGTTTTTCTATAAGACGGTAAGGGGTCGCCAAGCTCACACGGATACGTGTGAAGGGCCCATAAAACACTGGTCATACCCGTTACGATTTCAATTCCACTCGGAGTGCTGTTAAGATAAATTTGTACTATTTAACACAGAAAGTTTACGTCCGTTAAGTTTAATAGCTGTTGCCATGGAGTGTTATTTGTTGAGGACATGCATACTGTGAGACAACGCATTGCACCACACCTCAAGGCAGCAACAAGCAGACAAACACGTCCGTGCAATGAATCAAATTAAAATTTCATCGCGCGGAAAACACAAATGTGAGCCATCTGCCGGAATTGACTTCAACCAATCAAATGAACAAGTGTAGGTTCTGGATGATATATATCATATGGCAGCTATAGTTACATAAACCCTCGTCCTACTGAGGGTTTTTATAACACGGTTTAAGGAGGTGGTCCCCTTAAATTAAATCGATACATGTATGATAAGGATGAAGAAAAGGTATAGTATGCTTCTCCTATTGATGTTCATAATCAGAGGACACATGTAGCTACACACTGATACCAAACACGACCACCTCTGCATCTATCTTATAGATGCAAAACAGAGAAGCATTTTTTAACAAATTTGAGAAGCATTCAGGTATGTAAATGTATACGGTAAGGTAATTTATTTTCCTTAGCAGCCACATGTAAATATCTTTAAGAGCCATTCATTACATGAACTGTACCTGATTCCATAACTTTGAAATCAAGTATAGGGGAACACAACCAATGTCTGATTCTCTCAAATGGAATGTTATGATCCACGTTCCTTTTTAATTTGTGTTTTTTATACCTCGAATTTGAATTCGAGATAAATGATAACGTCGTGGAAGTTTGCTCTTTAAAAACGTGTTCTGTCAAACATCATGTCTAAAAGATAAACTTTTAACTTGAACATGAGTTTAGTTAGCAACGGTTTTAGGCTAAAACCGCGTTTGGTACGAGAATACAGCCCAATGTATCCTACAAGGTTAAATATATCGGGTATAAAAGGTAATGCAAAGTCCGGCTGCAAAGTAGACTGTAATAAAATTCAATCAAGGTTTTAATCCAAATCGTATTTGGTAATGTTTAAAGGTTATTGTAACCTCATTCTCGGAATGAATGTAACTTTTAATTTGATCTCAGTTCGATTTTAATGAATGCGTGTACACATGGTAATGTAAAGTATAACGTTGGCGAGTATCGTATTAGTCTTACGTACGAATCACTTATACGTATGAGGTATACATATGTACACATGCTGATGTAAAGTATAACGTTGGCGAATATCGTATTAGTCCTACGTACGCGTCACTTATACGTATGAGGTATACGTATGTACACATGCTGGTGTAAAGTATGACGTTGGCGAGTATCGTATAAGTCGTACGTACGCGTCACTTATACGTATAACGTTGGCGAGTATCGTATTAGTCTTACGTTCGCCTGACTTATACGTATAACGTTGGCGAGTATCGTATTAGTCTTACGTACGCCTCACTTATACGTATAACGTTGGCGAGTATCGTATTAGTCTTACGTACGCGTCACTTATACGTATAACGTTGGCGAGTATCGTATTAGTCCTACGTACGCGTCACTTATACGTATGAAGTATACGTATGTACACATGCTGATGTAAAGTATAGCGTTGGCGAGTATCGTATTAGTCTTACGTACGCGTCATTTATACGTATAACGTTGGCGAGTATCGTATTAGTCTTACGTACGCGTCACTTATACGTATAACGTTGGAGAGTATCGTATTAGTCTTACGTACGCGTCATTTATACGTATAACGTTGGCGAGTATCGTATTAGTCCTACGTACGCGTCACTTATACGTATGAGGTATACGTATGTACACATGCTGATGTAAAGTATAGCGTTGGCGAGTATCGTATTAGTCTTACGTACGCGTCATTTATACGTATAACGTTGGCGAGTATCGTATTAGTCTTACGTACGCGTCACTTATACGTATGAGGTATACGTATGTACACATGCTGGTGTAAAGTATGACGTTGGCGAGTATCGTATTAGTCTTACGTACGCGTCACTTATACGTATAACGTTGGAGAGTATCGTATTTGTCTTACGTACGCGTCATTTATACGTATAACGTTGGCGAGTATCGTATTAGTCCTACGTACGCGTCACTTATACGTATGAGGTATACGTATGTACACATGCTGGTGTAAAGTATGACGTTGGCGAGTATCGTATTAGTCTTACGTACGTGTCACTTATACGTATAACGTTGGCGAGTATCGTATTAGTCTTACGTTCGCCTGACTTATACGTATAACGTTGGCGAGTATCGTATTAGTCTTACGTACGCCTCACTTATACGTATAACGTTGGCGAGTATCGTATTAGTCTTACGTACGCGTCACTTATACGTATAACGTTGGCGAGTATCGTATTAGTCCTACGTACGCGTCACTTATACGTATGAAGTATACGTATGTACACATGCTGATGTAAAGTATAGCGTTGGCGAGTATCGTATTAGTCTTACGTACGCGTCATTTATACGTATAACGTTGGCGAGTATCGTATTAGTCTTACGTACGCGTCACTTATACGTATGAGGTATACGTATGTACACATGCTTATGTAAAGTATTACGTTGGCGAGTATCGTATTAGTCTTACGTACGCGTCACTTATACGTATAACGTTGGAGAGTATCGTATTAGTCTTACGTACGCGTCATTTATACGTATAACGTTGGCGAGTATCGTATTAGTCCTACGTACGCGTCACTTATACGTATGAGGTATACGTATGTACACATGCTGATGTAAAGTATAGCGTTGGCGAGTATCGTATTAGTCTTACGTACGCGTCATTTATACGTATAACGTTGGCGAGTATCGTATTAGTCTTACGTACGCGTCACTTATACGTATGAGGTATACGTATGTACACATGCTGGTGTAAAGTATGACGTTGGCGAGTATCGTATTAGTCTTACGTACGCGTCACTTATACGTATAACGTTGGAGAGTATCGTATTAGTCTTACGTACGCGTCATTTATACGTATAACGTTGGCGAGTATCGTATTAGTCCTACGTACGCGTCACTTATACGTATGAGGTATACGTATGTACACATGCTGGTGTAAAGTATGACGTTGGCGAGTATCGTATTAGTCTTACGTACGCCTCACTTATACGTATAACGTTGGAGAGTATCGTATTAGTCCTACGTACGCGTCACTTATACGTATGAGGTATACGTATGTACACATGCTGGTGTAAAGTATGACGTTGGCGAGTATCGTATTAGTCTTACGTACGTGTCACTTATACGTATGAGGTATACGTATGTACACATGCTGATGTGCTGATGTAAAGTATAACGTTGGCGAGTATCGTATTAGTCTTACGTAAGCGTCACTTATAGTTTATACGGATGAGGTATACGTACTGGCTTGGTATATCTCTACTTCATTCGGTCTGTCGAATTGAACTTGATCTCAAATTATTTAGTTCATCAAGTTGAGGTGACGTCAATAAAAAGGTGTAGACTACCTGGTGATAACGAGAAAAGGGACTATCTGTGATATAATATACAATAGTGCGTATAATAATTCAGATGCCATTACATTTATAGAAGCAATTATTGAAACATTTTTGGAGGTTTAGCGAACACGGCGCATTTTGACTGCACATTCTTTCTATTTCCTGGGTTTTTCCCACTCTAAAGTACGACCTATTCTAATATATACACATGGAAAAAAGTATCGCACCACTTTTTTGTTGTTGAAAAGTGCAAATGTGGCCTCGAATTTTGCCACCATGGTGTGATATTAAGGATCATTTGTTTGCGTAAGCTGTCCAACAAAATGTTGTGCAATAAAAGGGCCACATTTTAGTTTGTGACGTAATCGATGTAATGTTTTTTTCAAGGCCAAGGGGAAAATGCATGATTTTGTCCTGAAACATTCATGAAACAAGTTTGGGTATAACGCGATATTGAATAGACTTTAAAAACTTAAAATGGTCATTATATTAGTCACCGTTCATTTTGTTTTTGTTTATTTGACCTAGGTCAACACCTTCGCAATATCGCTTTTGTCATTTGAACTTCTTTAAAATTTGACCTATTTTGACCTTAGACCCCATAACCGTTGGGCGTACGAAAAAGGGAGTTTTTTTGTTTAATTTGACCCCAGATGACCTTTGACCTTGGAATACTTAATTGTGTTACCAAAGATTACAACTTTAGAGATTAATCATCGGGCCTCTCAATATCGCGTTATACCCAAACTTTTTTCATGCATGTTTTTGGACAAAAACATGCATTTTCCCCTTGGCCTTGAAAAAACATTACATCGATTACGTCACAAACTAAAATGTGGCCCTTGTATTGCACAACATTTTGTTGGACAGCTTACGCAAACAAATGATCCTTAATATCACACCATGGTGGCAAAATTCGAGGCCAAATTTGCACTTTTCAACACAAAAAAAGTGGTGCGATACTTTTTTCCATGTGTATATGTACCCATTTCTCTATCATATGCCGTCCTATTATGTACGCCGACTAATTTGAATAATGTAATTGCTCATTATACCACCAAAAGGGTGTTTTATGCATTGGCCTCTTTTTATATCTTCATGTCTCTTTCCGTGAGTGGTGGCAAGATGAAGTATACGTAACTATTCATCCTCTTCAAATTGTACATACAACACACGTCAGCTCATCTCCTGTAATGTACGGACGACATGGCAAGTTTCCAGGACTACACCGCCCCTCAACAGGGTATAACAAAGCACCGTTTAGATTAGCGGTGTTTGAATTGGAGGTCGGCTCTGCATTCTCATCAATACACAGGAATTCTTTTGGACCTGGATGACCGTAATGCCCTGTCATCAGATATCCCTGATACTCCTCAGTCCAATCACTGGGACACTGGATTTTTGCGGGAATCATTAGCATAGTGCCTCGATGAGAGACCCTGCACACAGCACAGGAAACCTCGCTATCGTGCAAACCAGTGAGTGGCGGGAAACCACTAGTTTCATATTCAGTTGAATAAATTACAGCGCGACCCTGCTCACCAGGTTGGACTTGTAGGTATTCTGGATCGTAGGGAAGGCAGAGGAAAGTCGAGCCTCCACCAGGTTGGTCATGAGCGCCACTTGCCGCAAGTCCTGTCAGAATGCATAATAAATAAACAACATTAAACAGTTAGGTATTCGGAGAAATCTTTAGAGAGTAAATTTACTGGTCACGTGACTAATAGGGGGCCGCTATCTTGAAGCCGACTATACAATGCATGGCTAATGGCTTTCTTTTTCGAAAGGCATTCATGGCACAAATTGCAAAGTGGTTGTCTGTTAAGCTTACCTTACTAAAATGATACTTACGAAATAACAAAGCATGCAGTCGTGTACGGTTATTTTTTTCCGCCTAGGAGACAATCCATGTTGTCACAATCGCCATGCCTTGCACACAAAATCACCGAATTGAGTCTTAAATCGGGTATTGAACTTGCTGTTATTTGTGTTTCCGTAAGCCAATATTTGTTTCGTTAATCAGTCTTATATATAATAGGTCAGGGTTAAATAATTAACAGCTCGTCTCCATACAACAAGAAGTGTCTTGAAAAGAATTATGTACATTTCACTAAGTTATATAATAATATACCTATGCTGTTATACAGTGAAGCTTCCACATCCGGTGCACTCGCCAGACTAGGTTATACATGAGTCACGTGTCCGGTAAATATACCCTCGAAAATTGTCCCCGTATATCTGACTGTTAAGGTTTATTTTCAACCATCACAAACAATTATCATCCATATCTAATGCATTTAGGTAGTGGAAGAGGAGTTCTTAATTCCAGTAACATCTTATTTGCGTCCATATAGCGTTGTTACCAATTTAATTTAAAAAAACCTAATTATTTTAGTCAGGTGTATTTTTGAAAATCAGTCAAATCTTTAATTACACAACGGTTAACGCGGAGAGTAATTAACTAAATTTACCTTCATAAACTAAGTTGGTAGTTGACGGACATGTTCGTCGACCCCATCGGACATAGGTAGTCCCGACATTACCAGGATGCGGTATATCCTGACCAGGTACCCCAGTATCACCTCTATCGCCTTTCAAACCCCGTAAACCTGGTGAACCAGTCTCACCGTTTAAGCCATCTGAAAATCGGATAGATATAAGTTCAATTTCTAACAATAAATCTAGAAGGGGTTTTAATGAATATATTAATCATAATAAAATTACATTGTTAGTAAAATTCTCATAATAATAATAATAATAATAATATTTATTCCTTATACAGGGTGAGTCAAAAAGACTGCAATAGTGGAAAGAAGCCATTTTGTTTTCAAAACCAAAATGAATTTTAAAACTTTTTAAACGTTGCAAGAATGATGTATTTAATCCTAACTTTGCGTAAAAAAATCAAAACAAAAAAGTCAATATCATTTTCCGTTTGCCTTTGGTGAACCTTTTGACCAGTGCACCCATTTCACACGTTTGTCCACGAGATACCCAAAATATGCATCAGATCACAAAATGTGCCTCTCATTCAAATTTGGAAACTTGAGTTCATTTGTGATGTTATTGGAATTTGATGCATCCTTTCTTGTTTACATGAGAGTAAGCATAATCAATTATAATCATACCCATGCTATGAAAGCGTATAATGTTCTAAATTTTAATAACAAACTGACATTTTCCATATTTTTGTTTGCGGGATATTCAAATATGAAAATGCAATGTGTGCCATTTGAAATGAAAATCACTGTGCTCGTGGCCAAACAGGTAAATGTGGTTGTGCAGCAAAGAGGGTCACCAAAGACAAACGAAAAATGCGATCGACTTCATTTTTTCACACAAAGTTAGGATTAAATACATCATTCTTGCAACGTTTAAAAAGTTTTAAAATTCATTTTGGTTTTGAAAACAAAATGTCTTCTTTCCACTATTGCAGTCTTTTTGAATCACCCTGTATAACGCAATTACATCAAAAAGAACTCAAGGCGCTTTACAAAGATACATTAAAAGCGTAAAGCACACGTCACGGTAGCAATATATAAGTTTATAACACACTCTACCGATAACAACAAGATAAAATACTATATCAATATGCAGAGATGGAAATGCTCATACACCTTTCAACCTCCGGTTACCTAACCTCAGGTTGTATTCACTTTTATTAAAATAGAATACTGCAATAAATAAACTTGAGGTTGAGAAAAAATTCAATAAAACAACCTCAGGTTGATAATAAATCCAATTCAAGAACGTTAGGTTACATATATTCAGGTCGAATTCATTTTCACAACCAAAAAAACACCATAGAAACTATATTGATGAAAAACTATATGTTAAAACACTCAGGGATGAATCTTAAACTATGATACTAACTTTAAACTATAAATTGGATATGATACTAACTTAAAACTATAAATTGGATATGATACTAACTTTAAATTATAAATTGGATATGATACTAACTTTAAACTATAAATTGGATATGATACTAACTTTAAACTATAAATTGGATATAATACTAACTTTAAACTATACATTGGATATGATACTAACTTTAAACTATAAATTGGATATAATACTAACTTGAAACTATAAATTGGATATGATACTAGCTTTAGAGCGCCCTTACCTTAACGGAATAAACCTCAATATAATGCGGTTTATTCCGTGTTAAAGCGGGGGTGGTGGTCGGGGAGGTAAGAACGAGGATGGATCAATCTTAAATTATAAATTGGATATTATACTAACTTTAAAATATGAATTGGATATGATACTAGCTTTAGAGCGCCCTTACCTTAACGGAATAAACATCAATATTATTGCGGTTTATTCCGTGTTAAAGCGGGATCAGATATACGCAACCTAAAGTTATTAAACTGGATTTATTTTCAACCTGGGGTTGTTTTATTAAAAAAAATCTCAACCTCAGGTTTATTTATTGCAGTATTCAACCTGAGGTTGTTTTATTGAAATTTTCCCAACCTCAGCTTTCAATAAAAGTGTAAAAGTGAATACAACCTGAGGTTAGGTAACCTGAGGTCGAAAGGTGTATGAGCATTTCCATCTCTGCATATGAATACTGCACAGTTAAGGCTAAATAAGAAGAGTAAGAACAGACAACGGGGATAACTATGAAATATACATACAGTAACAATGAGAATATTTAAAAAGCGTGAGATCAGAGCTAATATTTGCGACCCGGAGGACACGTCCAAACAATACAGGCATAGTTGTGTTGGATTCCTCGGACCCAATCCCAATATAGGTTGATTAACACAAACTAATGAAGTACTTTGTACATCCAGTTTATTATGACATGCAGAACATAAGTAAACATGTAATTACAATCAACAACAAGATGAACTGTGTTGAACTGAACGTATACAACATTCATAACCTGAATCCGAATGAATAATAAAGCTCGACATAGAAATCTCTCCCTTATGTACTAAATGCTAGTTAATGTATTACTTTAACTTGTGGTTACCTTGATCATATATCATTAGGGTTATGAGAAGTGAGAAGGTCACCTCAGAAAGTGAGAAAGACAATTGCTCCCAAAGAGGTAAAGACAATGACTCCCAAAGTGAGAAGTGTGAGAGCGCAGTGAGAGAAGTCAAGGATTATAGCTCGTAAGGATATGAGCTTTCAATAGATCAATAGATACTAATTTTGTGAGCAATTCAATAGATCAATGAATAAGCACTAAGCAGAGGATCAAATACTACAAAGGGTAACATAACTAGGTACCTTGGTAGTTAAATCAATAAGCTTATATATTAAGTATATCTCTCAATTAATATACTACAGCCGACCTCATAGTACATGTCAGGCTCAGTTACAAATTGCAATTATAGGTATATGCTTTAACCGGCTTGTGTCACTTTATTGGTAGTATCATTTTTGACCAGTTTCATTTCTACTCACTCAGATCAATGACCTTGTTGATGTCGCCTGCGCAATTTACAATTTCGATTTGCGATTATTTGTGTTCGATATAAGGAATTCATGACCGATTGATGCATGCATTGACCAGGTTTCTTAAGCGTAGGCGTACTTAGGTCTACAAGTTGAAACTTGTATAGATTTAGTTTACAAGTTGAAACTTGTATAGATTAAGTTTAAAAACTTTAAAAACAAAACGATTGTATTAATTGCTCCAAGTTTAAAAAATTAGCTTTGGATGAGACATATTAATGAGTATCTCTTAAGATAAACGACATCTTAATCCAATGAAAGTTGACGTTTTTTGTTTGACGTACGTCTAACGTTACTTAATGCAATGGAAGTGTTTTGTGTTATACAATAGTGTGAATACAGTGCTACTTGAGGGCGCAGTTGATCCACAAACCTTGTCCATCGGATCCTGGTATTCCATCACGTCCATCTCTACCGTCTCTTCCTCGCTGGAAGGTGTTTCCAAATGCACACATAGCTGTTAATGGATTGAAAATCATATTATAATTATTAAAAAAACATCAACATAACTACTGATGGTACATCTCTCTTTTTAATATGTTTAATTAATACATCTCATAATTCAAATATATGATTAGCTTCAAAGGTTCATGATGCAGAGTACGTTTACCGATGACATGTAATACTGTGCATGTTGTTTCACACCACATTATTTCTGTTGGCTTCTCTTGATTTGTCTTGCATATACGAGTAAAAATAAACTGTTTATTTGTCACAGCAGAAATGTTACACTTGAACCCACAGTTGTATATGTAGGGCATTAAGCTCTAATGTCTCCACTCATAATTTTTCCTGAAAAGCGAACTTCGCTTAATTGAATTGAATCTCATCAAGCCCATGTTTCTGGGGATTTTATAGTTCAAGAATTCCATGTAAATAACATCTGTAATGTGTACACTAATACACTAGCAACCAAAAGTATTAGGACACTTTGCAAACTGCAAGTTGAGAGAAAACACCGGGAATCCATTGAACTACTGTTAGTTTTTTGGTATTCTAGGGTTATGAAATAATTGTACAGTTCTTAAAAGTTTGTTTAACTGAATTTGAGATATTCTTGAGACATTATTATTTTAAAGGAAAACATTTGTAACACTTTTTCAGTGATTTCAGTTTTTTGCATTGATATATTTAGTTAATTTAGAGTAAAGTTAGCTTCATTAAAAACACAAAAAGCGCAAAAATTACATATTTGCCCAAAATGGTCTTTTTATACTGAAAACAACATAAAAATGTTATTTTTGTCACCCCCCCCCCCCCCCCCCCCCCCCCCCCTTCATTAGAAAGCTTAATATTCAAGTTCTTTATTTTAAAACATTTGAACACATTTATTGCCTTTGGCTGGTCTACTGTTATGATAAAATGAATAGAACTGTGTAGTGTGCTATGCAAAAGTGCAGATAATTCGGATGGTTTCCACTTAAAATATGAAAGTAAAGGTGTCAAAATGAAACTAAATATCCATTTAAAATATCTTATTTTTAATATTAATAAAGAGATAAGTTCCAATATCTGTGAGCGATTAACGACTAGTGACAATATTATTAAGATTAGTTGTATTAAAAAAGGAAGTCGAAACTGTTAGACTACTTACCTTATGGCTATAATCAGGTTGATTAATTATTCATGACCGATTTCCAATGGGAATTCGATTGGGAATTTGAAGAAGACATATGTTACTTCAATTCCATGAAATTGAATGAGCAGTTGCTGTATGAAACATGAATTTATTAACAAGGTTCAGCAACACATTTATACATTACAACTCATAGTGAAATTGTTAATATAGTTAATATCTGGGATGATTTTGAACCATAACTAAGTGTCCTAATACTTTTGGTTGCTAGTGTACTATGTAAGTCAGCGTGTCCCAAAACACTGGGTTCAAAAGTTTGCGAAACTAAAACAGTAGGAAACATGGATAGTTCATATTAAAGGATATCAAACATATACCCGACCTTAATTGGTTAAACTCTGGGATTAATCCAATATAAACTTTTTGAAATACAAAGATTTTAATAGAGCGTGGTCAAAACCCATTTGTCCCACTTTTCAAGGAACACCCCGACGTGTTGCAATTGCGCACTGTTGTGACTTTATCAAAGTTTTGCCTTTGCATTCATTATTTACAAAGACTTGGGCAGTAAACAAAATTATCTTGGTCATATTGCAATAGTTCATTATTTACATAAACATCAAAACAAAATGTTCTTTGTTATAGTCCGAGTTATTGTTAAGTTCTTTCGGAGAATAAACCCATGCCGGGAATACTGCACATAGCGCACAGTTTCATGCAACGCACGGATGGTTTATTTTTGTATTTCAAAAAGTTTACATTGGATTGGTCTCCGAATTTACCCAATTAAGGTCAGGTATATTTTGTTTGATATCCCTAAATATAAACTATCTATGTTTCCTACTTATATCGTTATAAGCTCGCAAACTTTTGAACCCAGTTTTTTGGAACACGCTGTATTCATGATCATGTATATGTAAATATGTGAAAAATGTTGGTTTAAAATGTGAGGAATTAAATAAAGTATCTTGCTTGTAGGGGTATAAAGTGAACATATGTTGATCAAAGTTTGTTCGTTTAAAAAGATACAACCATTTAAAATTACAACCTTTGTTCATTCTTTTTGTACGTTTGCAGTTTTTAGAAACAATGTCTTTTATGATTCTCCTATTTTGTTTTTTGTGTTTTTTGTCCGTTTTGGTCACTTTTTGGCCAATAAATGATAAATATTCTAGTTTAATGAAGTGTAGGTTTATTCACTATACAGTATAAGCTAAATGCTAGCAGTGAAAACTGAATTTCAAGGTCAACTCCTTTGGAAGAAAATGGGGTTTTATTGAAATTCATAAAAATGTACAATTTTCACTCATTTTTGGTCATATTTAAAAACTGCACCACATTCAATTTTCACATCCACCCTAGTGATCACTCAAATTCACCTATCTATAACCTAAAAGTGATTGTTATCTTCTAGCTTTCCAGTTACCCCTGCTCCCCATTTTTCACTGCTGGCCGGTGATCTATAGAGGTGTAATTTGTCTGCAGTTTACTTGCCTTGTTGATCTTGTTCTGCTAATGCTTCCGTTACAGTTGTACCGATCGATGAACTAGGACAACTGACACCCGTACATGGTTCCGTGCTGGCTTGTCTCTTGCTTCGTTCCTTAAAATACAAAACGCCTAAATTAGTATAAAGAATGCTAAGGGTCCATATCCAAACTCTCAGTGCTTTTAAATCGTTTTTCTAGCGATTTAAAAGCGCTTTTCCAACGGTATTTCGTTCTATTGTTAAAAGCATCGGAAAAAGATCGGTGATTAACTAGAAACCTCTCTACTTATCTGGCGTTAACAATAGAACTATTGTAGTACTCTTGATGGCCCAATTAGTGAAGCAGACACATGAAAGCGCGAGGAAGATTGTGTTATTAAGCTGACCAGTGTTCACCCGACCCCTGTTGTGACGTAGAGAGCGACCCATTTGCCAGATTGTACACCTATCGGGTTTCTAGTACAAGTCCCGGGGGGGGGGGCACTGACATTTGAAAAGGGTATAGTTAGGTGCCGCGCTGAAGACCCCCTTTTCATCCTCTGCTGCTAGTTCTTATGACCCCCCCCCCCCCTTTTTGAGCCTGCATCAGTTCTTAAGACCCCGTTTTCATTGAAAATTCAAAAATCGCGAAATTTTGCGTTCCAAAGCCCCAATTTTTCGAAAATTTTGCGTTCTTAAACCAAAATAAATCGAAAATTGAACTATAGGCCAGTTCTCAAGACCTATTTTGTTGGGCAAAAAATCTGTTCCTAAGACCCTATTTTTCGTCATAAAATCCACTCAGTTCAGTTCTTTAGCCCCCTTTTTGAGACCCTGGGCGGCACACCCCTACCCCCAAAAAAAGTTGAGTGCCCCCCCCCCCCGGGTACAAGTGCCAGGTTTTATCATGGCAGGTGATAGAGGCTAATCGCGACACTCCTCAAACCCCGACTCAAACGATATGTTTGTAGCCGCCTATTCATTGCTAGGCTTATCGTAATCCACTCGTTAACGTCATAAGAATAATCCTCCTTGAAGTGGCCTTTAAAGACTATTGTTCAGCCGTGGATGATTTTAGAGTAAGCAGGGAGGTGTCAATGACACCTCCCTGGTACAAGCATGGATAATGTTATCATTTAATACTAAACAATATGGGAGCCATTAAACATACAACGTGTTATTGTTTTCTGGTATAGGCATAATGTGTGTAATCAAGTAGCATTATGAATCTTACTCCCCTAAATAGTGTCATTTTTCTGCGTTTTTAGACTATTTAAGAATGTTGCATACACTCTGAACGTGACCTAATAAATAATAAATAAATAATAAATATGAAGAAATTAAGTAATTAATGTAAATAAATAATATATAGATTAATAATTATATCAATAAAATAGTATATTAAGGCCTATTTATAATTAATTGATTGATAAATAATTAAATAAACATCAACAATTAAGAAAGTAAATACAAAATAAATAAATAACGTTAAAATTATGTCAATATAAACGAAAACCCCGAACGGACGTATAATGAGAGAACAATAATAAATATTATATTTCGGCATACTTAAAACACTAACCGACCTCTACCCAGACTCGACCGCTCTAAGCATAGAGCACAAGGAATATAAACCGCCACAAAGATTCGAACGTACGGCCTGCTGATTGAGAGTCCAAATCTTTACCAACTGAGCTATTTCGATTTTCCTGAAATCCTCAGCGCTTTATACCCAAATATAGTTCTCATTCAACTATTCCCTAAATACACACGGGTTTTTCAACACGGTGTTGTTGTCTATAAAATGAGTCTATGATTTATTAGATTTAACGAATAACAAATCCCGTACTTTGTGAACCGATTCTTAAAGGGGCGTGTACATCTCAAGTGTTTGTCCTGGACAAAAATCACATGACTCGCTTCGCTCCCAAGTCCTCGCGTGCCCGGCAAAAAGCCCATGATGCAATACTAAGTCGTAAAAGTGTGCACATAAATCGACAAAATGCTGTACAAACGAAATATAATATATCTAGAATTGTTTCAAAAAGTAGTGTTATTCGTTACATTTAAATCAGAATTACTTTCTTTAACAGTAAATAATCAACTTTTGAGCGAGAAACTATCTTAAAACTACAAAGATTAAGAAATATAAAGCATTTTAAACATCTAATTTAGAGAAGAGTGGTATGTTGAACCATATTACTTTTGTTTGTTATTGCGTTCGCATAGCGCATAGTTGGCTCAGCGGTAGAGCATTGGACTAGTAAACCGGAGGTCGTGGGTTCGAATCCTATCACGTTTTGAAATTTTATTTTAATCGTTTATATACATTTGTTTAAAATTAGTTTTCGATATTGTTTATCATTTCGTATAATTATTCATTATTGTTCAATTATAGTTTATTTTGGAATGTGGAATTATTTACGATTTCATTTTAATTTTCCACTGACTGTTTAGTGTGCATGGCATCATGAAATGTGAATGAACCGCGGTATACCACCGAACTGTCCTAGTCCTATGCAACAGGCCAATACAATAGAAACTCGTTGTGTGTTATTATCGATTGAGCTAAACTTGTAAAGTAAATGCCAGCCGTTATGTAATACAAATCAATTTGCCTGTATTATTATTATTGAAATAATGTTGCGGTGGTGTAGGAAATAGGAAAATCGATTCAAGGACATGAGCCGACTGGCTTCTTATTTACATAACAATTGGCCTTTGCAGATCATGTTCATAGACTAGCTAGGGGCCATTCAATGTAAGCCTAGGAGTAGTAAACACAATTATATTTACAGGACATTCTTTATCGCAGTGAAATTGCAAAAGAATTCAACATTCAATAAATATAGCGAACGATAAGCAATCCTGTCAATTTATAAAAACAAACAGTGTAATAACAAAACAGAAAAGAAAACCATCCCCATCCGCAAGATTCGAACCACTGACCTCATGATTGTGAAGCCGGCGCATTGACGTTTGAGCTAATGAAGGCTATACATAAACGTTTTGAAGAAAAACATTACATAGGGTTCAAAATACAAATATCTCTTAAATCGGAGGCTAAAATCGAAAGGACAAAAGTCGGAAACAATATCCTCTCTAAACTAATGACTTGGATTATATATTGTATAATACATAGGTATTATATTGTATAATACTTCCAAACACGATGGTCAATATATTACGCCCCTCCGTCATCACCCATCCATTGTACAAATATGTTACGTGACCTATCGCCAAAATGTTTTCAGCATTGATTTCAATGGAATGAAGGGGGAAATGGGCTACTTTCACAATATCTTGGCAATACTGCGCCAAACAATAGATGAATAGAGTGATGGAGCGGTAGCTTAATTCATATTTCTAGACGACCAGATACATTGATCGGCGGTGAACGTAAACATTTTATGATCGGATTTAAAAAGCTTATAAATAGTATTTCTTAAAGAATATAACACAACCTTCCTCGCGCTTTGATGTGTCTGCTTCACTAATTGAGTCATCCAGAGTACTACAATAGTTCTATTGTAAACGCCAGATAAGTAGAGAGGTTTCTAGTTAATCACCGATCTTTTTCCGATGCTTTTAACAATAGAACGAAATACCGTTGGAAAAGCGCTTTTAAATCGCTAGAAAAACGATTTAAAAGCACTGAGAGTTTGGATATGGACCCTAAACTATATAGACGGGTGACAGCAAAGTTTATAATGAAAACAAAAACACTGTCCACAATGAGCGTGTTTCTACTGGGCAATCTAACGGTATACCGTTAAGTTGCCCAGTAGAAACAGCCAAATAACGCTAATTACCGTTAAGTTATCTAACTGCAAAAAACCTGGGCAAACCAGGTTTGTTAACGGTTATTAAAGCTAACATGCCCAGTAGAAACAGCCACCCGTTAAATCTTACCGCTTAGTTCTTGTAACCCGGAAGTATACACGTACACGCTGGATGTTACGCATTGTGGGGGTGCGTTTACGACGAATTTCATGTCCATGTATTGTGAGTGTGTGTATTGTTAACAAGCAATATTAAAAGACAAGATATTACGGCGGATATCTTTTTCAAGTGGGGCGACATTTTTGGTATAACGAAAGGTCAAGTGTCGTGGGCCATCGATTAGGACGCTTGTGAACTTAGCGGTAACTTTTCGCGAGTAGAAACGGGGGTGGGGGTTAAAAAAGTTAACGGTAATTACCGTTAAAATAACTTAGCGTTAACTTTCCAGTGCCTCAGTAGAAACACACGCTTTTTGCCTTATTGCCCTTTATAATGCTTTGGCGTAAGTTTTAAAAGCACGGGTTCTTAACAAAACAGGCTGTGGGCGCATACTGCCGGGCAAAGAACAATGGCAACTGCCGGGTAAATTTTTTTGGTATGACGTCACCTATCACCCCATCAATAGCCGCTTCTTAATGTTGTAATATTATTAGAACAGCGGCTCCCATAGACACTGTACATGCGTGGCACCCCATCTTGCTCACGGCGTAAAAGTAACCAAAATAAGTTAATTGGATCTTAAAGTTATTATCAAGAATCACTAGGGGTGATATTTGTTGTAGTGTGTCATATTATAAAAGAAATAATTAATCTCATCCCGCGGTTATAAAAAATAATTTCGATGAATATAGTACATTGCTGTATAGGCCTATGTCATCGATTCATTGACTACGGAAAATTCAATGTATTTTCACGTTGGTGTTGCCATCCAAGATACACAGAATCCCTTTATATTTTGCGTATAATGCATTTTGTATAGGCCAATGTTAACATGTTGCAATATACAACATTAAAAGGCATGTACTATATTACCGGGGGGCACTCAACTTCTTTATTTTTTGGATAGGGGTGTGCCGCACAGGGTCTCAAAAAGGGTGGCTTCGGAACTGAACTGAGAGAATGTTATGACAAAAAATAGGGTCTTAAAAATTAATTAGTAAGAACGCAAACAATCGGAGCTTTGGAATGAAAAATTTCGCGATTTTTTGAATTTTCAATAAAATTGGAGTCTTAAGAGCTGATGCAGGATTAAATAGGGTATTAAAGAGAAATGTATCGATATACTAAATGAGCAAATAACATAAAGATAATCATCAACATAGCCCAAATCCAAAATATCATAAAATTTGATACGCCGGGCCAATAACGAGTAAATCAGTAATGTAGCAATAACCTTGACCCCTTCAAAATGTTCCCCCGATAAATGTAATTCATTATCAAAGATCCTGGCACCGAGTTTCAGCCAAAGAACATGTGGTCAAACACACTCTCTTTTGTTCGTTTAGTTTTTGTGACGTTTTTAGGGGGTACGCTACAGAACAAAAGGAAACATACCATTATATACAAACACGCAGAGAGAGATTTCATAGCTACTTTGAAAATAAGTTATGGAAGACAATATGCTTGCCATCTAGGCCTACATCTTCTATAAAATCCAATGTTTGTTGTGACCATAATATCGAGGGCTCAGAAACAAAAGGCCATATCTCCATTTTGACCATTTTGAAAAAAAAGGCTATTGAAGATTTTTAAACACATTGGGGAGATACAGATGAGGCCTTGTGGTTCTGCCTATAACTTTGAAAGGGGTTGTGTTATGGAGATAATGCTGTGTGCTATGGAAAGAGAATTTCTTTCTTAACATTTTGATACCAAAATCTCATTTTTGAAAAAATGGAGATGAGGCCTTTTGTTTATGAGCCCTCGATATAACAATTTCGAAATGTGTAACTTCCCCACTATATTAAGTTGCATTTTCTAAATTTATTCACCATATAAATAATAGGCATATTCACCATATCAAACTATTTTTCAATAGTGATTAGTGGAACAATCTACATAATATTGATTTAGGCTACTTTACTTACATTATTGGTTGAAGTTCCGGGTTCGTATCTGACACCATTACTTTCGGCAATTCTCGCGTCGTACAGACCTCCATGGCTCAAACAAGAAATAACGAGCCACGCAAATATCTTCGACTTTTCCATACTATATGTATCTATCATAGATTCCTGGAAAACATAAATATCTTCTTTTTTTATATTGACAACAAGGAGTTGACATACAAAATGAGTCGAGCTATCTAGGTTCCCCTTTTGAAATATCAATTATTTGAATATAAAAGTATGATTATTTGAATATAAAAGTATAATTCTAGTTTCAGGGAAATGTCCATGATACAATCACTGTAATAAATAAGAAGACAAATGTTCTACGGGAAATAAGGTAAATCTAGATTCATGTTATTGCATTTAAGTTTTATGAACAACTCATACAAGTTGTTTTATCACACAAAATATTCGCTTTTCAATATCTGATAAATTAATATAAATATTGTTAAAGAACTTGGTTTTTGTTCAATCAACCTACCTGGCCCTGTGTTGTACAGGGAATCCAATTATTTCGGTTAACATTTTATCCCTGCTTCCCCTCAACACGCTCACATTCTACGCGCACACGTATTACTATGTGTTACTACGCACACACGTATTACTATGTATTACTACGCGCACACGAAGACGCAGCTATATTCCTCCATTGAAAAAAATAAAATTGTAATGGAATCGGGCGTATAAAATGTCTAATTCGATAAACCTGGTTTATCGAAAACCTTGCTTATCGAATTCGAAAAACCAGGTTTATCGCTTGCTTATCGAATTCGAAAAACCTGGTTTATCGACCGATAAACGCGACCGATAAACCTGGTTTATCGAAAATCTTGCTTATCGAATCGATAAACAAGGTTTATCGATTCGAAAAGCAAGGTTTTTGATAAACCAGGTTTTTCGATCGATAAACCAGGTTTGTCAAAAACCTAGTTTTTCGAATAGATAAACCTGGTTTATCGATTCGAAAAGAAAAAAAAGGTTTATCGAATTCGATAAACAAGGTTTTTGAAAAACCTGGTTTATCGATCGAAAAACAAGAATTATCAGCCAATAAACCTTGTTTATCAAAAACCTTGCTTATTGAATTCGATAAAATTGATTTTTCGAATCGATAAACCAGGTTTATCGGCGAAAAACCAGGTTTATCTCTTTCATTGTGCAAAATACCTGCCATACACAACAACTGATCAAAGTCATTATCGTGATTCAAAACGTCAAACAAAATAATAATAATAATAATACCAAACGCTTATATAGCGCCCTTAGCCCAAAGGGGCCTCAAGGTGCTTAACAACATATTATGATAGCATATAACACAATAAACACAAACAATATATATAAAAAGGTCGCTAAAATAGTGGGTCGAGCATCAGGACACATGATGAAAGACGGACACGACCAAATGGTCTCATACATTTCGACTCGCTATCTCGCAACCTATGATCAGGTCGTCCATACATGCACATATGCGTGAGAGGGAAAAGACAGGAGGTCGAGCAAACAACAAAGGAAGAGGATAAACACGCAAATGCATGGATGGAGAACTGAAAATCGTCACTTAATGACTTGTACGGTTATTAACTCATTAAAAAGTTGCACGAACAACACGTCGCGTTGTCTAAATAAGCCGTGCGTTCGTGTCATTATGCTACAATCATAGAAAAAAGGTGTTCGAACACTGAATCTTGTTTGCACCTTTTAATTACCATATAGTACGCATTTTTAGAGTCATGTGAAAATACCAATTTGCATCTGCTAGCCTGAAAGCTCCGCTTCAATATACCCCTCCCATCTCCCCACCAATCAATTGCTATGCCACGGGCTGATGTTTGGCAAGTTGGGCGACTCAACATTGGTCAGGGGGAAAGGGGGATGACTTTACACTGTTACATTAGGCCTAATAAGTGTTCGAAGACTTTTTCTAACATTGTAGTTTGTTTGTCGATCGAATATCGAACCTGGGATTGATGTTATGGGCGGTACTTGGTACATGAGCTTATTTGTGTGTGTCGCAGTAAAGAACGGCATTAAATGGGTCACGCGTTTTGCGTATATTCATTGAGGTTTTGAATAAGTTTCAACTTACCAACCATGCGTTTATTCCAATCCTATTGGCGGGACCTCATCAACATCCAGTTTCACCAAGTAACTAAATCAATATGGTTTGTGATACAGAGAAGAACTGCGAAATTTATATCAGCTCCATACTCTTATATTATTCGCAAGGGTAAATGGGTTATTCACGTGATGTTGTGGTATGTGGTACAAATGCCACAAAAAGATGTCACCCTTGTTTGTTTCTAGAAGCCACTAAACATTCATTCTTGAAAAAGTTGTAATACATGCCCGATATACTTCGGCGCATGTTCATGCCCGGTATACTCGGCGCGTAGTGATATCAAAGTACTCTACACTTACGCATACGGTCGGTCAATGTGGAAATTCGCTATGCAAAATGTAATTATAAGCATAGTGGCTATATACCTTATAATGTAAGTTTGATACTCGTGCACAAAATACCGTTAAGTACAGCACGCACAAACGCATTCACCAAAGTGACGCACCCCGGGGACGCACCGTCGACTCGCCAACAAATTTGGTTGAGAGTGTGTATTAAACTGCGCGTAAGTTGGGGTGTATGTGTAACGTACTATCGCAAGTGCAATCATTAATAATAGCATCTGCTTCAGACAAAATCTGGCATAAGGCCAAAAAAAAAGTTGACTAGCCCTTTCCGGGCCAGAGTCTGGATCGGACGGTCGGATTTTTTTAATTTTAATTTCAACAGGGAGATACTACACAAAAACACGTTTTAAAGATGATTTTTTTTTAATGATTTTTAAACAAGCAGATACTACTCAAAAAACACGTTTTCATCTATCTTTCTTTATTGCTATGTGCTATGTGCTTCTTTCAAATTTTTTTTTTTTTTGAAAAAAAAAAATAGCGACCCTAGATTTCCGAAAAGTACGGTCGATCGGAAAGGGCTAGTCAACTTCTTTTTTTTTGGCCTAAGGTTATGAATACATGAACATTTTCAAAACCGTCATTTTGCATAAACATTACAATTAAAACCATACACAACGTAGTATTTCCAGTATGTACGTACAATACGATATACCATCATATACAAAGGAACGACACTTTTTGAGTGTGTAGTATGCCTAGGCCAAAAAAAAAAAAATGTTTGTTTGTCCATAGAGGGTCCGAAAAAGGTAGGGTCGGTAGGTCGGATAATTTTTTTTTTAATTTTTTTTTTTAAATACGGATATTGTATTTGGGAATATAAATTCCGCATGAATACTGTGAATTAAAGTCGTCCAAACACAAAACACATCACTTTGATAGTATTGAACTCTTTTTCATGAGTTCCAATATTGTAGTACTGGTTGCAACACTGCAAACTCGGTCAAAGAGTATTTTTGTACCGAGTTTGTGTGCGCAGATACCGTGAACATGTTGTCGGTCGCCGCCATTTATTATGATTGAAAATTTGCAGAAAGTGAAACAACGTAGTGTTGAAGTTCTAGAAATATGTACGTGAAAGTATTACTAAACCTATTTTTTCTCGAACTAACTAGGCCTACCCCAAAAATTGCAAATATGAACCGTAACTAGAGTTTTCATATTTTCTCACACTGCGTTTTTAGTATAAAAATGATATCAATTGCCCGCGCGAATAAATGTTCATTTAGTCCTTTTAATAGTCCCCGCGGTTGCCAAGTTCATGCAATAAACATCATGTTACAAGGGACTGCGCATTGGGGATGGTGTTTATAAAGACCAGATTTACGATAGCGTACGAAATCAGGAATAAAACGGTCCGTTTGGCCATTTAAATTGCTCAAAAAGTTGTTTTTAAAAAATAATAGAAAATAAAAAAGAATACGGTCGGCACCAAGGTACACGGTCGGTCGGACGTGGACAAACAAACAAAACAAAAATTCTTGGCCCTATGGACATACCTTCTCGTTTGACTATTAAATTTGATGTGCGCCTTTTAAAAAATAGGCTTCTGAGAATGTAACATGATAAATTATGCTGAACACCTGGGAGCCATTACGTTGGTTATTACACTTTACTTACCTGACCTTTGAAGGCCATACCGTCTCAAACAATAGAATTGGAAAGGTAGGCATTAATAAATCAATTTACCGACAATTTTGTTATCTTGATCTCTAAACTTGATGATGAATTTATTTTCTTCAATTTGACATATTTATATGAAGTATGCTATAATAATTATTATTATTTAGATGGGCCTTCCTAACGGTACGATAAAAGTGCGTATTTAAAATTGTGCACCAAGTTCCCGGATGTGCGTCCAATATTCCAATATTGCCCTCCAATATTTTTTGAACAGCGTAGAAGATGTGCGCGTGAGTATATATGCGCGGAGAAGATCAGTATGGTAAGATAGGGCCAAACAGTCAATTCCATCTTGATTTCGTAAGCAAATGATACAGGCAAAAACATGATAAAAAGCAACCACTGAATTCGGCAGTCTTGTCATTGTATACCACAGCGTAGAAAGGCAAAATAATACCAATCTAGTAAGGCGGAAAGTGAAATGAAAGTGTTTTATTTTTTAATAAGCTTATTTATTTCTAAACCAGTGTAGGTGCTATAGACCCCTATGCTATAAACCTGAGATCAAGACTAACCTAGAGCAGCTATTTAATGACAGTAATGTGAACTAGGATACCCAAGGCAGCTACAATCAAGGAAAAAAGGTTGGAAAACTTTGTCCTAATTACGAGAAAAAAACGCCCCTCTCCCCGGAGGCAATGTTGATCCCAGTCATATTATCAGAAGCCTTGGCAGTTCCCCCCAACATTGATTGATGGGGTGGGGAAGGATATAAGAAAGGGGGAGAATTTTGCTTTCTATTAAACAGTTCTATGTCTCAAGTCTGATCTCAATTACGAGCACAGGGATAGTTGTATAGTTGCGTCAAGTGTGCCAACTATTATTTTCCTCTATTGTAGCTATATACATAAGCAATGACCAGATGCCTGTAATTGACCCTTTTTTGACTGAGTGTCGATCCAATAGCCTTGTGATAGGGTAGTTTATATAAATACACTCTTGGATTGCATTCACACAATGAGGGAGATGTACATCCAAATGACCACCAATTTCATCTTCCTTCTGGTTTTTTCAGGATGATCTCCACATCAGAGGGCTCGTTATCAAGTGGCCTGAGTGTGCACCAGGAGAAGACGTGGGTAGTTCAGAAGATGGTTTCGCAACAAAAAAAAAGAAAATTGACTTTTAAGAGCTCTTGCAGGGCTTGGAACGATAACGTAGTCATCTAAAGTAAAGGCCAGTGGCATATCCATGAAGGCCCAGCAGGCCATACCACCCCGCCCCCCCCCCCCCCCCCCCCCATTGACAAAAAGTTTTAAAAAAGTAAAAAAAGGGAGAGAAGAAGAAGGAGAAAGAGGAGAAAAAGAAGGAGGGGGAAGGAGGAGGAAGGGTAGGGGCATAGGCGGTGCAAATGGGAGGGAGTTACGGGGTCACGTCCCAATAGTTTTAATGAGGGGGATGTTAAAATATTATACTGGACATTTTTAGTGTTAAAAATGCCAATTTCTGCGAGCTTCGCGCGTTTTAGTTTCAATATTTCACTTTTCAAGCTTAACAAGATGGCTTCAATCTCGGAACGTTTTTCTGGATAAATAATTTTTAAAAAATTGCGCAATTTTTCTACATGTTTCAACATTATCATGGGTCTCGAACCACCTTAAATATTCTAAATGTGGAGGCAGTTAAAAACGTCATACTGGACCTTTAAGGGTTCACACCACCAAATACATCTCCCATAACATGTAATAAATACCCTAATTTAGAATAGGTCTTCCGTTTCGGCATAGCAACGGACCGGTTTTGGAATATTGCCTCAAACGGTGCAAGACCAGACGGGATTTAGTATTGTGAAAACTTAGGGGAGACGTCAAAACTCGACCGCCCGTTGACCGCCGGTTACGTACTGTTCCGCCCGGTTCTTTCAGGTCAAATGTTTTACTGGTATATGAATATTCACGCATGCAACACTGAACAACTGCCGTTGACTTAATGCTGTAACCGGACCAATTTACACTATCAATCTGTTACTTTGCGGTCATAATAGCTCTCTCTCTATAATCGTTCTATAAAAATAACCATTCATAGACTTTCGGTATTGATTTTAAAAAGTTAATTGAGCTATAAACAGATTGAAAAAGCCAACCCCAGCGAAAATCAATAGCTGCATTGTACTGGTTGTCAACTGGTTGTCAACTATTGCTCACGCGTGTGACCAGGCACTTACAACCGGTCGTGTTCACCAGAGTGTAACTATTTGACCTCATTATGTGTGTATATTATAACAGACGACACGTTTTGTGAGAACCGGGCGGAACCGGCAGTAACCGGCGGTCAACGGGCGGTCGAGTTTTGACGTGATCCCTTAAGTGTTAAAAAAGCCAATTTTGTTCGCGCTTCGCGCGTATTAGTTTCAATGTTTCAGTATTTAAGCTTAACAAGAAAGATGGCTTCAGGAAAGTTTTTCTGGAACATTTTTAGTTAAAAAAATGAAATTTCTTTATGCTTCGGGCGCATTTTTACTAAAGGTTTCATCATTATAAGGTGTATAAAACCCCCTAATTAATTTTAAAATATTATGTGAAGGACGTTCAAAACGTCAAACGGAACCTTTTTAGTGTTAAAATTGCCCATTTTTTTGTGCGCTTTGCGCGTATTAACAAGATGGCTTCAGGAAAGCATTCTGGACCATTTAAATTCTTAACAATTTTGCGCGCTTCACGCCCATTTTTTCTACAGGTTACAATATTCAAATTCGTTTTGAAACACCATACATATTTTTGCTTCAAAATGCTGAATCTTTCCCTTAACATGCCTAAAACCTTTATGCCTTCCCACCTAAGGGCCCCGCTCGCCGAGGAAATTGTATTATAATTATTTCCTGTGTATTGATGAGAATGCAGAGCCGACCTCCAATTCAAACACCGCTAATCTAAACGGTGCTTTGTTATACCCTGTTGAGGGGCGGTGTGGTCCTGGAAGCTTGCCATGTCGTCCGTACATTACAGGAGATCAGTCAGCTGCCAACGTTGAGTGAGTCTATTGTTGACGACGCGATTTTGTTTTCCCTGGTAAAGAGGATGTCAATCACGTGCAATTCATATGGCAAATGTCAGCCTTATACAATGCCAACAAAATATACATTTAAATCAAGTTTAACGTCATGTGACTAAGTGGATCTTCACGAAGGGGGAATAATAAAATATTACTCAATTATTTGATATGCTAAAGTCATGTTCGCAGGCACATTTCTGCTTTGAAATGCTATTTTAGCCGTACATGTTTTCTGTTCATTCTGGAAAAGAGGCTTACCAAAGTCCGTGTTCTTGACCCACTTATAGAAGAAAATAAACAGTATAGCCTTGTATTGTAAGGATCAACGGTATATCCTCCTACTATCAAAAAATGGGAGATGTGCAGTGACTCTATCGTACCAAGAATATTACTTGCAATATTATATCAGCTTTATTGACCCAGTCTCGTCTGTAATAGTCTACGGTGCATACAATGTACTTGTTTGTCTAGACGCGCCTCTTTTGAAATGCTAATTAAGTGGCGTGACTGTTATACCAACGCTGTGAGACGTACACAGTTGGAAATGGGGGACACCGCGTGTTTGTGCACGCAGAGACACATACGTAGACTGCGCGTGCAAGAGTGGAAGCAGAGTAGGGGGGGGTCTGGTAATGTGAAAATTGTACAAACTCCGTGTTCTTGACTCACTTACGGTCATTTTAGAACAAAAACATGGGTTTTCATAATGTTCATATTATTAAGTGCCTGCTACACTACTTTTTATCAATCTGCAATGAAAATTTATTGGTAAATAAGTGCTTCGTAAAGTACATAATTTTGGAGTTTTTTCAGTTATAAAATACTTTCTGATGCTAAATTATTGTTATAAATTTAAATTCAGATGTTATTCAAATAGACCCTCTCCTTCAAAATGATACCAAACACGGCCTAATTGGATGACGAAATATGGTAAAAATCGAAAAAACAAAACACCTATTTTTAATAAAAATGTGGCAAAGTGTCTGTGAGCTCCTGTGTGCGGGAAAACAAAACAAGCCCCTTTTTGCGTGCTTGACTACTGACTGGAGATGAGCTGGCGTGTGTTGTATGTACAATTTGAAGAGGATGAATAGTTACGTATACATCATCTTGCCACCACTCACGGAAAGAGACATGACGATATGAAAAGAGGCCAATGCATAAAACACTCTTTCGGTGGTATAATGAGCAATTACATTATTCAAATTAGTCGGCGAACACAATATATGGCATATGGTCACATTTCTTAAGTTGGTACCCTAAAAAGGGTGGATTTGTCACATTTTTTCGCTTATTTGCCATTCAAATGCTTATATTTTTCAAACCATACATCACAATTGAGTATATTTATTCTCTTTAGGAAGATAATTTATTGCTTTAATATTATCTATAAGAAAAATGTATAAATCAAGTTGAGATTAATTACTATAACACGTTAAATTACATCTAGGCAGGGTGGAGGCGGTTGAGGATGCATGCGTGTGAGGATGCATGCTATGTATTTCCAATGTGGTGGGCAAAATAAATGATTACACCTTGTGTATAATAGTTCATTGAATTATTATTTTGTGTGATTAGTATCATTATTGTAATTACCAAACCTTAATTAGTGTTAATTACATCCCCAATTAATTAATATTACTAATTAATTACATACAACAAATACCATCTGAAAATGTATCAACGGCAGATTATTACCCATTTCAAATGGTAACTGGGGAAGGGGGGCAATATATCTGCAGTGTTTTAATGAAGTTGGACCTAGTGTTGAATGTTCCTTAATATTTTAGATACTCTTTGCTAATTATATTGATACTAATAACCTAGGAAGTGCTTATTTTATCCACCAAATCCGCACAATAATATCACTTTTTAGTGTTTAGGATTAACATGTCCATCGCCGTCACCCTACTAGTATATCATTTTCAAATTGTTCAATATCCAATGCTGATTTCTATAGATCAACAGTTTTATCTATGTTAGCAAGATGTCAGTGCAATTAGTGCCAGGCATAACATTGTAATCAATTCATAATACAGAAATGAGGTTGTAAGTAATCAGCCGAATTTGTTTTCTTCATTTTTGGACACCCTGCATAATAAAACTTGAATGAATTGTACCTTTCTACCAGAAAAGTATGTTCATAAACTTTATTTAAGTGTTTCTTTTGAACAAACAACATTTATATACATTTTTGTCATACTGTCCACACAGAATATATAGTTTTTTATGTGAAAATTGACACATTTTGATCACCCTGTATTTTCGTTTGACAATTTACTTAACCCTACAAATAATATATCACCGGATGGGCTCTTAAATCTGGGTTTCAATATTTATTTCAATGCATTATGTTTAAATTAGGAAGCATACAGTAGATTACATTTCATATCAATATTTCTTTTGTTACACCATATATATTTCCTAAGTCACCCTGTATTATAATACTGGAACAAACACTACAATCCTGGAAAAAAAGTCTTGGAACACTTGCGTGTGATTAACGGAAAAGTGTCACCCCCACTCCCCCATACAATGTTGACCAAGGCCAGTGGCTCCTGCAGCTTGCCAGAGTGTCCCAACATTGATCGGTGGGGGGTGGGGAAGGAAAAATCTCATTTGAACAATTTCCGTTTATAACAGAAGACACTAAGTATCAATACATGCACACAATACCCAGCACGTGTGCTCAGCTCAGCGATCGCGTTCCAAGGACTTTTTTCCAAGATTGTAGATATTCAATCTTCAGCTTTCTAACAATGTATAATTTTGCACACTTTGGATTTATACTTTTTGAGTTATTATGCTTAGATCATTATCACATGTAATTTTTGTCAAATGTAAGGGTCCCAACTTAATATATTTGACCATATGATAACGAAATGGGTAAATATAATAGAAGAGGGCGTACTTTAGAGTGGGAAAACCCAGGAAATACAAAGAATGTGCAGTCAAAAAGTGCCGTGTTCGCTTAAGGTTGGTGTCAACCCTGTTTGGCGCCAAATTTATCAAGCACTGTAACTTTTAAATTATAAATGTGATGTACATAAAAGTATACATTTTTTGTAATGAAATGAGTCAGAGAATCCATTTTTGGTATCAAATTTTACTAAAATTAGTGATTTTTACATTTTTTGCCCAAAAATCACCTTTTTGGCGTCAACATTTTTCAGACAACCTAACAATATCAGTTTTTGATTAAAAATTCCAAAATTTCACCAAAATCATCTAAAGTCAATTATCTAGGAGCGATTTTTTTTTTTGGGCTTAAAATTTGTTTGTTTTGAAAATATTGACCAAAAAGTGCCAAAAAAATGTTTTTTATCTCAAAAATCTCATTTTTGGCACTTTTTGGTCAATATTTCCAAAACAAACAAATTTTAAGCCAAAAAAAAAAATTCGCTCCTAGATAATTGACTTCAGATGATTTTGGTGAAATTTTGGAATTTTTAATCAAAAACTGATATTGTTAGGTTGTCTGAAAAATGTTGACGCCAAAAAGGTGATTTTTGGGCAAAAATGTAAAAAACACTAATTTTAGTAAAATTTGATACCAAAAATGGATTCTCTGACTCGTTTCATTACAAAAAATGTATACTTTTATGTACATCACATTCATAATTTAAAAGTTACAGTGCTTGATAATTTGGCGCCAAACAGGGTTGACACCAACCTTAACCTCTAAAAGGCCTATTGATTTCCAAAAATGTTTCAATAATTGCTTCTATAATAAAGTTTTCCGCCGGGCTACTAGGAAAACTAACTTGGTGACCGGAAGTTGGATTTCACCTGTTTCAACCCTGCTCCCTGGTCATGTCAGAGGGCAGCGTTTACCGCGAGATATATGACTTGTCCGGGTACGCCACATCATTCATTCTTTATTTTGACTACAACCAGACCGGTCACCCTTTCAGTTGGAGAAAACCCACCCTCCACTCCCTTGAAGCGAAAGCAGATTCGCTGGCAGTGCCGAGTGCATTCAATCTATCATAATGCTGTGTCAGGTTCCAGGCGTGGTGACACATGGTTGGTGCAGGTGTGGTCAGTCGCATATGGGTACCAGGCTTGGTACACTCAGGCGTGGTTACAGCAAGTTGCGCTAGGCTTGGCGCAGGGGCGTGAGGTACCAGGCTTGGTACTCTCCGCAGGCAATTGCAAGTGTGTTCCCAGGCTTGGGAGAATGCAAGGTAAAAGAAGGCAACAACACAGTTGCGGATCTGGGCAGTTTTGCTCAGGGGGTGGTTTAGGCCTCAAGATGTCAACATTTCAGAATAAAATTGGGAAAATTAATGAGTAATTGTCAGGAAAGAGGAGAAGGATAATATTATTAATAATATTAATAATATTATGGTACGGTTAGGTAATAATTGTATTGGAAAAATTGTCCGAAGTAGATATTTCATTATAGTGGAAAAATTGACAGTAAGGACAAACTAAAGTCGTAATGACATGTTAAAAATGAAAATTGGATAGCTTAAACTTCAACAGCAGATTTTGCGGCATATTTACTTACAAATTACACGTCAAGTCTATATTTACATATTACACATCAAGTCCCTTTTCATTTACATGGCGAGGGCACATAACTTTAAAACGTGTAAATTCAATGCTACTATGTTAAAGCATCATGATACAATGTATGTATAATTGCTGTTGATTTTATGCAAATGTGGGTGATCAAACAAAGGTCACAAAATAAATAGTCAGGTTGTAGTCAAATGATACCACTACCTTATAACTCTTATTTGTCCGTGTAATTCAATTATCTGGCAACAATGCAATGTCATGTGAATTATTATACCCACTATTGTACGAGGGGCGTTCAATAAATACCCGCAACCATTGTTTTTCTCCACTCATGCGCGACGTATGCCAACTAGAATTAGGGTAATTTGAAATATGGGTCTTTATCTTTCCTCGCTATGCATGAATGAACAATATCGTTTGTGGGATTACGTAATGGCACATGCGTAAAATCAATACTCTTTGGACACTGCATGAAAAATAACTGATCAGGGCGGAGAATATTTGCAAGCAATTTGATGCACAGTTACTTTTTTCAAAATATCTCAAGAACCGATGCATGGAATAAGTTGCCGTTTGAAACAGTGATAGATCAGTACTATGTGCTCATCATTACTTATTTTCAGATGCAATTTATGGAGAAAACACTTATTATGTAACATTAAAACGTCATCTTCTTGTCATAGCTTAAAAGAAATTCTTTAATGAATAAACAGTCAAGGTCAAGGTATCCAACCGCAAGATTTGGCTTAAACCTCTTGTTCCTCATTGTTACATGTTATAGATTTAAACGGCAGATTATAAAGACAATATCTGAAACCGTTTTCTGCAGAGAAAATTTTAATACAAAGAAGCTCTTTTTACCCAATTTGAGTAAATTCACTATACTGACCATAGCATTAAGTTGAATTATATTTTCAAATAGATGTTTATATTTTTGAACTTTGTATATGTATTGAAGTTCACCACAGTTCTTGTTTTTTTAAATTCAATTCCTTATCTGTAACTTTTACGTTGGTTGCAGTGATTGTTTAACATTTCTGCTCATTATGAGCGCTTTCTGACCACCGTGCGTTCTACGCATGCGCAGGTTTTTATTCCAAGTTCAACAATTCTCGATGTATTTATTGATACCCTGTCATCTATACAATAACGAATCCAGCATTTGCTTTGGTATTTCAGGAAATCCCAATTGTTTGCTATAACTATCATTTTCATTTCTTTGGATTTTCGGCATTTTGGTGCTCACTGTCAAAGCCTAATGTTGACCAAGATAAGATGCAGTGTATTTCCAAAAGTTGTCTTTGACAGAACCTCTCCATTTCGGACCTCATGAACATGGTGTCTGCTTTCCCGATGCAAAATCTTAGACTTGCACACTTATCCGGAACAAAGTTCTGCTCATTTCAATACACGTGCTATCAAGCTAATTCAAAATTCCTGCCAATATGGCATGTTTTTCACTGTCCAAATATGGGTTATTTTATGCTAATGCTATTACGTAAGTATGAATATTCAGTAAATCCAGATTGTGTTAAATGATAGATTAAGGTTCATACTTTATAATGTACCCACTTAGATTTCACAGAATCACTCAGGTGTGGAGAACAACAATGGTTGCGGGTATTTATTGAATGCCCCTCGTATATTATATTTATCTATAATTAGTAGTCAGTTCATTTCCCCCTTTTCTCGTTATCACCAGGTAGCCTACACATTTTTATTGACGTCACCTCAACTTGATGAACTAAATAATTTGATATCAAGTTCATTTCGACAGACCGAATAAAGAAGAGATATGCCAAGCCAGTACGTATACCTCATACGTATAAACTATAAGTGACGCGTACGTAAGACTTATACGATACTCGCCAACGTTATACGTATAAGTGACGCGTACGTAAGACTTATACGATACTCGCCAACGTAATACTTTACATCAGCATGTGTACATACGTATACCTCATACGTTTAAGTGACACGTAAATAAGACTAATACGATACTCGCCAACGTTATACGTATAAGTGACGCGTACGTAAGACTTATACGATACTCGCCAACGCTATACGTATAAGTGACGCGTACGTAAGACTTATACGATACTCGCCAACGTAATACTTTACATCAGCATGTGTACATACGTATACCTCATACGTTTAAGTGACACGTAAATAAGACTAATACGATACTCGCCAACGTTATACGTATAAGTGACGCGTACGTAAGACTTATACGATACTCGCCAACGTTATACGTATAAGTGACGCGTACGTAAGACTTATACGATACTCGCCAACGTAATACTTTACATCAGCATGTGTACATACGTATACCTCATACGTATAAGTGACACGTACGTAAGACTAATACGATACTCGCCAACGTTATACGTATAAGTGACGCGTACGTAAGACTTATACGATATTCGCCAACGTTATACTTTACATCAGCATGTGTACATACGTATACCTCATACGTATAAGTGACGCGTACGTAAGACTTATACGATACTCGCCAACGTTATACTTTACATCAGCATGTGTACATACGTATACCTCATACGTATAAGTGACACGTACGTAAGACTAATACGATACTCGCCAACGTTATACTTTACATCAGCATGTGTACATACGTATACCTCATACGTATAAGTGATGCGTACGTAAGACTAATACGATACTCGCCAACGTTATACTTTACATTACCATGTGTACACGCATTCATTAAAATCGAACTGAGATCAAATTAAAAGTTTTAAAACATTTTAGAAACACAGGAAGCGATACTGGATTTCAAACATCGTTCCTGTGGAAACAACCAGAAAAGTCAGTTGTAAAGCGTCAATAGATAGTGATTACATTTTAGATTTGTTAAAATCATTTTCAACGTATGTTAGAGTCAAATTAGCTTGACAAAAATTATAATTTATGATGAAATGAAAGAACTGTGTAGTGTGCCCAGGTCATGTGGGTGCTATGAGAAAGTACAGTGAATTTTGATGGTTTTAATTTGAAATATGAAAGTAATGGTGTCAAAGTGAAACTAAATTTCCCTCCCGAATATCTTATTTTTTTAAGATGATTGAAGTGTCAATATCTGAAGAGAGATTAAAGACTGGAGACTATATTAGGATCAGTGTTACTTGAGTGAGTTTTATTTGAAAGGAAGTCAACATTGTCAAACTACCCACCATAGGAGTACATTGGCTATAATGAGGTTGATGAATTATTCATGAGCTATTTCCAATTGGAAATTTGTATGGGGATTTGAAGAAGGCACATGTTTTCTTCGATTTCATGGAATTGAATAAGCAGATGTTGTAGGAAACATGAATTTATTAAAGAGAAGGGATTCAGCAACATATTTATTCAACTGGTAGTGAAATACCGGTAGTCCAAATTTAATATATGGGATGATTGTGACACCACAATTAAGTGTCCGAATACTTTTGGTCGCAAGAGTATAAATTAAACGTGTAACGGCTGTTTTCGTGCATTTGTTTTGAAATCATCAGATGCGTTGTTATGGTCAATGCAACAACCGACAGTATGAGTTCAAGTTAACCATATTGTCGGTAAATTGATTTATTCAATCCTACATTCCGTATCCGTATTCTATTGTTCGTGGCAGTATGACCTTCAAAAGTCAGTTAAGTAACGTGTGTTTCCCAAAATGATCACGGCTACCAAGTATTCAGCATATGCGTGGGAATACAACATTTCATCCAAGTACATTTCGTCCAATGATCTTTAGTCCAATCTAATTTTGTCCAATCAAGTTTTGTCCAATTTTTATTACGTTACTTTGTCCGAAATATTATCGACGAAACCAATATTAATCCAAAAGTTTGTTGTCCAATTTTATTTGTGTCCAAATTGTTTTCGTCAATTTTCTTTTTCAATTGATTTTCGTCCCATGTTTGACCTACATCTTGCTCACCAAATGCAAATAGATTGAAGCCAACTAAGTTACACACTGTCGAATACGCGATTTCAAACAAATGTGTGACATCCGTTCGAGAGCTGATGATGATTCACATTTCTTGAAGCGAAGTTGTGCGTACTGTGCTTGAGTTCAACGGCATCTTTGGTTGACTATTGATGGTTACGTGTAATGATGAAACGCATCCATCGCACGTACCTTAAATTTAAATGTTTATAATTTCAATAGTGTTCTCTGAGCAACTCATTCGCTTATTTATTTTACTTACATTATTATAGACATCATGCATAATTCTGGTATCATCAGAATTCAGGAACCTAGCATATTTCTGCATTTACAGACTGTTTTGCCTTAGTTTAGAATCATTGATTGATTGAAGGTTTGAGTATCGGAAATCTATTAGAACTTTTTCAAGAATGAATATTTAGTGCCTCGTAAAATAAACAAGTACGAAATATTTTGTGACGTACGTACCATCACATACCATAACATGACGTGAATAAACCTTTTGCTCTGGCGTAAAATAGAACACTCTGGTGCTGATTTAAATGTCACAGTATAACTTTGTATTACAATTCATGTTGACACAGTTATATGGTGAAACTGGATGTACCCGGGGACCTGCCAAAAGGATCATAATAAGGCATATCGTTGGTAAGTTACTGAAACTTAATATGGAAATATGAAGATGGTAATATTTTTGTTTGAGGTTTATTATCCCGTGTGAATAAGTAATAGATAAAACCCCATTTATTTTACAATAACATTTGTGAAATGCATCAGATGTGTTAAGCCACATATTACTATATTAATTTATCAGAGTGAAACGTCACTGACTTGTGTGGTCAACAACTTTGAGTTGTACATACGACGTTAACTGCAATAACATACAACTGAACCTGTATAGTGTATTTACCTTATTAAAGTTAGAACCCTTTTATTGTTGTGTTTTCTAATTAAAAACAGTAATTTTTTGCTATGGAACTTGTATTTCCCCGAAGTAAGAAACAGGAATCATGTTTTTCACATGAGAAACTATAAAGTTTGTATTTGTCTACTTGTTGATGTTCATTATGTAATCTGTAACACTAATAGTATGCAAATATTAAAATGAGACTATATAGATGTATATGCTGTGTTTGAAATGTGAGGAATAACATAAAGCCTCATGCTTGGAGGGGAAAAACAAACACAATAACATACAAACTGGATTTTCTTTATTACGGTCGAACAATCCCCCCCCCCCCCCCCTTCCCAGCTCGTAACATGAAACAGGAATCATACTTTTCACTTAAAATCAATTATATTTTGAAAAGGGAACCAGGATATTTTGACTCGTTCTGTAGATCAACTCGTTCCTCACTCTATATAATAATCCACTATAACTCCACTGATATTACGTTCATACATGGTATAGATTGTATACGGATGAAACATATTGATATCAACCTCCAAATAGAATGCTTCATTTGAAAATACATGGAACAGTGAATATTTTTATTTTAGACAAAATAAAGTCCATTAAAGTTTCCTCTATCCATTTATATAACTAGTGAGTGTAAAAACAGACAAAAAAATGTTTGTGTGGTGGGGGGTTGAGGTTCGAGGTGAAGTGCGGTGGGGTAGAATGGGTGAGATTGGTTGGGGTTGGTGGTGGTTTTGGGTTCGAGTGGGGTGGTGATGTGACATGAATAATTCAGGACCATTCCAGTTAATTGGACATTCAGTAATTGTTACCGAAATAGTGGAGGATTAATTTAAACATTTTAATTGTAATTCAAGCTCTGATTCCGTCTTGAGTATATGACGTTCTAGCTGTTAACACGGATCAGTGATAACAATTATCACAGCTCGGTAGTGACTATTAGCGCTTAGGGTATAAACTAACTAAAAACAAGAGGTATTTTATTTATGACTATGTCATTGTTAAAAAAAGAAAAAAAGATACGGAACAAATAATTTTTAAAAATCAGCACCACTCTTCAATGTTGTAAGATAAATGTATTTGCGCTGCATGAACGGCGATTTGTTTTGCCACGCGTTTGAATTTACTAAGTAGGCCTATGTTTATGTTTGCACACATTCCATTTCATAATAGAGACAATGAGTGTTTGTTTGGGTTAATTTAAAGACAAATATTAATTTTGGCGGCGGACGGATGCTGAGGCAAGTGGCTTATGGGGCAATCACATGTATCCGTGTAAGCTGAGCGGCCCCTTACCGTGTGAAAAATTGGTGCGGACGGCGGCACACACGGTGGGCCGTTTCCCGTCCGTTGAACACGTTCAGGGGACTTTGCCGGCCACCGGAGATTTGAGCATGCTCAAAACTCATGGCGGGTGAGTAGTAAAATTGGCGGCGAACGATAGGAACCCGGTGAAGACGGTATAAGGACGGCGCACCCGTTCGCACCCGTTTCACACACGTTTCGCACCCGTTTCACGCCCATTCGCAGGGCGGTGATGGACGGTAGTGGACGTCGACCATCTTAGCGACGCGGGCTGCGAATGGCCTCATTCAGCCTGGTAACCGTTCGCGGAACGGACTCTCAGCAGGCATGTTGCAACTCTCTAAATGTAAAAGAGCTAAAACTCACTCTTTCGAGAGCTTTAGGAGGGACAGCTTCACTTCCTAGAAGAGCCGTCCCTCCTAGAGCTCTCGAAAGAGTGAGGTTTAGTTCTTTTACATTTAGAGAGTATTATAGATGTTCGTCGTACGAATTCCGGAATGCAAATGAAGCGGCGAGTTTGAGCGCTCAGCTTAAAAAGGGCGGTTTCATGATATAATCAAGACGTTTCGGCCGGTACCCAGGCGTTCCGACCGGTTAGGAGCCGGTATGGAAGTGGTATGCACACGGTGAGGACACGGTGAGAACGGTAAGCTAGACCTGTATGAGGCCGGTGAGGCCGGCACCAGGCCGTTGAGGACCCGGTACAGACCCGGTGTAGAGCGGTATGGACCGAGGACCGGTGAGGAGGTGTTATGCACCCGGCGAGAACGGTAAGCTAGCCACGTATGAGGACGGTGAGCCCGTACCAGGCCGATGAGGACCCCGCATAGACCCGGTATATAACGGTATGGACCCGGTGACCACCAACAAAAATCAATGAGCCCGTTGGCATTTTTTACTGATTGTTTGGACTCTGTTGTTTTTCTATTAGACGGTAAGGTGGCCGCCTACCATTACCGCCCTGCGAACGGGCGCGAAACGGGTGCGGCGTCTGTATACCGTCCTCAAACCGGGCTCTCACCGTTTGCCGCCGCTTTTACTCACCCAGCAAGAGTTTTGAGAATGGTCAAACTTCCTGCCGGGCGCGGATGGCCGGCAATGTCCCCAGCAACGTGTTCAACGGACGGAAAACGGCCCACCGTGTGACATCACCGTGTGCCACCGTCTGCACCAATTTGTCACACGGTAATGGGCCGGCCAGCTCACACGGATACATGTGAGTACAAATGCATTTTACAGAGATTCCCGGAATGTGAGCGAAGCGGCGAGCTTGAGGGCTCAGCTTATACAGGGCAGTTTGATGACGTTATCAAGGCGGTTCGGTCGGTATCCAAACGTTTCGGCCGGTGAGGATCTGGTGAGGAGGTGGTATGAGCCCGGTTCCAGGCCGATAAGGACCCGGTATAGAACAGTATGAACCCGGTGACAAAAAAAATCAATGCGGGCGTTGACATTTTTTGCTGATTGTTCACCGTGTTGGACTCTGTTGTTTTTCTATAAGACGGTAAGGGGCCGCCCAGCTCACACGGATACATGTGATTGCCCCATTAGAGGCAATGTCGTCGGGGTAGAGTGGAGATTGGCGGTGGACGACGTGGTTTGGGGAGAGATCGGCGATGGACGCATGCGGACCCGTGGTAGTAGAGGCAATGTATTTGAAATTAATGTTTAGGCGACTGGAAAAGCTAAGGACAATACTGGCGGTGTAGGGGGTGCTCGTAGGCGCCGGACGGATGCACACGTGGCTTAATGGGGCCCTCACATGTATCCGTGTGAGCTGGGCGGCCCCTTACCGTCTTATAGAAAAACAACAGAGTCCAACACGGTGAACAATCAGCAAAACATGTCAACGGCCGCATTGATTTTTATTTTGTCACCGGGTTCATACTGTTCTATACCGGGTCCTTACCGGCCTGGAACCGGGCTCATACCACCTCCTCACCAGGTCCTCACCGGCCGAAACGCTTGGGTACCGACCGAACCGCCTTGATAACGTCATCAAACTGCCCTGTATAAGCTGAGCGCTCAAGCTCGCCGCTTCTCTCACATTCCTGGAATCTCTGTAAAATACATTTGCCCTCACATGTATCCGTGTGAGCTGGCCGGCTCATTACCGTGTGACAAATTGGTGCAGACGGCGGCACACGGTGATGTCACACAGTGGGCCGTTTCCCGTCCGTTGAACACGTTGCTGGGGACATTGACGGCCATCCGCGCCCGGCAGGACCCGGCAGGAATTTTAAACATGCTCAAAACTCTTGCCGGGTGAGCAAAAGCGGCGGCAAACGGTGAGAGCTCGGTTTGAGGACGGTATAAAGACGGCACACCCGTTTCGCGCCCGTTCGCAGGGCGGTAATGGTAGGCGGCCACCTTACCGTCTAATAGAAAAACAACAGAGTCCAAACAATCACCGGGTCAATAACGTTATATACAGAGTCTTTACCGGGTCCTCACCGGCCGTGTACCGGGCTCACCGTCCTCATTCATTTCTAGCTTACCGTTCACACCGGGTGCATAACACCTCCTCACCGGGTCCTCGGTCCATACCGTTCTACACCGGGTCTGTCTCGGGTTCTCACCGGCCTTGTCCCGGGATTACCGGCCTCATACAGTTCTAGCTTACCGTTCTCACCGTGTCCTCACCGTGTGCATACCACCTCCATACCGGTTCCTAACCGGTCGAAACGCCTGGGTACCGGCCGAAACGTCTTGATTACATCATCAAACCGCCCTTTTCAAGCTGAACGCTTAAGTCGCCGCTTCATTTGCATTCCGGAATTCTAACGACCAACATCTATAATACTCTCTAAATGTAAAAGAGCTAAACCTCACTCTTTCGAGAGCTTTAGGAGGGACGGCTCTTTTAAGAAGTGAAGTTCACTCTTTTCAGAGTGATTTGTCACTCTTTTAAGAGTGATTTGTCACTCTTTTAAGAGTGATTTGTCACTCTTTTAAGAGTGATTTGTCACTCTTTTAAGAGTGATTTGTCACTCTTTTAAGAGTGATTTGTCACTCTTTTAAGGGTGATTTGTCACTCTTTTAAGAGTGATTTCCACTTTTTCAGAGTGATTTTAACTCTTTTTAGGGTGAAAATCGCTCTTTTAGGAGTGAACTTCACTCCAAAAAAAGAGCTGTTCCTCCTAGAGCTTTCGGAAGAGTGAGTTTTAGCTCTTTTACATTTAGAGAGTTGCAACATGCCTGCTGAGAGTCCGTTCCGCGAACGATTACTAGGCTGCATGCGGCCATTCGCAGTCCGTCGCTAAGATGGTCGACGTCCACCACCGTCCATCAACGCCCTGCGAATGGGCGCGAAACGGGTGCGAAACGGGTGCGAAACGGGTGCGAACGGGTGCGCCGTCCTTATACCGTCTTCATACCGGGCTCTCATCGTTCGCCGCCGCTTTTACTCACCCGCCAGGAGTTTTGAGCATGTTCAAAACTCCGGTGGCCGGCAAAGTCCCCTGAACGTGTTCAACGGACGGGAAACGGCCCACCATGTGTGCCGCCGTCCGCACCCATTTTTCACACGGTAAGGGGCCGCTCAGCTCACACGGATACATGTGAGGGCCCCATAAGAGGCAATTTCTTTTAAATTATTGTTAAGCGATGAGCGGGGGGGGGGGGCGGACGAAATCAGAACTTAAATTACAAGAATTTAGCATGGTTTCTTTGTAAGTTGGGTCACCACATCATTGACGAGGGGGGAAATCTTGGGCCTTTTATTTCCGAATTTCTATTTTTTATTTCTTTACTTAAAATGCTGTTCCTTATAACGAAAAAACTGGCACTCATATTATTACTATTTCAGTAAATTTACCCGTTAAATCGTTTGAAACATTCCTCAGGGTCATTGTCACATGGGTTAGAACGGACAAGGTCACAAGACTTTGCATCAATCTAAAGGCGAGTGTCGAAGATGTGAGTTCATACAGAGGTCTATGGGAAAGAAAAGAAAATAATCGTTGATTTCTCGAAGATAAATTCACTAATCACATTTTGTTTTTGATCAAACCAACTTTTTATGTGCAAAAGGTATATTTATGTTTATATATTTAAGAAAAAATAAATACAAAATTAAAATTATGCTCCAATTACTGAATTCCAATTGACTGGAATGGCCCTGAATTTCATGTCACGTCACCACCCCACCTCGACCCCAAACCACCACTTACCCCACCAACACACCCGACCCGCCTATCCCACCCCACCCACACACCCCACCACACTACACCATGAACCTCGACCAACAACCACACTTACACCTCCACCCCGTGAATGTTTTTCGCATTCCATTGTCGATGGATATCAGTTGGCAACCTTTTTTTCGTGTGTTTTTATAGTCACTAGTTATCAAATTATTGGATTTTATTTTGTCTACAATGAAAATGTTATTGTTAAATGAGGTGTATTACTGTCATATTATCAGAAAATGTCATTCGCTCTAATGCAATAACCACCAATATTGTATTGTTTTCCAGGAACCCATATAGCTACACTACAAGTAATACAATGGAAAGGTCGAAGTTATTTGCGTGGCTTTTTATTTCATGTTTGGGACGCATATGTCTGTCACACGCAAGAACTGCCGAAAGAAATGGCGTAAGATATGAACCCGGAATTTTAACCAATAATGTAAGTAATACAATTTAAAATAATGTACATTGTTCAACTATTTAAGATTAGTTTGATTGAAGTTTATGTAATTATAGCATCATGGAGTAGGTACCCTGGGTTTTACGCCCGTCTGTAACGGCGATCATCGGCCAACTGACAACACTTATTACTAATTGTTTTTATCTTTCATTTTCGCTCGGTTGGGCGGTTTAGGTCTATATCGACACGTTGAGATGAGTTCTAATCTCTTAATGATTGATTTACCTTTTATTTGTAATATCTCGACTTTGTCTTCTAGACAAAGGTTACATATACCCGATTGACGCAAGCTTGTGTTGGATTTTCACACGATTTCCCATTGTATATTGAATGCAGGCCTGGAAATAGCACCTGCCCGCCTGCCCATAGCGGGTAACTTTTGCGTCGGGCGGTGAAGATACAAAACAGGGGGATGACTCTCATATCTGTCCATATTGAGATTTGGTTCACAGTATAGCGCACTCTATAAGTTCTTCACCTGGAAGTTAAGCGTAAACTGTCAATCATTCGTTGTGAATGAATATTCAGCCATGACTATTCATACGATATTCATAGAATGCAAAAAACGCCACGCCCCTCCTCTGTCACTGCCAGACGAAGCCATCCACAATTTAAAATTCGTATTTTGTCCTACGTAAATTAATTTTAAATAACCAACTCTGAATGTTTCGTGTCATATAAGAACTAAATTCTGCCATCAAAGCAAATCAGTTCTACTCTAAATCACAATCAGCTTTTTTTACCATTGATGTACTATTTCTGTGCCACAAATCATGTTTTGAGCCGTCTCATGTCGTCTGGTTTGCTACGACCATGATAGTGCGCCCCCTATAAAACCTTCACCCGTGAATTTGGTTTTAGTAGGCGAAATTTTGTCTGAGGAGTGACCTATCCCATAATTATATAATCCCTGTACAGAAATACCCGCCCGGTATAGCGTCCAGAACCCGGGTGGCGAAAAACCCGGGTTTTGAGTAAACACTATTACTGGACAAAACCCGGGTTTTGCGCAACAACACTCAGGGCAGTGCCACTCAACTGCCGCTGTTTGTATCGTCTGCCATATAAATCCTACAGCTTACGGGCAAGCCCGTAAGGGTTATCTATGTCGTCTGCTTTAGGTATTCGAATTAATTGAAGTTTACAGGGAATTGTTCGGAAAATTTCCCATGGCGCCGGTTTTATATGTCTGACCATTATAATTTACACATAAGACGTAATTGATTTACATGGCCTTGGCATCTAGCGCCACCAGTATAAAAAGTAAACATACTTATGAGACCATTTATTTATTTATTTATTTATTTATTTATTTGAACATACACTTTTACAACAGTGGCACCCGTCTACCCGACGGTGCGTTCATAATTTATACATACAATAATTGACAAAAACGAAAGAACATTAAAAATTATTATATAGTCATGTATACAATAGTCTCAATAGATTCACTTTGAGTTCATAATATTACATCTAACAGCCCACGCACGTTTAAGGTATGATTTGCAGAATTGGTCAAGGATAGCGTATGCAGAACGGGCAGCTTTAGTGTGTCTGTAAGGCGTGGTGATATTAATTGGACAACCTAGCATTATATACAATTTTGAGTCCAGATTACTGATAATAAATTCCAGCCAAACATCACTAAAACCATCGTTGCATAGGTTATTTTCGAGTTTGATATATTCCTCGACCCTTATCTCATTCAGTGATCTACATGTAAATAAGAAATGTCTTAAGTCTTCCATTGAATCATCATTACAAAGCATACATTTACCATCCTTATTATTTGAAGACCATTTGCGTATTCTATGTTCCAATGGAAGCGTGTTTGATCGCGCTTTGAATTTTAGACTACAACCAAAGAAATCAGTTTTGTCTAAAAGATAGTCTTCCAATTGAACGGTTTTTTTAAACTGCAAATAGTCGCTAAGAGAAGATTTTTCCCTAACAGTGTTACTCCATACATTATGACAGACAATCTTATTAATGCGCTTAAATGTGTTGACCCAGCGTGGACTTGTGGGGGCGTCATTAATAATGTATTCCATGTCGCATCTTTTAAGCGTATCTCTAATCGACGACAACCATTTGAACCTGATATGGTCCATGTCGCAGTTTAGATTCATTAGAGCGTTTAACATAAGTTTTGGCCAACGGTGCATCTCTAGATTAGAGAGTCGTGCAAGATACTTAATTCTGTGAACATCTTGAAGGGAGGCGATGGGGTTCCACCCCAAGTCGCCATAGAGGGCTACGCCCGGCGTGTTACGGGGTGCCTTCAAGATATATCTTGCCATTTGTAGCTGCAAATTCTCTATTTTATTGCTATCAGCCTTGCTACCACAGGTCCATACCGAGCATGCATAGTTAATAGAGGGAACCGCTAAAGATTTCCAAAGAATGTTACCATAATAAATCCTATTGAAATTATCGTGACTATCAACGATCGATTTTATATACGCGATCAACCTATTACCTTTCTTAACAACTTCATTGACATGAGTGTGATCAGACAAATTTCTTGATATGTGGACCCCTAAGTATTTATAGTGATCGCACTCGGAAATAGATAGATTGCCTAGTTTCCAGAGCTTAGTTTTATCTGTACGTTTGCCTACCACCAATACCTTAGATTTATCAATATTGAAGTCTAATTTCCAGGTTCGTGAGAAAGTTGATGCAATGTCTAGCATCCTTTGCAATTCGACTGCGTTATCTGCTATAAGAACTACATCATCAGCCCAAAAAAGACAACCTGTTTGCACATTACATGTACGTACCCCCACCCCTTCTTTCCTTATGAGCCTAGCTAATTCATTTATGTAAATGCAGAATAAAATTGGTGAAAGCACACATCCCTGTTTTACACCTTCTTCCACCTCAAAAAAATCTGTAATGAGATCACCAAACTTAACATTTGATTGAACATTCATATATAGACTACTAATAATGTTCCACATACTGCCCCGAATACCTAACTTCCATGCAAGTGATAACAAACCGTCCCGCCAGACCGTATCAAAGGCTTTACTGAAATCCAGGAAGGCTAAATATGTGGATTTGTTCTCAGCCAATCGCGTGGCTGCTATGCTTTTCAGGGAGAAAATATGATCCTCGCATCTGTAATTCTTCCTAAAGCCTCCCTGTATTTCCGAAAGAAATTGGTGGTCTTCAACAAAACATGAAATTGATTTAGAGATTATACGATTAAACACTTTAGAAACACATGAAGTTAATGTGATGCCCCTGTAGTTATTAAGATTACTCTTATTACCCTTTTTATGGATGGGTATTATAATACCTTTGTTCCACTCTTGTGGTGTGCTTTCAAGCTGAACAAGTCTCTGGAAAAGTTGAAGGATTGATCTGTTGAGATCATCCCCGCCATTCTTGAGGAGCTCGTTCGTGATATTATCTATTCCGGGAGACTTGTTCAGTTTAGCTTGCCCTAATGCCTCAATAACATCATCAATATTAACATTAATGTCGGATAATATCTTATCTGATTCAGCTACATCGGTTGGATCATGATCATTAGCAAGTACACTCTGAATATGCTGAATGTGGTTTTTAACCAGAACATCATTATCTGTTTCATGTAAATTCTTATTCATTTTTCCGAGAGACTCGAAATACTGTTGAATAGTTTGGTTCATAATCTTCCTATCTGTAGTGATATTGTCCGAGTTAGGAAGTTTTAAAGAATTCACACGCTCTTTAACATTTTTCGGACCCCTTAATTCTTGCCAAAAATCTCTACTTGAGGTACCACCCTTTTGTGTAATATCTATACATCGATCAATCCTTTTCTGAGTAATACGCTCTTTAATAAGCTGCTTAGCTCTTAACTTCTTACCCAGATATTCATTCCAAAGCTTATCCCCCTCTTCTTTGTTATCATCAATTGAAGTGGACCACTTACGGTGTGATTGACAACTACTCTTCCTCTCTTGAATAGCCTCATCAATGTCCTTATCCCACCATGGCTTACACTTACCCTTGAGTGGTTTCACACCTATTGTGTCTTTTGTTACTTGAATGAGATTAGACTTCCAAGAGCTCCACAGGGAGTCCGGGTTATCAAAAACTTTTGCGTCCCAGTTTTTAAATTTAGATTTAATCTCATCTTGATACTTGCTAAAGTCATAATCTGGTGTAATATCCCATATGACTTTGTTATCTTTGTCCTTACGTTTTACAAACTCATCATTGAAAACCATGTTCAGAATAATCATATTATGGTCGCTGCCGATATTGAAATTGCGATCTTCATCCACGATCATAGATTTTATACATTCCTCAACATTTGTAGAAGCTAAAACATAATCAATTGTACTAGATAAATGGTTACGGAACCAAGTGATTTTTCCTTGACATTTGCGTGAACAATTCATAATAGAGAGGTTAGCATTATCACAAAAATCAAGAAGTTTCACGCCATTTGTGTTACGTATAGGATCCCCATAAGGGATAACATCACCGATCCTCCCATTAAAGTCGCCCATGACAAGGATATGCTCATCACCCGTATTCTCCTCAATTTGAATGACTTCTGATAGTAATTGATTATAGAGCTCATCCGTTAAGTTCGGATCGGCACCTTCAACTGGGAAGTATGCAACTGCAAGATTTGTAAACAAGTTCTTGCCAACACGAACTTTGATCCATAATCTTTCATAATCATCATGTTTTGAGTTAAATAAGTCATCGTCGATAATATCAAACACATCAGACACTAGAAATCCCACACCACCCCCTCCCTTTCCATGCCTATTTTTACCAACCCACTGGAAACCTTTCACGTCAACCTTCTCGTCGTTATTCAGAAATGTTTCGGTTAGCCCCATAACCTTAATCTTCTCTTGATTGAGAAGGATAGGAATTTCATACATGCTAGATTTAATACGATTTACATTGTTGAAAGCCATTTTCACATAAGTATTGTTACGCCGTAATTGGTTACCTTTACCACCTCTCCTATGTCGTCCTATTTTACCGTGTTTACTAGAACCATGATTACAGAATTTTGCAATATTATTTGGAACAGTAAAAACAACATCATTGTTATTATCATTATCATTACATACATCAACATTATTATCATTATCATTACATATATCAGCATCACACTTGAGATCATCAGATAGAATGGTATACATATTAAAATGGGTGAAATCATGAGGATCCGTGCGTGTATCGTAAGAAACATTATTGTAAGAGACACTGACGGCACTATCATCATGGCCTACATTTCAGTTATTAAGTGGGCAGATGTCCATGTGTGATTTATGTCCTATGTCATTACAGGAGTGACAAGTGATGGGACGCCCATGTCTGCAGTTTTTCTTCATATGGTTTTGCTCACCACAATAATGGCAGCGACGGGGCTGATGTCGGTTATCATGGTTATGGTGGTTATGCCGCGCGCGAGAGTCTGACTGTTGATGACCTGATGATTGCCGCTTTTGTATAATCCGATGGGTAGCGTTTATGTTCATGAGAAGTTTACGCGTTCCTTCCGAGGATAAATGTAGACCGCGACTATTAAGAAGAGATGCGTCGATGTCCTCGGCGGATTGGTTATTCTCTACCACGTTGCAGTGGTGTTTCGCCGCGATGACCCTAATAGATGAATTCAGTATACTAACGCGGTTGTCGTGTTCGTTGCTGTCCACGCGGGGGCAAACTGTGGAAAGAACCACCTCCGTATGTGGTGCGCGTGTTTTAAGTCCTTTGACGAGTGAAGATATTTCCGCGGAACCTTCCTTTAGTTTTTCCTTAGAGGTGCAATCGTTGGTACCAACATGAATAATGATACATTCCAAGGGGTCTAAGTTGATGTTATCCAGGGCCTTCTTGACATCGCATACCCTTCCTCCTCGCAGACACTTAACTGAAGTATTATCCAAACCGCGCTCGTCTATATCTCTGATGATTGAGTCTCCAATTAACAAGGTCTCCTTGGGTTCGCGCGTAGAGTTCTTTAGCACCGGGCTTGTCGTGGGTTTCTTTGCAGTTGATTTCCTTGGCACCGGGCCGCTATCCGAGGAGTTCTTCGACGCCGGGTCATTTGCCGTAGGTTTCTCTTGCACCGGGCCGCTCACCGATGAGTTCTCTGGCACCGGGCCACTCGCCGGGAGTTGTTGTCGGAGATCGTGTAGTTCTGTCTGTTGATCGCGAATCAAGCTGGAGAGTGTTGTGTTTTCATTACGTATTGTGATGACCTCGGCCTGCAGGGATTCTGTGGTCATTGTAAGCGCTTTGACTGTGTTTGAGATGTCCTTACAACTAGCGCAAATCCAAAAGGTTGGTCTGGCAGTTGGCTTAACACCAACGCAAATCCGATGGAAAAGGCCTTGGCAAAAGCTGCATTCCATTGCCTTTCCCTTCTGCAGATGGTGGAACTGACACTTATCAATGCACGCTACCCTGGCAGCTGTGATGTTGGGGCCGTCAACATGATGCGTCTCGGATGGGCCTGTCGCCGGCATGTCCAGTGTCGATGATGCAGCAGGTTGTGGGTCTATCACCGGTGTTAGTGTAGGGGCAACAGATATCGGTGTCGTCAACCTTGGTGATCCAGGATGTGTTTGCCTTGCGTTTCTCAAAGGAGATAGCAATATACTAGTACTATCAGATAAGAGTTGTGGTTTAGACAGTTTCTCCATCCTGGCAGATATACGGCCTTTCAGACTAGTGTTGATTTGGAGCGCGTGATTTGCGATGATAGTTGGATCCGTGTTGTTAGGGAGAATCCTCCCCATGGCGTTCCGAATTCGACCGAGTACGGCATGGGCATTCAGCGTCGATAGTTCAGACAAATCCATCTTGTCAATTTGTTCTCGTTGAGCATTGAGAACAGCGGATGCTGCCTGTTCAGTTGATATGTTCTTAGAAGCGCCGTTGTTCTTAAAAGAACACTTTGTCTTACCTGCCTTAGGTTTGGTTATAGGCATCGGAGGGAAGCGTTTGTCATTACATCCTTTGCATAATATTAAGTCACCATTACAAAGATCGGCTGGTCGCTACATATAAATCTCCTTGCCATCGCGAAATATACGAAGAATACAAATGATATCCGAATGAAATAAGTATCCAATGCAAAATATAAATATCCAGTTTATAAATATCCAAGTATATATTCAAGTGATGTAAACGATCCAATAAGAAAAAGAAATGTTTCCCTTGTGATGTAAACGCCGGGTGTAAACGTAGACAGTAAATTAATAAATCGAAGTTGAAAGTTGAGTGAATGGTTGGCTGCACACTGGAGCTCGGTGTAGGCACGTCCTATCTCACTGCTATCAGAAAATAATATTGACAATAAATATGATTGCACCATAATGTTGACAATAAATATGATTGCACCATAATGTTTGTAAGGACCAGTGATTAAACTGACAAAATTTCATCAATATAGCTCCTTCACTTCTGGGTGATTTCAAAAACTTGTTGATACCCCTCGTAGATGTCAAATCTGTTGGCATTCTGGATACCTTATGTTGTTTTGATACAAAACACAACAAACTGTGGCTTGCAATAGTTCCTAAATTTTACATAGACGAGATCAGGTTTCTAACTAGATTTTGGTGTCACAATATATTCTTATCAAAATTTTCTTTGAACTTGCTTAGAAATGCTGTAAGATATCAGATTTCACAAATATTACGACAAAATGTGTTTTACAAATCATTTTAAAGCAATTGGACTTTTGCAGTTGAAGGGCTGGCATGATCAAAGTTTATTAAGGGCTTAAATATTATGAACCTTCAAACAGTCCATATAATTAGTTGCAATACAAATTGAAGACCATTTTGCATGGGTCATGTTAAAAGTCATCCAGGGTCAGACTTGACACCGATTAAACTCTACCATGTTGACAATAAATATGATGATCCAGGTATATAGTTCTTTTTCTTTTTTATACACTATTTTGTATTATTTGCCATGACCTCAGTTATTTTCCAAGCATTCTTTATACTAATTTAGGCCTTCGTGTTTTTAAAGGAACGAATCAAGAGACAAACTCATACGGAGCCATGTACAGGTGTCAGTTGTCCTGGTTCATCAAGTGGTACAACGGCAACGGAAGCATTAGCAGAACAAGATCAACAAGGGAAGTAAACCTCAGAAAAAAATGAAACTACCCCATTTACGTCTATGATACTTAATTTTCCATGACAATTAACTACCCCTTCAAGAGAAATGCAATCTTGCATTTACTCAAAATGCATGGTCAATAAGCATGGCCTATAATAAGTAGGCCTATAATCACAAATAGGTCTATACTCAACACATAGGCCTATAACCTTTCGGCCTAATGTCAGACTTGTGTAATTACACTAGCCATACTCACACTATACTCACCCTATTTACAACAGCCATTCTTCATCTATTCCACCACTCCAATTCCATACTTATATCCCACCCTGTATCAATGTCATATTAGGCCTATATCACGATCATTTATAAATCTATTTAGGCTTATACTTATATAACCTATACACGCCAAACTTGGATTATCTATAATTTGGGTTTCACTGAGTACCTGCCCTGATTCTCCACCAAAATTTGTCACCAAGTGTTGTGTACTCAGTACGACGCTAAGATATAAATGTAAAAGGACCAAGATTTTCTATAACAATCATTTATTTCCCAAATAAATATTTGTTGAAAAATAAGAATTGGTCAAAATCGATTTGGGACTGTGCGTGCACGGTGGAAAGTGCTATGTAAGAACCGTCTATTATTAGTAATGCTATAATATTATTATCATTAATAGTCTTAAGAAATAGTTTTAAACGATAATTATAGTATTATTTTAAATCCATTTACAGCTATGTGTGCATTTGGCATTAATGGAAACACCTTGCTACGAGGAAGAGACGGCAGAGATGGACGTGACGGTATACCAGGATCCGATGGACAAGGTTTGTAAATCAACTGCGCCCTCAGGTGGCACTGTAATTCAAACTATTGTATATTACAGAACATAATATTGCATAATTATAACGAAACGTTAGATGTACATCTAACAAATTGCATATTCTTTCATTAGAATTTAAGAGGTCGTTAATATGAAACTCAATATTGGTCATGCGCCATGTGGGACCAATAATTGTGAGGTGTGACATTTTTAATGGAAACACCTTGCTACGAGGAAGAGACGGCAGAGATGGACGTGACGGTATACCAGGATCCGATGGACAAGGTTTGTAAATCAACTGCGCCCTCAGGTGGCACTGTAATTCAAACCATTGTATATTACAGAACATAATATTGCATAATTATAACGAAACGTTAGAATTGCATATTCTTTCATTAGAATTTAAGAGGTCGTTAATATGAAACTCAATATTGGTCATGCGCCATTTGGGACCAATAATTGTGAGGTGTGACATTTTTACACCATCAGTGATGTTTAAACCTACTCAGTTTCTATATTGTTTGGGTTTGGGAATCATGATTTTGGTGTCATAGTAAAGTAGAATACGTATACTTTCTATATCAGTTCTAATTAAGAGTAATTAATTAACGAATTGCTGCTTGAGAAGGAGGCTGGAGATACGGAGCTAAGGGAGCCAGGTGTCGTTGGGTTTTAGCATGTTTGAATGGCCTAGGAAAGCTCTCCTTGTTATGAATATTTACATTTATTATTATTAACTTTGGTTTGGTTCATAAACTCACTAAAATCGGAAGACACTAATGAAAGATGAAAAGTGATACATTAAAACTACAACGCTCGAAGCGCGTCAAAAAAATCCATATTTTTAACTAAAATGGTCCAGAAAACTTTCCTGAAGCCATTTATGCCTGAATAATTAAACATTGAAACTAATACATGCGAAGCGCGCAAAATGTCCACTTTTTAAACCAAAATGGTCAAGAAAACGTTCCTAAAGGCATCTTGCTATGCTTGAATAATGAAATATTGAACATAATTATGCGCGAAGCGCGCACGAATTTCCAGTTTTTTAAAATAATATGGTCCAGAAAACTTTCCTGAATCCATCTTGTTATCATAATTAAATATTGAACATTACTACGCGTGAAGCGCGCAAAAATTACCAGTTTTTTAACTAAAATGGTCCATAAAACGTTCCTGAAGCCATCTTGTTACGCTTAAATAATTAAACATTGAAACTAATATGTTTGAAGGGCGCAAAAAATCCAGTTTTTTTAACTAACATAGTCCCAAAGACGTTCTTGAAGCCATATTGTTATGCTTGAATTATTAACATGAAAACTAATGCGCACAAAGCGCGCAAACATTTTCATATTTTTAAGTTATAAATGGTTCAAAAAATGTTCCTGAAACTATCTTGTTATGCTTCAATATAGAAACTAATACGCGCAAAGCGCGCAAAAAATCAAGTTTTTTTACTAATATGGTCCAGAAAACGTTATAGAGCCATCTTGTTACGCTTCAATAATTAAATAATTGAAACCAATTTTGCAGTACATGTTCAATTTCTACTTGGTCATATTAAATTGTTGTGTAGTGCAATACCCTTTTATAACACAATATAGATTAGTAAGCCTACCCCTTCCCTACCCTCCAGGCTCCGGCTTTTGAACTTATCATTGAACATTCTTTAAAATTTGAGAAAAAACATGGGGTGCTGCAGCACCCCAGCAGCCCCACTTCCCAGGGGCTTGCACAGCGCCCTACTGGGCATTAACGGTACAGTGCCCCTGAAACCTAGGGATAGGAGTTTTGTGTACAGGTAACACACCCGGGATGGTCCCCTTCTCTTTACGATGAGGTCTGCAACTATTTAACGTGTTCAGGGTGAAGCGTCTGAATACACGGGACCAAGTGCAAAAAAAGTGATTTTTGGCAAAAAAATCACATTTTGGTCAAAATTTTCAAAAGTAAGGCCTTAAATAAAAATTTAAAAATACAACTCCTAGAGTTTTGTCTTAACATGGTTTCTAGCAAATTTCAGCATTTTTAACTGAAAATTGACTTTGGTAGCCTGTCCAAGATTGTTTTTACCAAAAAAGTGATTTTCTTTGCCATTTTGTCAAAAATCGACATTTTTAGTGAAATTTGATATCAAAAATGGACTCTCTGACTCATTTCCATTCCATAATTGTATACTTTTACACTCATTACAGTTATAGTTTAAAAGTTACGGCGCTTTCTATTTTTCACATTTTTGGGGTTGACACCAACCTTAACGTGACTCTCCGAATCAAGGCGAACTAACACTCTCTGTATAGACCTGCACGTTGTACACAGTGAATGGAGTAGAGGAGAAATTCTCAAATTAAATTTGATTATCAGCTTGAACCACGGAAAGAGACCCCGATAACTAACCCTCACTGAATTAAGATTTGATTGTAGAATTTCCGACCTAGATAGGAACTTTTAGGGTGAACAAAGAATCCTGGTTTCAAGGCGACTTGAACCCACGATTGATCCCGACCGACGATCAAGGCGCTAGACCGCTTGGTCAACCTCTACCTCTATAATATAGAAAAAAAGTACTTTCCTCGCTCTTTGCTCGAGCTTTCCTCTACTTGAGTTTGGGAAAAAGCACTAAGGATTAAAACTACCAATAAAGTTTAAAGTCTATAGTTCTCATTTGTGCCCCATCAGAGAAACGTTCTCCGAGGGTCGCAAATGTTAGTTCTATTGAGAAATGTACTAACAATGTAATTTTGATACAAATAGTATATTTTTTGATTTATTGTAAGAAATTGAACTTATATCTATCCTATTTTTAGATGGTCTACGTGGTGAGACTGGGTCACTGGGCATCGTGGGTGACAAAGGTGACAGAGGTGACACCGGTGCAACTGGACAAGACATACCACATCCGGGAAATGTTGGGACCTCGTATGTCCGATGGGGACGACGAACATGTCCGTCAACTGCCAATTTAGTTTATGAAGGTATGTATAAAGTTAGAAACTCACAGTATTACGCCTTCATGAATGCTGTCATGAAGTAATATACACATTCTTGTAGTTATGACTTTCTTTCAAAACAATTGTTTGACTTATTTACAATGATACACTCGATTTCGTCCAGTATTTCTTTTTTATCTTTAATTTTCCACTTATTATATATATTGAAAATTAAATCAAAAGGTAACAACGCTATATGGGTAATAAACATATTAAAATACTTATCCCATATCATGAGAGGAATAATGGAACGTTGTATTTAGGGAAATCGAAACTGTTGAAATAAGGTCTCATCTTCAATCCATATCTACTGATGTATTACCAATGGATGATATTTCTTTTCTATTATAAAATGTCTTGGTATATCCAATTTAACATTTTTAATTTCTTGTCTACCCGTTCCTGAAAACTTCACGAATGAAGTGAACTCAATTATTTTCAATTTCTTATGGAATAAAAAACCGGAGAAAATAAAGAGAAAGACTATCCTTCGAAATTACAATATAGGAGGAATAAAAATGTGTGATTTTAAATCTCAGTGTATAGCTTTGAAATGTATATGGTTAAAACGTTATATGTATGATGATGATAGTAAATGGAAATGCCTTTTTAAACGCTATTTAAATGCTCATGGTCCAAACTTTTTTATCTTAAATATGAATTTTGTGAAAGCAAAGAATGCCCCATCGTTAATTGGTATACCAAAATTTTATTCAGATCTGGTAAAAGCATGGCATAATCTAGATAATGATTATAGAAACTTACCAATCAATGACTCATTAAGGGTCAAAAGTCATATTAAAGGGGGAAATGAACAGATCATGCACAATGGCAAGACCTTGTATTTCAAACACTGGATTGATAGTGATATAAATATATCAATGACCTTATAAATACTGATGGTATCTTTTCCACTACATATATACTTGACAAGCTTAAAAATAAGCACAACTGGATTGCAGAGCTATTTATTATTTTCAAATCAATTCCAAAGAATTGGTTTGCTTTATTAAACGCCAACTGAAATAATTACTCGTTTAAGAACCTCGTGTATATATGTAAATAAAAAACGTGTAAATAATATTATAATTATAATGTATTGGCAATCAAGGTATATTTACGTTCATGTAGTTAAAAAGTTTACAGTCGTGCCAATAATTCAGAACAGTTAATTGGACGATATTTGGACTATGAAAACTATTCTTGAAAAAGAGAGAAAATTGGCAGAGTTCAATTACAAATTACTATATAGAATTTCGCTACCAAAGCAAACTTATATAAATGGAATAAGGCGAACTCACCCAATTGTTTTGAGTGCAACACGTCAGATGATTATCTACATTTATTTAGTGCCTGTTGTTTGTCAAAAAGCTTTTGGGTTCATTTTAAAAGATTTATTATTTCTAACAATATTCCATGTCCAGAAATATTGTTAAAAATCATTGTACTTGGTTATAAACCAGATAATCAAAATGTATTGAATGTAATGCTAAATAGAATGCTTAGTCTGGCGTCGTTCACTCTGTATAGATCCAGACATATCAAGATTTTCACTGATAATAAAAATGTTGATGCATTTAAATGGTTTCTATACGAAGTAAGATGGAGAATTAGTATACTAGTATCTTGCGACATAGTGAAAATATGTGGCATAAGATTGGCAAAAGCCTACATAGCACATGTAAAACACATGTACATGACAGCCCATATTATATATTGCTTTGATTGTCAATTCACCTGCGAAGATCATGTGTCGTTGATGATATAACTATGTAAAGAATATAGATGAATGAAAAAATAAAAAGTATGGAGAAAAAAAGAAAAAAAGTTATTTAGGCAAATTGTATAATACAAATGTAAATTACAATAAGTTAACAGCTGTACACGTGCTGTATTCAATTATATTATAATGCAAGACGAGTTTATGTATAACGATATGTAGTGTATTATATTAAATTAAACACGATTTTGTCACATTATATAACTTATTATATTATAATGAATGAAGACATACATGCATGCAGCAATAAAAACGACCAATATCATTAAAAAAAAGATATTTCTTTTCGTAAATATTTAAAGTAAACCTTAATGTTGTTTATTCATGTTTGCATTCTTACAGGACTTGCGGCAAGTGGCTATTATGATCATAATGGCGTGGCGGTGGATCCAGTTTCCTCTGCCTTCCCTACGATCCTGAATACCTGCAAGTACATCCTGGTGAACAGGGTCGGGCTACAATTTATTCTACTGAATATCAAATGGATGGTTTCCCGCCGCTCACTGGTTTGCATGATCAAGACGTTTCTTGTGCTGTCTGCAGGGTCTCTCGTCGAGGCACTAAGCTAATGATTCCCGCCAAAATCCAATGTCCCAGTGATTGGACTGAGGAGTATCAGGGATATCTGATGACGGCGCATTACGATCATCCAGGTCCAAAAGAATACCTGTGTGTTGATGAAAATGCAGAGCCAACCTCCAATTCTAACACTGCTGATCATAACGGTGCTTTGTTATACCCTGTCGAGGCACGGTGCAGTCCTGGAAACTTGCCTTGTCGACCGTATATAAATGGAGATGAGTTGGCGTGTGTTGTATGTACCTTTTAAAAAGGAAGTTATAATGACGGTTGGATATCTATAACGAACTTTATAGTTACGAATACTTCAGCATGCCACCACCAGGGTGGCCACTCACACAAAGAGTCATGTTGAAATACTAACAACGAAATGTATCTGTAACTAGTTGAAGCATAAACTGAAGATATGACCACTATATCATATGTCAAAATGTTTGAATAACTAAATAATATAAAGACTAGGAGAAACTGGCGAGAATTAAATTAATAAAGACCTTAAAAATACACTGTCTCGAACCCGGTCCCTCTCGCATTTGCGGCGATTGGTTAATCCACTAGACCACAGGGACGGTGTTTACATGGATACCAGACGAACAAGCACTTATTGTATAATCTTGTCGGATATGTAACACTTCGTCGACTGACAATTTAGTTATCGGTTTAATTATACCCATTTCCCAGGTAAAGATTTGTATTGATATCACAACTTGATGAAGTGCCGTAACTTTAGTGTATTATTTTCGATGGACAGATAGAGGTCGTGTGCCTTGAGTTGGGACCCCTTTTTGTGACATATTATGCTAAAAATGGAAAATTCACAAGGATTTTGCTAAAAAACATTTTTAGCATTAAAACTATACATCCGAGTATAAGAAAGTATACATTTCCTGAAACCATACAAATTTCAAAATCTCACAATGACAATATCAAGGTCATTATGATAATTTATTAAGCTGCATAATTCAAACTAGTATTACAAAGAAAAATGTTGCCACCTTTGTCTTTAGTTATAAAAGATACCTTATAGAGGGTGGTCAAAATTTGTAACAATATAAGTATGTGAAAACGTATTTCTGAAATAAAGTTAACCGTTATCATAATTTAGTGTCATAATACATTTTAGATTGACGTTTTGTAATGATATTGCACCAAACACAAACATATGACCAATAATTACCATATTATACAGGGTGTAACAAGCGAAATGCACATGTATGTTCGCGTCCTCAATCCACGCGTTTCTTCACTTTTAGATTTTGATTTTGATGAAAGCAGTAATAATGAAATGAAATAAAACTCACATGAAATGATCATGTTACAATTAGAAATGTTGCATGGATATACATATTAAATCGAATATGGCCAATAATATCATATACAGGGTGTTACAAAATAAAGCACATGAGATCTAACGGAGCGTTTATTTTTGAAAACAATCTATTTTTTTAAGATTACTGCCATAAAAAATTTGAGCATGTGTAAAGTCAATTAGTATTCGATAATTGTGCAAGATGTAATGTAAGTACTTTTGACCGACAATGTTCAACAGACTATTAACAATGACACCGATGGACTCAAGCCCACACCCCTTCCCACATCTCGCTACGCGCCGTAAATCTTTCAAAATTGATAAAGATGTCCCCAAATTCTGGACAAATTTCAGGATTGCGCGCATGCAATATGCACACCGTATACCGTAGTATCGATTGGGACGTTAACGCACGAGATGTACACTCGGGCTTTTTGAACTCACTCGGCATGCAGTAGAGCGTGCATGCCTTGTAATTTGAAAGCTGTCATTTGTCTGGTTATAGCAAAGTAAACATATCACAAGTACAGAATGTAAAGGGACTTGTTGGGCTAGTATCGCAATATTTATACTGTTTCACTCCATGAAGTGGTAATTTATTTTAAGATATAAGTGTATGAATTGTTATCAGTATAAATAAATTAATCGGTTTACTCATAATCGGTACAAAACAGCCAATCTGTCTGACATTCTACCTAGCGTGTATCGTCATATTGAGTGATGTGAATGAAGTATTTCATTGCGTATCTGTAAGATTAGCTCATCTTCTGCGATTCCTCATCCTCCTCCCCAACACTCCTGTTTACTCTTCATCGGTAAACAACAGCCCGATCTCTCTGACATTCCACCTTGCATGTATATTGATAATCAATAAGAGAAGTGAATGTATGAAGTATTTCATAACGTGATTATGAGTTTGGATCGAATCCTTCGACCAAATCCTCCGAATCTTCCTCCTCCCCAAGCACCCGTTGATCAATTAATTGCTCACAATTAAAACTGAAATAATTAAGACATTATATTTTGGATGGTATGGAAAGAACACTTATTGTGCTTTGTAATGACACCAAATTGGTTATTTTATGACGAGAAATATAGAAACGATGATATCATAAACATCATTAACAGTGTAAAAATGTCACACCTCCTCAAAATACGGGGTTCCAACTCGTGGCACACGACCTAGAACGAATAAAGCAGCGTATAGCTCATACATGTAGGTATAAGTGACGTGGACGGTAAGACTTATACGAAACTCGCCAAAGTAAAACATTACATCACCATGCCTACGATTGCTGCATGTACGTATGGTGTCGCACATATATTACTTTTGTGACTATCGCATCTAACATCTCGTTACTTTTACGTATAAGCTATACGTACTAGTTTTGCAGTGTGACCTAAATATTTTCCATCATGCATGACGCTAGTGAAGTTAGATAAATATGGTGAAAACCAAGAAATTAAATATAGTATAAAGATTTTTTTTTTTTTGTATATAAAGCGCAAATGTGAACAATAGCCCGACAGACATTAACAAGGTTAATGACCAGAGTGATTAAAAATCAAACTGGTAACTCTCGAAAGAGAGCTCTGAAAGGCCAATCAATTGGTTCACTGCAACTCAGAAAATATGCATAAAACAAGACACACTAATGGGCAGAGGTTAAAAAAGCCAATGAAAGTGATATAATAATAAGATAAAAGCCCAAACAAAGAGAACAACATCAAAAATATAAATTATAGAAAAATAATAATATCTGGAGGTCTGATAGGCATCAAGAGAACCTACACAACAAACTTGGGAACTAAATCTACCAGGAGCTGCCTGTTTTCACCTGTTGGGGCGTGACCGTATCACCAGCCCAGCTGGCTACATGCTTTACAGGACCCCCATCTCCCCAACCAAGCATTAACCTACACTTAACCCATGACCACCATGCTATTATATGTATCAGTCGTATGTTGAAAGGACTTGAATGAAGGTTGTCATGAAAGAGTGTGAAGGCTATGACAAGTTAAGAGGTTGAGAGAAGATGACCGTGCACACGGCACTTGAAAGCCTGGATTCCAGCTGCTGAAATGTTACCAACAATATCATCTGGAAGACTATTTCATAAGGGAACAGCAGTGTGAATGAAGCTTCTGTCTAGACAGCGAGTTCTGGCTGTCGGCAGAGAAAGAGCATGGACTGGCATTGATACGCTCGAACGAGTAGCACGGCGTTGAACATATGGTGCGGGAAGTAACCCTGCTAGATCTTGTGGGCAGTTGGTAGTATGCATCTTGTACAAGACCGTAGCCGCTGCTACCTGTCGCCTGTGAAGCAGGCTGTCAATTTTGAGCTGTGAACGAGCAGTAGCTTCATTAACTCCACTGATTCTGCGTACACTATTTCAAGAATGATAACTTACTACACAATTTGGATAAACTCCTTGATTGAATATTTCCACGTCTGCCAAAGGCAATGAATGTGCTCTAAAAAATAAGGATATTATCCTGTGTGTACTGTCTGAACGATTACCTGCTGATGACTGCTGGCCCTTCTCAAGGTGTGGTCCGAGGGGGAGGTCCTCACCCCTGTCAGCAGGCTTGCCCCCCCCCCCCCCCCCGATGCCCCTTTGTTTCTTAAGAATTAGTAACCCTTGGCCACCACATTTATCGCCCAAAGATAGAGTGTTTACTGACAGAGTAATTGGGCCAACTGATATTCTATTCGCAGCAAGATGAAATCCATGAAATACCCGTGTGATTTGAATACGGTCTTTTCACAGACCCCCCCCCCCCCCCCCCCCAGGCCTTTAGTAACACCTTACATACTGCTATTACTAGTTTTACCGTGTACGAAACAGATTTTTCAGAAACTTTTCTTAACTGTCAAAGTTTGTCTCAAGGGTTACTGAACTACACTAGGCATATGTGTACTTATTCAAATGCATTTCCTATGGTGATTCCAAATTATGGTGTTCAAATTCAATAAGTGTGACACTCTTTGCAACATTTTGTGAAATTTTAGAACTGTCATAACAGATTATGACATGTCATAATCTGTAGACCACTGCCGCATAGAAATTGATAACACCTGTCATCGACTGTGACTGCGATACAAATATCACGAAATTCAACAACTTATAAACACTGCCATTAGATTGACCTATTGACACTAACAGTACTGGGGATATTGGGGGTTGGGTGTTATAAGAGATAGGTACCTGGCAGAGGTACCAAAATATTTAATAACATTTTTCGTGTAATCTATTTTTCGGGCAATTTAATTTTAAGAGATAGGTACAGCCAAACATATTTAATAACATTTTTCGTGTGCTTAAATTTCGGGCAATTCAATTTTCACGCAATTAAATCTTCGCGTGATGAAACAATTAACAGGTTGTATGGGTGTGTGGGGGGAGTATAAGGGTACAGGGCAGGGGTGCCAACATTTTTTTATATATACATGTACTTCAATAAATAAATTTTGTACTTTTCGTGTGATTACATTTTTGTGTGATTAAATGTTCGCAGGATTAAAATTTCCGGGCAATTACTTTTTCGCGCGATTATCTGTTCGCGTGATAAAACAATTGGCAGATTTTATGAGGCGGATATCGGGGGGTGTAATAAGAGATAGGTACTGGACAGGGCTACCAAAATATTTAATTACATTTTTCGTGTGATTTAATTTTCGGGCAATTCAATTTTCGCGCAATTAAATCTTCGCTTGATGAAACAATTAGCAGGTTTTATGGGGGGAGGGGGGTAATCGGGGTGTTACTTTATTTTCACTTAAAGGTAGATGTTCCAATTGCTGGCCCGTTTTTCAACTTGAAGTTTTCTATTTTACATGAAAGGTCATCCTTGAAATTGGCACATTCCAAAGTTTGAGTTGCATAACTCCAATGGTTCTATTTTTAGAAGCACAATGTCACAAAACATTTGCCCATTGAGTCCTACACAAACTGGTTGGTGGTTAATCACCTTTGGCAGTAATTCACCACATTTTCGCCTATGATTTCTAAATGGAACATTTCTGGCCACTAAAATTTGACAGACATAATGAGAAAAATATGGGGATTCTTCTGATATCAAAATATCTTGATGTGAAAAAAAATCATAGGCCAAAAAAAGTGATCGGAACAAACACCTTTTAACTTTATTATCACTTAACTTTATTTTCACTTAACCTTATTTTCACTTAACCTTATTTTCACTTGACTTAACTTTTACTTTATTTTCACTTTATTTTATTTTCGCTTTGATTAAGTATAGATGACCTTTTTTTTTTTTGGAGAGAGTACTTAATGTCTACCAGTTACAAAGGCTAACAGTGTTTTGCCTCAATATACTATTGGTTGAAGCTGTTTATATTTACGAGTGACCCTTTATATTGTTTCCGTGAGTACTCTCTCCAAATAATAACAAAGGTCACCCATACTTAATCAACTAAATGAAAACAGTCTTTCACAAACATCAGTCTAGCGACTGTTTTGATACACAAGTGGTAGACTATGGACATGAAATACAGCGCCTCCAAGTGACAGCTTTCTAATCATCAATGACTGAATTTTCCAACCAGCAGTTAGGCCAATAATAAAATATTGATTGGTTGTCCTCGACATTCCTATCTTATTTTCCGTCAGTTCTAAAACCTCGTATACCTTATTCATAGTCAAATTACCCGCTCATGCTTAACCGATAAACATACCCTGAGACGATATACCTGTATTGTGCAGGGCGCCGGATTGGACATACCGATTGAGCAGTGTACAATGAAAGCATTCATGTGTAGTGTGTGATTATGCTAAGTTGACGTGAGTTCAAACGCCAATTATTAGCCGTTGATAAAGCAGAGTGTCGATTGGGAAATGTGTTGAAATTCATTGTATTAGTGTGTTTCGTTATTGACATCATTGTTCACCGGCCTATGATGAGCGTGTGAACTCACTAAAACTGTTTTAGATATGACCAAATATAAGGACTGACCGTGGACAACTAAATTATTTATATTTTGGGACTTACGGGAGCATTGATATTAGACGATTTATAGAATCAATTTCAATAAGTAAGCTATCAAAATATTCCTTGATATATAAATCATTATTATGAACGGAAATCATTCTCTGTAATGCACAAATTACAGAGAAATCTTGAAATGAAAGTTGCAAACATTTTTAATTTTTGTTGAATTTTTTTATTTTTTGCGACACATTAATTTTCACTCATCTGTATCGATCTGTTATGTTGCAGGGGAATGGCATTTGGCTCTCATCTCATCCATAATAGGAGTTTGACTAATATTCATTACATCGATACCATTAAACAACAACTTTGATATGTCAATTTTCTAATATATTGACTCCCAATAGTTAGCTTTAAACAATTGACATCAGAGCAAGCGACCATTGATGTTTAGCTGTGGTTCGATTCATATTGTTCAGCTGGTCGCTAGTGGGCGCTGCATTTGATGTCCGTTATATGCTTGCGGTAGCACTTGTGTGATACAAAGAGTCTTTAATACACACATTCAATTCATAGCATTATATTGTCTTGCAGGTAATGTTTATAGTGTGTTTATTCCAATCATGTACATCGCTTCATTTGTACCTATTCAAAACATCCTTGATAAAGATATATAGTAACCAAATAGTATTCTCTAGTCTCACTTCTTACTTCTGTGTTGTATGGTACTGTTTCTTTACTAGGTACACAATGCCTAAACCGCGGTGTCTTTTTTTAAAGACAGTTCTTGTTGCACTTATTGTGGCGACATTTGGATATGAGCTCGCTTCTCTTGTTTAGAAGGGTGGGTTGTTTGTCGCACAGTATCATAGCTAATTTCTCCTCCAAGCATAGATTGCATTGGCCTGAATTGCGTTTATTCGTGTTTGAGGTTGTTAATACTTCCCATTTGATTGAGTGGTCTATGCTATGTATATGTGTTTTGATAGTTCTGTCTCTTTTTCGTAGCGTTGGTGCCTGAAAGATTTTGTGTGGTTATGGTAACTGGATTTGTAACACCCCAGCCGAGAAACTCCAAATAACCGAAAGAATCAACAAAACATCAATTAAGCCAATATTTCTCACCATTAAGGACCACAAAGACAACTTTCAAACCAACAAACCATGCAGACTGATGCCAGAGATGGGTCGCATTAGCAAATTCATGCTCGACCGTATCAATAAAATGATACGTACCAAGATTAATGTCAACCAATGGTGAAACACAGCGTCCGTGCTTGAATGGTTTAACGACCTCGAAGAAAAGAAACGACTATCCTTTTTGGTCTTCGACGTGATATAATTCTATCCGTCATTTAGCGAGGAACTGCTCACCAAATGTCTCAAATGGGCCAAAAAACTCACCAATATAACCGAGACAGAGTTCGAAACCATAACAAATTTAATATATGGGATGATTTTGACACCACAACCAAGTGTCCGAATACTTTTGGTCGCAAGAGTATAAACTAAACGTGCAACAGCTGTTTTCGTGCATTTGTTTTGAAATCATCAGATGCGTTGTTATGGTAAATGCAACAACCGACAGTATGAGGCCAAGTTAATTCCATATTGTCGGTAAATTGATTAATTCAATCCTTTATTCCGCATCCATATTCTATTGTTCGTGGCAGTATGACCTTCAAAGGTCAGGTAAGTAAAGTGCGTTTCCCAAAATAATGACTACCGTACCAAGTATTCAGCATATGCGTGGGAATACAACATTTCATCCAAGTACATTTCGTCCAATGATCTATACTCTAAACTAATTGTGTCCAATAAAGTTTTGTCCAACTTTTATTACGTTACTTTGTCCGAAATATTATCGACGAAACCAATATTAATCCAAAAGTTTATTGTCCAATTTTATTTGTGTCCAAACTATTTTCGTCAATTTTCTTTCTTCAATTGATTTTCGTCCCATGTTTGACCTACATCTTGCTCACCAAATGCAAACAGATTGAAGCCAACTAAGTTACACACTGTCGAATACGCGATTTCAAACAAATGTGTGACATCTGTTCGAGAGCTGATGATGAGTCACATTTCTTGAAGCGAAGTTGTGCGTACTGTGCTTGAGTTCAACGGCATCTTTGGTCGACTATTGATGGTTACGTGTAATGATGAAACACATCCATCCATTGCACGTACCTTAAATTTAAATGTTTATAATTTCAATAGTGTTCTCTGAGCAACTCATTCGCTTATTTATTTTACCTACATTATACATCATGCATAATTCTGGTATCATCAGAATTCAGGAACCTAGCATATTTCTGCATTTACAGACTGTTTTGCCTTAGTTTAGAATCATTGATTGATTGAAGGTTTGAATATCGGAAATCTATTAGAACTTTTTCAAGAATGAATATTTAGTGCCTCGTAAAATAAACAAGAACGAAATATTTTTGTGACGGACGTACCATCACATACCACAACATGACGTGAATAACCCCTTTGCTCTTGCGTAAAATAGAACAATCTGGTGCTGATTTAAATGTCACAGTGTAACTTTGTATTACAATTCATGTTGACACAGTTATATGGTGGAACTGGATGTACCCGGGGACCTGCCAAAAGGATCGTTATAAGGCATATCGTTGGTAAGTTACTGAAACTTAATATGGAAATAATAGATAATAATAGTAATATATAAAAAACATTTCTTTTACAATAACATTTGTGAAATGTATCAGATGTGTTAAGCTACATATTACTATATTAATTTATCAGAGTGAAACGTCACTGACTTGTGTGGTCAACACCAACGCGTAACATGAAACAGGAATCATACTTTTCACATGAAATTAATTATATATATTTTGAAAAGGGAACCAGGATATTTTAACTAATTCTGTAGATCAACTCGTTGCTCAATCTATAATCGAATGGTAGTGCTGTCATATCGTACGGTAGCTGTCACATACATGGCATATCGAACGGTAGTGCTGTGCTATTATTACGTAATAGGTCTCCTCGCTTCGCTCGTCGACACTATTACTACTACTAACACACTGTAACCCCACTGATAATACGTTCATACTTGAATTAGATTTAATACGGATGAAGCATATTGTTATTAACCTTCAAATAGAACGCTTTCATTGCAAACTACATGTAACAGTGAATATTTTTGTTGTAGACAAAATAAAGGCCATTAATGTTTTCTCTATCCCATTTTGATAACTAGTGATTGTAAACACAGAGAAAACAGTGTTTGTGTGGTGGTGGGTTGAGGTTCGAGGTGAAGTGCGGTGGGTGGTGGGGTGGAATGGGTGTGGTGGGTGAGGTTGGTTGGGGTTGGGTGGGATTATTGGGTTTTGGGTATGTTGGTGGGGTTGGTGGTGGTTTTGGGTTCGTGTGGGGTGGTGATTTCAGGGACATTTTAGTTAATTGGACATTAAGTAATTGTTACCGAGATAGTGGAGGATTTATTTAAACATTTCAGGGTAATTCAAGCTCTGATTCCGTAATGAGTATATGACATACTAATTGTTCACACAGATCAGTGGCGTAGCCAAGTGGGGGGGGGGGGGGGGGGGGGGGGGCAAATTCACAATGTGACTGATTGGGGAACATTTTGGGGGCAACCTTTAACGAAAATTTTAGAAATATTGCCCCTCCCCCCCCCCCCCCCCGAAAAAAATCCTAGCTACGCCACTAGCAGTTATCACAGCTCGGTAGTAACTATTAGCGCTTCTTCAACTGAAATTTCAGGGTACAAACTATCTAAAAACAAGAGGTATTTTAATTTATGACTATATCATCGTCAAAAAAAAGAAAAAGATACTGAACAAAATAATTTTAAAAAATCAGCACTACTCTTCAATGTTGTAAGATAAATGTTTCACATCAATGCGTTCAGTAATTGCGCTGCATGAACGGTGATTTGTTTTGCCACGCGTTTGAATAAGGTTATTGTACTCCTATTTATTAAGAAGGCCCATGTTTATGTTTGAACACATTCCACTTCATAATAGAGACAATGGTTTTTTTGTTTGGGTTATTCTTAAAGAAAAATATTAATTTTAGCGGCGGACGGATACTGACGTACGCACGTGGCTTAGATGCAATGTCGTCGGGGTAGGGCGATGATCGGCGGTGGACGGCGTGGTGGGGGGGGGAGAGATCGGCGGTGGACGGATGCGGACCCGTGGCAGTAGAGGCAAGCCGTAAAAGGTATTTTAAAAGAAATGCCATCCTTTTACCACAACCTAATCAAAGTTTGGTTTAAAATCAAAAATACTGAAACTATAAACGAAATAGAAAACTGGGATAATCAAGTAATATGGAATAATGATTGTATAACGAGCAAAGGTAATACATTGAACTTTAAGGGATGGATAAAAATAGGTTTTGTTTATGTGTCAGACTTATTCAAAGACGATGGGGAAATGTATACATTTGATGAAATAAAGGACAGATTTGTTCATCCAGCAAATGCTTGTATACAATACATAGCTGTAAAACAAGCAATACCTACTTTGTGGAAGAATGAAAGAACAGGTACTAGATCGGATGGTATAACGTTCAAGTATAATAATGGTAACACTTCATTAGAACTTTGTACAACAAAAATATATCGAAATGCAATGATAGATAAAATAAATACAAAACCAATTTGCGAATTGTTTTGGGAAACAAAATTCGAGTATAACAATTTTGAGTGGAGCGAAATTTGGGGCAAACATATTAAGCAAATTAAGGAACCACGACTCATGACATTAAACTGGAAAATAATTAGTAACATTTACCCAACGAAGATATTTCTCCACAAAATAGGTAAAGAGCATGATACTATATGTGACGTGTGTAATGAAATAGATTATATTGAACATTTCTTTTATTATTGTAAGAAAATAAAAAGTGTATGGACTGAAGTCAACAATATTGTATCGCAACGACACAATAGTTTAATTAAAGTATCAGTTACAGATGTATTATTTGGTTGTAATAAAGAAGATGAAGACATAAACAATTCTATAAATAAAATAATAAGTGTTGGTAAATTAGTTATCAGCAAGTTCCGTTACGGGAACCACCCACATCTAATCAGCTTATTATTGTTTGAGCTGCAAATCAGAGATTTATAAAACGATGTTTAAAATGTAATTGTTTATTGTTTGTTTGTCTATGTATACCGGCATACCAAAGATATTTGTATGAATGGGGTTCAAAATTAAATATTATAAACATGATGTAAAACTTATAATAAAATCAAATATGAGTTTATATACAAATAACTGGATACATAATGTATATAATGTAATGTTGAAAATTATGTAAACATGCCGTTACCTAATGATATCCAATGTAAACACGAAAAGCACATGAAAATGTGTTATTGAAATGAAAATGTGTAAAAGTGCTGAAAAGCATGAAAATGTGTAAACATGCTGAAAAGCATATAAAAATGTGTTAAACATGACATGCAATGTAAACATGCTGAAAAGCATATGCAAATGTGTAAACATGCCGAAAAGCATATAAAAATATAAAAATGCTGAAAAGAAAATGTAATGATATTCAATGTTAACATGAAAAGCACATGAAAATGTGTTATGTGTTATGTAATTGTGTAAACATGCTGAAAAGCATATGAAAATGTACTAGTATATGAAAATATGCTATACATGATATGAAATGTAAACATGCTGAAAAGCATATGAAAATGTGCTATACATGATATGAAATGTAAACATGCTGAAAAACATATGAAAATGTACTTGTATATGAAAATGTGCTGTACATAAAATGAAAATTATGAATGTAAACATGCCGAAAAGCATATAAAAATATAAAAATGCTGAAAAGAAAAGCCTGTAATGATATTCAATGTTAACATGAAAAGCACATGAAAATGTGTTATGTGTTATGTAATTGTGTAAACATGCTGAAAAGCATATGAAAATGTACTAGTATATGAAAATGTGCTATACATGATATGAAATGTAAACATGCTGAAAAGCATATGAAAATGTACTTGTATATGAAAATGTGCTATACATAAAATGTGAAAATTATGAATGAAAATGCAATGTAAACATGATGAAATTATGTGAAATGTGAAAATTATGATAGAAATAAACAATAAAAGATAAAATAAAAAAAAGTAGAGGCAATGTATTTAAAATTAATATTTAGGCGATCGTAAAAGCTAAGGGGGTGGGCTGGGCAAAGATGAACGGTGGACAGAAGCCTACGCACGTTGTTTAGAGGCAATGTTGGTGGGGTAGGGGTGCTCGTCGGCACCGGACGGATGCACACGTGAGGAAACTTATTTTGAATAATTGTTAATCGGTAAGCGGGGGGGGGGCGAACGAAACCAAAACTTAAATTACACATGAATTTAATATGGTATCTTTGTAAATTGGGTCACCACAACATTGACGGGGGGAATCTTGGGCCTTCTATTTTTCAATATTTCTTTACTTAAAATGTTGTTCCTACTAACGAAAAATCTGGCACTCATATTATTACTATTTCGGTAAATTTACCCGTTAAATCGTTTGGAACATTCCTTGGGGTCATTGCCACATGGGTTAGTACGGATAAGGTCACAATTAGGCTACTGAAAGTCCAATTAACTGGAATGGCTCTAAATTTCATGTCACGTCACCACCCAATTATACCCATGACCACCGCTAACCCCACCAACACACCCACCCAGCCCATCCAACCCCATCCCACCCCACAACACCCCACCAAACTACACTTTGAACCTCGACCAACAACCACACTAACACCTCCACCCCGTGAATGTCTTTCGTATTCCATTGTCGATGGATATAAGTTGGAAACCTTTTTTTCGTTGTTTTTTCTTTCTGTTTTTATCATGTTTATAGTCACTACCCTAGTTATCAAATGAATGGACTTTATTTTGTCTACAATGAAAATTGTATGTTTAATTGTTAAATGAGGTGTATTACTGTCATATTTTATTAGAAAATGTCATTCGCTCTAATGCAATAACCACTAATATTGTATTGTTTTCCAGGAATCCATATAGCTACTCTACAGGTAATACAATGGAAAGGTCGAAGTTATTTGCGTGGCTTTTTATTTCATGTTTGGGACGCATATGTCTGTCACACGCAAGAATTGCCGAAAGTAATGGTGTTAGATATGAACCCGGAATTTCAACCACTGGTGTAAGTAATACAATTTAAAATAATGTACATTGTTTCACTTTTTAAGAATAGGCCTAGTTTGATATAGATGTCACATCTGTTGACTTTCTGGATGCTGTTTTGAGACAAAACACAACAAACTATGGCTAGCACTGGATTCGTGCCTACCCAATAGCCCGAATATAAAGCGTTTTCTTTTTTTACAATCGTTTCAACTTTTCGAAACGTCTAATTGTGTTTGAAGTTATGTAAACAAAAGTAATCTAATTTTAGGGAGGGGCTTACTTTTTTTTACCCCTTTATGACCATGTGAACATATGTAGAAGTGGCCCCGCTTATTCCCGCTCTACTCGCTTCGCTCAGCCGGCTGCGCCGGGTGCGAGCCTTCGGCCCGCTTGGTGTGATCTTTACTTAGATATAACTGTGGCAGGCAATATCTCCTATATTTTACATAGGCCTGATCAGATTTTCTAACTCGATTTTAAAGTCACAGCAAATTATTATCAAAATTGTCTTAGAAATGCTATAAGATATGAGATTTCACAAATATTAAGACAAAAATGTGTTTTACAAATCTTTAAAAGCAATTTCGTTGGACTTTTGCAGTTTAGGGGCTGGCCTGATCTATAAATACTGGATGCTTGATCAAAGTTTATCAAGGGATTAAATCTTATGAACGTTCCAACAGTCCATAAAAGCAGTTAATACAATGCAACTTAAAGATCATTTTGCATGGGTCAACTTAAAGATCATTTTGCATGGGTTACACAGTTCCGATTAAACTCTACCTCGTTGACAATAAATATGATGATCTAGGAACATCATTTTTATTTTTTTATATAAATGTTTTGTATCATTTTCATGACCTCGGTTATTTTCCAAGCATTCTCTATACTAACTTAGGCCTTCATGTTTTTAAAGGAACGAATCAAGAGACAAACTCATACGGAGCCATGTACAGGTGTCAGTTGTCCTGGTTCATCAAGTGGTACAACTGCAACGGAAGCATTAGCAGAACAAGATCAACAAGGCAAGTAATACGCAGAAAAGGATAAACCTAAATTTGACCCCATTTACGGCTATGATACTTAGTTTAGCGTCAATACCCAGATTTGACGTATTTGTAATTTACGTATGTACAATTCATTGAAACGAGTAAATTCCTTTGCTCACTTAATATATGTCTTTGATGTTTGGTACCGATTGTTGATTTTGAATTAGCTAAAATATTAGCACGGGATTAGCACCTGCTCAGGAACTTTGTTTCATTCGGTTCATAAAAAATCAAAAGAATTTTAAACACATGTAATGAATATGTATCTGTTTGTGTCTGGTTCCGTCCCATTAGGACCCAAGCCATGCGTGTGTCTGCACAGACATACCATGTACACATAAATAGACACACAACAGACACACACAAAAAAAACGATAAATATTGCAATTTTAATATCGTTATATTTTCTAAATAAACAAAATATGTTAAATGATGCCAGCAGATTCAATTCAGCTAAGCGAAATTTGATTTTCATGAGGAATTATGAGTGAAGACATTAAAGGCAGGGTCGCTGAGAGATTGCCGAGAAAAATTAAATTTGGAGCGAAAAAATTAACAGATAAGGTACGTAGGAACACTGAATGGTAATCATTTCTGGGGAAATGGTTTAAATTGATAGCGCTTGATAGATAATAATAATAATGCATTTGTAATTGCTATCAATCTAAGTATACTATTCCGAGGCGCAAACATGAAATACAAAAATACATACATACAACAATATGTATGTATAAGAACATTAATTAAGTACATTTAGAAAAATGGAAGATAGCTCATCAACAATCAATTATAGACTGTGATATTAAAATGAGTTAAAGGAGATGAAATTTTCACAGCATCTAATGTTCGAAGGTAAAGCATTCCAGAGATTTGGTGCCATGACAGAAAAAGCCCGATCGCCGAGGCTAGAAGAAGTCCTTGGAACAGCAAGAAATTGTTTATTTGAAGATCAAAGAGTGCGATTAGGTTGATAGTGAACAAGATCTGACATATACACGTGCAATTCCATTTAGAGCTTTCCCCGTCAACAAAAGTGTTTTAAAATGAATTCTTTTACGAACCGGTTACCAGTGCAGATATTTTAAAACAGGTGTAATGTGGTCAAGTTTGTATGAGAACACGGGCGGCTGCATGTTGTACAAGCTGAAGTTTGAGTAATAGTAGTTCAGAAATACCAATTAGGAGTGAATTTCCGTTGTTAATTCGTGATGTGATTAGAGCATGAATAACGGTGGCTGCAGTTTCATTTGTCAAAATTTTTCTAATACTATTTATATTCCTTATATGAAAATACACGAACTGGCAAATCCGCTTAACTTGGTCACCCATACATAAGTTGTTATCAAATATGATCTCCAAATTGCGAGCAGACTTCGTACCAATGATAGAAGCGGAGTCAACTTTGATGAGATCATCATGGAATTTATATGATTAAAAAATTAGATATTCGGTTGAAGTGATTTATGGGGCGAGTGATGCTGATAAATTCAAATACCAATGGCGCATCACAATATTACAATATAAAACTCCATACGCTGTTAAAATATCGCCGAAAAATATGAGCGCGAACATGCCTAAATCCCGTCGAGAAAGTTGCAGGGAATGTAGCGGAATATGCAGCAAATCATAATAGGCCAATAGCAGCTGCTGATGATTTCTCTGATGTTAAGTGCAGCGGTAATGTTTTCATTATAATTCAGAGACCAAAGATTGCCTACTAAAACGGTACAATTCTTTTTCATACTACGATCGATGCGGATAATATCCGCATTATGTTCGGATTGAAACCTGCACTTTTCCAGGCTTAAACATTTTAATCCGCGTCATTTTTAGCATAACTTCATGTTCACAATAGGCTTTTTATCTGGATGATACCCGGGTTTTATCCGGAAGGTGGGGAAAACTTTCTCTAATGTGAACACGCGCTTAATCTTGATTGCCTCGTTGATCCAAACGATATTTGGGGAGTTTTTTTTAATTTGTGCGGGAATGTCATAATCTATAAAGTAGTGCTGATAGACTGTGCGCCGTTCGCCGTGTAGCGACGAAAGGGTTCTGATAATTAGAATGGCAGCATTAATAATTGGCCAAAAATCGCTTTGGGGCTGTGCTTGCACGGTGGAAAGTGCTATGTAAGAACCATCTTTTATTAGTATTGCTATTATTATTACCATTAATAGTCTTATAGAAATAGTTCTAAACGATAATTACAATTTTTTAAATCCATTTACAGCTATGTGTGCATTTGGCATTAATGGAAACACCTTCCTACGAGGAAGAGACGGCAGAGATGGACGTGACGGTGTAGCAGGATCCGATGGACAAGGTTTGTAAATCAACTGCGCCCTCAAGTGGCACTGTAATTCAAACAATTGTATATTACAGAACATAATATTGTATATAACGAAACGTTGGATGTACGTCTAACAAATTGCAGAATTTAAGAGGTCGTTCTCAATATTGGTCGTGCGCCATTTGGGACCAATCATTTTGAGGTGTGACATTTTTACACTATCAGTGATGGTTAAACTGACACAGTTTCTATATTGTTTGGGAATCATGATTTTGGTGTCATTTTAAAGTAGAATACGTATACTTTCTATATCAGCAAAGAAAAGAGATCTTTTATATAAGTTTTAATAGAGTAATTAATTAACGAATTCTGCTTGAGGAAGAGGCTAGAGTTCCGGAGGGTCGTAGTGAAATACGCGTTCTTTTGTATCAGTTGTGACAATTTAATCTTACTATAATTTGCGTTATTTTGTATGTATATCCATAAAAGGCTCTCATATTTCATCAATACGCCGTGAACTTTGTACTGAAAATTGATGATGATCATGGGAGTGTTATAAGCTATATGGCTGGACCCCGTACAATATTGACCAAATCAGAAGAAAAAAAACAGGGAAAATTACCAGCGCTTTTTCAGACTGTTGTTGCTACGGGTCGTGTTTGTTTATCTCTATGCGTACTGCAATCACGCAATCACGAGTAATACATGATAATGAAAATAGACGCGCGCACACACGCGGGCGGGCAAATAATGGAGAAATACGCTGTGCTACACGGGAGATGGTTAATGTAGGTCTTGGGGTTGAGATAAGCCGTGGAGTGGATGTGGTGGTGTAATGATAAGTGTGTAACAGGGATTTTCTTGCCCTATTACGTAAACATACAACGAACTGAAGGAACTGAACTGACGCAGAAAGTATATTTAAACCAAGTATGATTTATTCACCCAAAATCATAATACAAGATGTGTGCTGGTTGAAGCACCAAATGATAATGACTGACCAGCACATGTTCAGGCCGTGTATGCTTGCATGTGGCGGGTCAGTGGGCTATGCTTTGGTTGGCTTAGCCACCATACACAATAATATAATGAACAGAAATGATTGGTCAAATACAATAACAAAATAAACTGATATCATTGGCTAAAGAACTCAAGCCAACCAAGCATAGCATCCCCACACCTGTGTGCATGCATGCCTGGTTGGAATGTATGAATAGTAGACTTGGCACAAGCTCTTTTGATAGACTTGTGCCAAATCAAATTGAATGTGTATAAATAATAATGTATTGTATAAATCTCCTTCTACAAGTGTACTTTAGGTCCCAGATACTGGAACATAAGATTTGCCAGTATCGCTCGATACTGGTACGATATTACTGTTCTAGTATCGGTCGATACTGGAACACCAAATTGTGTTCCAGTATCGAGCGATTCTGGAACGTTTTTATGTTTAAGGATCGTTCGATACTAGTACACATGCTTGTATGTACACTTATAGTCAACCTCGTAGACTTTAGTATTCCTGTACACTTATAGTGAAACAATGCATGGATCGGACATAAATTCCTACATTTGTACAATAATATACACTGAAAAATAAATTGGTGTCACAGCGACGCCTTCTTGGAGTCAACTGTAAATGACACTTACAAAGGCGTTATTTTGACTCCAAAAGTGGTGTAATCGTCAATGATATGGGTTTGCACATAATTTACGTTGACACCTTTAAGTGTCCGACGGACACCTTTCAGTGATCATTTAGTGATTTACACCAAAACTGGTGTCAGATTAATTGAAATAACTCCAAGGGCGTCAATAGTTGGCGGGAAAGCTCACGGTTTTTAGAGGTGTCGAAGCAGCATGACACCAATTGGTGTCATTTTGACACCAATTGGTGTCATTTTGACACCAATTGGTGTCATTTTGACACCAATTGGTGTCATTCTGACACCAACGGGTGTAATTCTGACACCAATTGGTGTAATTCTGACACCAAATTGGTGTAATTCTGACACCAATTGGTGTAATTCTGACACCAATTTGGGCGTCTATCAACATATCAACGCATGCGTTTTCTCGTCGCCATTTTGTTTGCATGTTACGAGCCGGTAAGACTGGTAAGTACCGATCTGCTCCATTTCCAGACATTTTTGATAATAATTATGATACAATTAGCGTAATGTAAGCCTTGTTCATGTTGTTTAATATTGCGCCAACTAACTGATGAAATGAATTACAATTTCATAGTCAGAGACTAGCATTTTGTTGGACTGTGTCAGTGCATGGACCTACTAGTACTATGTGTGTGTTCGTCATGCATGCATACGATGATATGTGCAACATTACATACATGTAGCCCGATTTATCTGGCTCAGTGGTCATCTTTTTCATACGGACGTCTTACATTACGCTAATTGTATCATAATTATTATCAAAAATGTCTGGAAATGGAGCAGATCGGTACTTACCAGTCTTACCGGCTCGTAACATGCAAACAAAATGGCGACGAGAAAACGGCTCCTAAACATGTGCTATCTCAATATGACTCTTAAGAGAGTCAATATTACACCCCATTTGGGGTGTAATGACATTTTTCGAAAATGGGTCCTCAGGTAACCACCCAAAGGTGTCAAAATGAATATGACACCCAAAGGTGTCAATTTGACACCCATAATGGTGTCAATTTGACACCTTTAGGGTGTCAAACTCAATATGACACTTAAAGAGAGTCAATATTACACCCCATTTGGGGTGTAATGGCATTATCGAAAATGGGTCCTCAGGTAACCACCCAAAGGTGTCAAAATGAATATGACACCCTAAGGTGTCATATTTTACACCCATAATGGTGTCAATTTGACACCTTTAGGTGGCCAACTGAGGACCCATTTTTTGACGCTTGTTTTAGTGTCAAAATGACACCAAATTATTTTTCAGTGTATAATAGCAAATCGATATTGTAAATTGCACTTTTGGTATTGTCTATTGACTATTTTCACACTACATCAAGGATGAGTAATCAGAAATTATACTGGTAAGGATTAATACTACCAATACAGTTTCACAGGAAGGTTTAAAAAGCCTATAGTTCTCATTTGTGCCCCATCGGAGAAACGTTCTCCGAGGGTCGCAAATGTTAGCTCTATTGAGAAATGTACTAACGATGTAATTTTGATACAAATGTATAATGTACTGAAACAATTTTTTGATTTATTCTAAGAAATTGAACTTATATCTATCCTATTTTAAGATGGCTTACGTGGTGAGACTGGGTCACTGGGCATCGTGGGTGAGAAAGGTGACAGAGGTGACACCGGCACACCAGGACAAGACATACCACATCCTGGAAATGTCGGGACTTCGTATGTCCGATGGGGACGACGAACATGTCCGTCAACTGCCAACTTAGTTTACGAAGGTAATTTTTAAAGTTAGTAACTCACGGTGAACAATTACACCTTCAAGCATTACTTGCTGTAATGAATACACATTCTTTTAGCTATGATTTTGACATGGCATTGAAAAAAGTATCGCACCACTGGTTGAAAAGTGCAAATGTGGCCTGTGAATTTTGCCACCATGGTGTGATATTAAGGATCATTTGTTTGCGAAAGCTGTCCAGCAAAATGTTATGCAATAAAAGGGCCACATTTGAGTTGGTGACGTAATCGATGTAATGTTTTTTAAGGCCATGGGGAAATGCATAAAACAAGTTTGGGTATAACGCGATATTATGAGGCCCGATGATTAATCTCTATAGTTGTAATCCTTGGTAACACATTCAAGTCTTCCAAGGTCAAAGGTCATCTGGGGTCAAATTTCAAAAGTTGCCCGATTGTCCTAAAACATGAAAAAACTCCCTTTTTGTACACCCAACGGTTATGGGGCAAAGGTCAAAATAGGTTAAATTTTAAATAAGTTCAAATGACAAAAGCAATATTGCGGAAGTGTTGACCATTGTAGCCTATAACCTCTAAATGGAACATATCTTGCGCCAAATACAGAACTAATACAATGACTATTTTAAGTTTTTAAAGTCTATTCAATATCGCGTTATACCCAGACTTGTTTCATGCATGCTTTTGGACAAAAACATGCATTTTCCCCTTGGCCTTGAAAAACATTACATCGATTACGTCCCAAACTAAAATGTAGCCCTTTTATTGCATAACATTTTGTTGGACAGCTTACGCAAACAAATTATCCTTAATATCACACCATGGTGGCAACATTCGAGGCCACAATTGCACTTTTCAACAAAAAAAAGCAGTGGTGCGAAACTTTTTTCAATGTGTATATTTGACTTATTTGCAATGATACACTCGATTTCTTCCAGTATTTTCTTTATTTAAATTTTATTTTCCACTTATTATATATATTGAAAATTAAATTAATGTAACAACGCTATATGGGTAATAAACATACTAAGGGAGTGTTCATAAATACTTTGGTGGGGGGGGTTGGAAACAATTGAGCCATGGACATCTTTTTTTGTTGACCCCCCCAAATAGGGTGGGTTTTTTTCTTGACCCCCCCTTTCAAGAACCTTTTTTTGTGTTGACCCCCCCCCCCCCCCCCCCCCCCCCCCCCCCCCGTCTGTTCACGTTATATAACAAAAACAATAACAACATTCTATATAAACCTATAGACATAGTCACAATCACTTTTATTATGGTAGGTGGGTTATATCAAACTATTTATTAAAGATATATAATATAACACAATTGAAAAGTCAAACAAAATCAGTGTAGGTCTTCTTCTTTATAATCCTGCCCGACACTCGTGATCGCTGTGGTACATGTATGTCCTCCTCTTCTTCTTTATCTGCATCCTCTTCATCTTCAAATGTTTTAGGCTCCAGTGGCGTAGCTATATAGGTTATTGATATTGGGGGGGGCGGGAAATAAAATGAACCAACAAGATTGTTATAAGTGAAGATACGCGCGCGTAGCGCGCGAATTTTTTTTACTTTACACCTATTTTTGTCACGATTGAGATACATTTTGGCTGTAAACAATACCAACCTTTTTTTTTGGACCCCCCCCCTATACAAGCACTTTTTTCCCTGACCCCCCTTTTAAGAAGCTTTTTTTTGGTTGGCCCCCCCCTCATATTTTCCAACCCCCCCCACCAAAGTATTTATGAACACTCCCTAATCCCATATCATGAGAGGAATAATGGAACGTTGGATTTAGGCAAATCAGACGCTGTTGAAATAAGGTCTCATCTTCAAATCATATCTACTGATGTATTACCTATGGATGATATTGTTTTCGTAAGTGTTTAAATTGCACCATAATGTTGTTTATTCATGTTTGCATTCTTACAGGACTTGCGGCAAGCGGCTATTTTGAGAATACTGGCGGTGGTTCTAGTTTCCTCTGCCTTCCCTACGATCCTGAGTACCTACAAGTACATCCTGGTGAACAGGGACGGGCTACAATTTATTCTACTGAATATCAAATGAATGATTTCCCGCCTCTCACGGATTTGCAGGATCACGAGGTTTCCTGTGCTGTCTGCAGGGTCTCTCGCCGAGGAACTATGCTGATGATTCCCGCCAAAACCCAGTGTCCCAGTGATTGGACTGAGGAGTATCAGGGATATCTTATGACGTCACATTACGCTCAACCAGCTCCCAAAGAATACCTGTGTGTAGATGAAAATGCCGAGCCAACCTCCAATTCTAACACTGCTAATCAGAACGCTGCTCTTTTGTACCCTGTCGAGGCGCGGTGTAGTCCTGGAAATTTGCCATGTCGTCCGTACATTACGGGAGATGAGCTGGCGTGTGTTGTTTGTACATTTTAAAAGCAAGTTATAATGACGGTGGGATATCTATAATGAATTTTATAGTTACAAATATTTCAGCATGCCACCACTCACACAAAGAGTCATGTAAAAATACTAACAACGAAATGTATCTGTAACTAGTTAAAGCATAAACTGAAGATATGACCACTATAATTATTATACATCCTTTAGGTTATACTAACGATCAAATTATTTCAATTAGGAAGGAAGGCGTAATAGGAGCAGGGCGTTATTTGAAATGGGTTTATTCAATAGGAGAGGGCGTACTTCAAAGTAGGCAAGACCCAGAAATAAAAATAATGTGCAGTCAAAATATGCAGTATTCACCGTACCATTAAAAGGCGTATTGATATGTCAAAATGTTTGAATAACTGCTTCTAGGATTTAATGTCATAACAGTTGATAATAGCGTTATTTAAATGTGACTTTGAATAGTATACGCAATATTGTATAATCTTGTCGGATATGTAACACTTCGTCGACTGACAATTTAGTTATCGGTTTAATTATACCCATTTCCCAGGTAAAGTTTGTATTGATATCAACTCAACTTGGTGAAGTACCGTAAATTTAGTGTATTTCTATAGAACTAATAAAGCAGCGTATAATAGCTCATACATGTACGTATAAGTGACGGTGAGACTTGTACGAAACTCGCCATAAAGTAATACATTACATCACCATGCCTACTAGCGACCATAAAAATGGAACTGAGACCATTTTTATTATTATTATTTTTATTATTATTTGACTGCTGCCTGTGCGTTTAGTGTCGCATAATAATACTTTATATTACCTTTTATATTACTGACCGATATCGCATGTCTAACATCACGTTACTTATACGTATAAGACATACGCACTAGTTTTGCAGTGTGACCTAAATATTTCTCCATCATGCTTGACGCTCGTGATAAATATGAGGAAAACCCAAAAATAGTAAATAATAGTCTACATAATGATCTGCGTAAACTTTTCATGATGATGTATACTTACTAAACAATTTGGATTAATTCCTTGATTTAATATTTCGTCTGCCAAAGGCAATAAATGTGTTAAAAAAAGATTTTCACAGCATTTTCAGCATAAAAACGGAATTTTTGGGCAAAAATGTATACTATTATATTTGCGGTTTTTTTGTGTTATTACTATCTTGTCACAATGTACTATCTGCCAATAATCAGTTTGACCTGATTTAAGGTTTATTTAAGGAATAATTCAAACTTAAAGCTAAAAATATAAAGAAAATAAAGGCACAGGGGAATGCAAATGAGCATTTTTCTCAGTTTCATCGTTTTATTTGCCATTTGTATTTGCTATAGTTGTTTAATCTACCAGGAAACTAGTTTTTGCATGGTCTATGACATGAAGAGATAATTTTGTGATGACAAATGGGGTAAAATGTAATATTAAAGGGGCATTCAGGGGGTTATTTAACATGATTGTATAGAATCATATAGTGAATTGGAGGCGTATATAGGGTGGGGCTTCCGTGCACCCACAAGACTCCCCCAAACCAACTTTTTTAACTTCCTTTCATGGTCTAGAATAAAACATATTCAGGGTGTTACCAAGATTAATTTTGGTATTCTAGGGGTTATTCAAGATGGCGTCCAAAATGGCCGCCAAAATGATCACATTTCCTATTTAAGAGGACTTATATCAGCCAAATTGTATACGAATCACCTTTCTGACAATTTATTTATTTAATTATCACTCTCCGAAATGGCAGCCAGGTGGTAAAAATGTAATCTTGAATGGCAAAAAAACAGCCATGTCACATAAATTACTATGCGTAGTATAGTTGATTGAAATAACTAACAATAAGTTGAAAAGCACGAATCTGATCATTCTAAACAGTAATGCAAACCTCTTTCTATAGGATGATTGTCACTTTCGAAACTGGACCCACCACCATTTAAATGACAATAACTCCGCTCCGCAACACCGTATCTCATCGATCGAGATGTCAAAATACGCAGAACAAAATTATGCACTTGGTTATTTGCTTCGATTAATGCATACCCTTTCGAGCCGTTATATATTGGATCATTTCTAAGTGTTTCGATACTTTTTGTGAGTAGTTTATAATATACTAATGTAAAAATTTAGTATTATGCACATGTAAGTTGTATGACGCACTATAAGACCCCCGGGAATGCTGCGTCACTTTACCGAGGTGCGTCACTTTCCCATGTACCATGACGCACCCCTGTGTCACAAATGTGACGGACCTTTGCAATACAATGACGGCACCCTTATTTAATGTTGTGACGGACCATGACTGTCTCAAATGACGCACCCACCGTCATACATCATTGTTGACTGAGCTTACATCATTGTTGACTGAGTTGGATTTCTATTATGAAAATACTTTTTAATAAACTGTTTTCTTCAAGAACGGCACATACCAATCCTATGTACGTGAGTACCATCCAACGGGGTATTGATTATTTTCCGCAAATATTAAAAATCCAAAGTATCACAATTGTTAACGGAATAAAGCGAGAATGTTATCTTAGGCGTCTAAGATACATCGTAGACGGCGCGGCTAACCTTACACGTTCTACGTGTAACCTTACGCGTACTACGTGTTACCTTAGACGTTTCATCTTACACGTTTTGCTTATACGATGGCCACTCATACGTAACAGCTTTGTTCGTGAATGTGTTTCGAAATCATCAGATGCGTTGTTATGGTCAATGAAACAACCGCCAGTACGAGTTCAAATTAACCCTATTGTCGGTAAATTGATTTATTAAATCCTACATTCCGTATCCGTATTCTATTGTTTGTGGCGGTATGACCTTCAAAGGTCAGGTAAGCTTATTTCCCAAAATAATGGCTCCCAGGTATTCAGCATATGGGGAATACAACATTTCATCCAAATACATTCAATAGTCGAGTCCAAACTAATTTTGTCTAATCAAGTTTTGTCTCATTTTTATTACGTTGCTTTGTCCATAATATTATCGGCGAAACCATTATTAGTCCAAAAAAACAAAACAAAATTGTCCACATATTATTCCTGATGATGTTAAAATCCGACATTGGGAGATAAAAGACCCCGAGTGATATATTTTGATGAGATGGGTCACATGTCATCAATATCGTTTGATAACATTCTACGAAGACTAAAGGGCGAACGTTGAATATCGCGGTCTAAACGAAAACGTATATGTCCATAGGCATTATTATACACATTCAAAAAGTTTCGTTCCATTGTATAAGATGGCACAGCGTATTGCATACATAGAAATACGATTTGCATGATCTTGAATATATAAATGTGTATGAAAATTGATGGCTTCAAATCAAAACATGTTTATGTATTCATAACCTTATAATAAATATGCATGTCAGGTGCGCTTGAAGCAGATGCCATTAATTATTGCATTTACGTTAGTACGTTAGTGTTCCGGCCGGTACTGGAACATTTTATAATGCGCCAGTATCGGCCGATAATGGAACACTGACTTTGTATCAGTATCGGACGATACTAGTACAGTCCCGAATCTGGGACCTAAAAACCACTTTTTCGAAGCGCTGAAATATATAGAACATCTATTATTTCAAGAATGAATAGTTAGTGCCTTGTTAGATAAACAAGGGTGACATATTTTTGTGGCGTATGCACCACATACCACAACATCACGTGAATAACCCTTTACCCTTGCGGATAACAGACAAATCTGGTGCTGATTAGTGATTTCAATTTCACAGTGTTTGTTACTTTGTAGCTCTTTGTATTACAATTCATGTTGACACAGTTATATGGTGAAACTGGATGTACCCGGAGACCTGCCAAAAGGATCGTAATAAGGCATATCGTTGGTAAGTAACTGAAACTTAGTAGTAAATATGAAAATAGTAATATTTTTATTTGAGGTTTATTATTCCCTGCGAATATGTAGTCATACAAAAACGATGATGTATACAGGATAAGACGAGCAAAAGAATTATATAACAGAAACAGCAATATGTGTTAAGCTGCATGTTATTAATGTATTAATTCATCAAAGATTGAAAACTTCAATAGTTTGTGTTTTTAAAACAACTCATGTTGTGTTTTTATTAAGTACAGCAATTTTGTCGTGGATTTTGAATTCCCTGAAGGATGAAACAGGAATCATACTCAGTGATAATGTGAAACCGGAACCTACATATCATTATTTTGCCTCATTCTATATACCAATTCGTTGCTAACTCTATGATAGAGTTAGAGTGAATTAAGAGTGAAAATATAAACTGTCGTGTTAACACGACAGTTTATTTTCACTCTAAAACCATGATTTTGAAGTAATTAAGAATCGTATCGCCCTGTAACTTGGAATGTATGTACGATTTATGATCAGAAATGTAAATCTGCAAGAAAATCTGCTTTCAATTTTTTTTTCGATGTTGAGGGCGTTCCCTGGAAAGATCACATAATATACCTTTAAGGGCCTTAAACTGTAGACTCTTTGTTCCTATTGATTTATCTATTTGCAATTCTAGAGTGTAGTAGTAGTTCAGCAGGGAAAACAAAGGCTCCATTCGTATCTAGCATGACACAGCGAGCCGTGTAGTTTCATTGCTGAGATGTGTACCAGGGCCCATTCATGAATGTACAGGCTGTCCCAAAATGATTGGTACCCATCGATGCCCAAAGTTCATTAATTTGTTTCATCATCAAAATCAATGAAATTAGATAAGTTGTTTTTTCATCATATGTAATATACTGTACCCCTTTATTAGAATTTTAGATCATGAATATCGGACTTATGTAACTGACATTGTGATTTCACCTTTTTGGCAAAGTGCAAAAAAAATGTGTGTGTAAACGGCTTGTTTGAAAGAAACTAACGCATTCTCGTAATCTCTTGTCCTCTAATATCTTTGGTTCCTTTCTATTTTAAACTGTTGTTATATTATATGGTTGTTCAAATCATTAATAATTATTCATTTTGATTCAATTTGAAGAGTAAAAATGGATCGTTACGCATGAGCGACCACAAGCTTTGTTTCTATATGAGCTAGTTTTGAGGCTAAACTTGAGGGACATTTGAATAGGTAAACACGTGGTCATGGGTAATTAGCAGTGGCTTAGACTTCTTTTTCATATCGGGATTGCAATTTCTTACAAACTTGGTAAAAATGATAAATCCCTTTCTGTTTAACCTCACTAAATCCATTCTCCATTTCGAAGTCCCTTAACATCATCATCCGTCGGCTGCAGAGCAGGCGACTACAAGATTTCTTCATGCACGACGATCAGTAGCAAGTGCGGCAATCTGTTTTTCTTGGATTGCACCTTCTTTGTCCCTGAGTAATTTTCTTACATATGTAAGGTATGAAGTGCGCGGTCTCCTTTTGCCATGTGTTGTTAGGTATACAGCATATCTTTTTACAGGCTCTTCCTCTGGCAGCCGGAGGATGTGACCGAGGAATCTCAACTGCCGTAGCCTTACCAAATGAATAAGTGGCTCAGTAATTCTATAGCAGGAGGTGGCAAAGGCATTGATTTTATTTTCCATGTCTTGAAAGATCACCCACGACTCGCAGCCATAGCACAGAATAGTAATGCAGGTGGTGTTAAACAACTTCACTTTAGTTGAGATGGGTATTTTGGGACTTTTCCACAGGCGTTCCAGCTTCCAAAAAGCACACCAAGCCAGTGACTTTCTTCTTTTAAGGTGTTTGATGGGATCACCGTAGACTTGAAGTGTTGAATGGGGTGGCAGTTAATAGTCATGTTCTCTGTCTTGGGTGTGCTAATGATGAGGCCGAGGTCGGCTGCTGCCGCCGCTGTTCTGGCTAGCTGGGCTTGTGCCCGCGGAATTGAAGATTCCAACAAAGCAATGTCATCAGCGAAATCTAAGTCATTACGCAACTTGGCCAGGTGACGACTGGAGCGACGAGGATGTGTTAAGACTCCCGAACCCAGCTCTGATATGGCCTTCTTCAGTAGGTAGTCGACCAATATAACAAATAGAAAAGGAGCCAAAACATCTCCCTGCAAAACTCCTGTGGAGACATCAAATGGGTCTGAAATGTTTCCATCTACCATTACAGCGCTTCTAGAGTTGTTGTATAGCACACTTATAGCATTTACTACAGCTTCTGAAATTCCATAATGTCGCAGTACTGAGAACATCATCTTTCTGTTGATGGAATCAAAGGCTTTCTTGAAATCGATAAATGTTACCGCAAGTGAGAGCTGATAGTCTTGGAAACCTTCCATGATCATTCTGAGTATGTGAATTTGTTGGGCACAACTTCTCCCTGGTCGATATCCTGCCTGGTTATTCCTCAGGATGGAGTCAACTTGGTCACGGATCCTATTTAGAAGGATCCTGTTGTATACTTTAGCAGCAATCGAAAAAAGGAGGGAAATTCTCCGGTAATTGGTCATGAGGCTAAGGTCTCCCTTCTTGGGCAAATGAACAATAACACTGGTGGTCCATTGGCTAGGTGGTATGAGAGTCGTGTAAACTTCAGAAATTATGGATTACATCTGCCATTACATCACAGCCACTCTGGAGTGCTTCTGAGGTGATCGCACAGCCAAGACCTGCTGCCTTGTTGTTTTTCATCTGGCGTATGGCTTTCAAAGTCTCCTCGTGTGTAGGTGGATGATCTTGGATTGGCAAGTCATGATCAGCAGGTTTGGGCAGATCAGATGGTTTTTGACCATTGTCATTGTTGAGCAGAGAGCTGAAGTATTCCTTCCATTCTGCAAGCAGATCTATGTCACTTGTAGGGGACGTACCATCTCTTTTCTTGACCTTGATGCTCGGCTTTTGATCTTTCCCTGAGAGGTCATGGATAATTTTCCATGTGGTGGTGTAGTCACCTTTCATATCTGCCAATCGGAGTTCTTCCATTTGCGTGTTCAGCATTGCCAATTTGTCAGTTTTATACGACTCCTTCAGACAGGTATTAAGCCTCCTCCATCTTTCTCTGGACTGTCGAGATTTGGATATTAGATACCTTCTTTTAGCCTTATCCCTCTCTGTCTTTATTTGCTTGGTTCTATCTGCCACCCAACTTGGCATCCCACATGGTTTGCATTCACCAACAACCTTCTCTGCCACTTCTGATACAGCATTTTCAAACAAATCGTACCTCTCTTTTATTGGTATTGACAAGTTGTTGCACTGGAGGGCTTCAAATCTGTTTGACAATTCAAGTTGAAACTGTTCTCTTGTAGCAGCATCCTTTAATTTCTTCCAGTTGAAATTTGGCCGCTTACATGGTTTCCCTTTGGTAGTTCTTAGACTAAAGACCAGTTTGATGCTGACAATCCGGTGATCGGAGTCTAATTCCACTGAATTGTATGCCCTGCAGTTACGTAGGGAGTTTGTCCACTTGCTGTTGATAAGAATGTGGTCTAATTGGTGTGCTGAACCTGCTGGATGCATCCATGTCCAGAGACGGGATCTAGGTTGAGGAAATCTCATTTGTGAGGGACGAAGTTTGAATTCCTCACACATATCCACCAGGCTCTCACCGTTATTGTTAGTTATATCATAAAAGCAGTGACGTCCAATAACTTCAGGGTGTTTTAAATGGCTGTCTAGTCCAACTCTAGCATTGAAATCTCCGACAACTAAGTGTATGTTATGAGTTTTCACCTGTTCCAAGTGATTATCTAGATCGTTGTAGAAATCAATCTTGTCTTCAGGGGAAGCACACTCAGTTGGAGCATAGATTGATGTCACAGTAAGTTGTGGGTTTCTATGGAATGTAGCTGAGATAATTCTCTTGGTGACGGATTTTACGCTTTGTAGGCATTTGTAGATATGCTTTGACATCATTATACCAACACCTCCTTGTCTCTGATCTCTGGCTGAGCTATATACTAGCACCCAGTTCTTGCCATCAGACCATAACTCTTCGGAGGGGTTTGTTGTAATAAGACGATGTTCTTGAATGCCAATGATGTCAGTACCTGCATCGGAACAGCCCATGAATAATTGATGAGTCAATCCTTGTTGGTACAAAGTCCTCACATTGTATTTGGATACAACAAGGGGTTTGAAGGCACACAGACGATGCATTTCAGGACCAACAGTTCGTGTTGTCGTGCCGAGTTCCCGCTGGCCCGTCATAGAGTCATCAGATGACGTCCGCCCATCTGCCTTCGATTGTTTACTTGGTTTCTTTCTTGTAGTTTTCGTAATCAAATTTGTGCCAAATTATTTTGGCCCGGTTTGGCAAGCTATACTGGTGATTAGCCCTGGTTAGCCTTGGTCCGGGTGCACTATTTAATCCATTTAACACTTGTCACATAAAACAATGCATGTGGTGACCAACTTCTTTTACCCTTGAAATTGAATTAAAGTGAAGAATTATTAATGATTTGAACAACCATAAACTAATAACAGTTTTATAACAGAAAGAAACACAAGATTATATTAGCATGATTAGTAGACAAGAGATAATGATAATATAAATGGGGTGGTTGTTTTTCAAACACACACATTTTTTTAGCAATTTGTCAAAAAGGTGAAATCACCATGTCTTACATAATGGAGTGTATCTTGAGTTTGATAAATTATATATTCATGACCTAAAAGTGTAATGAATGGGAACAATATGTCAAAGATGATGAAAAAACAACAGACCTAATCCTATTGATTTTGAGGATGAAAAAAATAGATGAACTTTGGGCATCGATGGGTACTAATCATTTTGGGACATCCTGTATTATGTATGCTTGCTCAACTGATGATATTTTGTACACCCGCATCACGCATAATCATATAAAAGTATATACAATAAGAATGAAGCCTTTTCTTGTCCCTTCATTCGATTGTCCCTGGTAAAATCCACTGATATCACGTTCATACTTGAAATAGATTTTATACAGATTAAGCATAATTATTGGTATCAACCTTCAAATTGAACGCTTTTCATTGCAAATTACGTTGTACTAGTAATTGTTATATGAGGTGTATTAATGTCATATTACCAGAAAATGTCATTTCCTCTAATGCAATAACAACCATATAGAGGGTATGCAATGAACCAACCGGAACGGTATAACAATGGATCGGGCAGCCATTATAGAGGTATAGGCTAGTCACGTATTCGGATTGACAATTAAATTTCCCACTCCATGTGATCTGAACTGATCAAATCATATTGTTCCGTGGAATCCATCTTGGAGGCACAGTTCAAATGAGGACATAGTGACGTAGCATTGCATACTCTCTATTGTATTGTTTTCCAGGAATCAATATAGCTACACTACAGGTATTACAATGGAAAGGTCGAAGTTATTTGCGTGGCTTTTTATTTCATGTTTGGGACGCATATGTCTGTCACACGCAAGAATTGCCGAAAGTAACGGCGTTAGATATGAACCCGGAATTTCAACCCCTAATGTAAGTAATGTAATTTAAAATCATATAAACTGCTCAAAAAAAGTGCGGACATTTGTTTTCAATCGCCAATTTTTGAAATATCTTGTGATATTCATATTGTGTTTCACATAAATAAAAGACTGATGTGTTTCACTTTCCAACGATACCATTCGTAGCAATCACCTGTTTCTGTGCTTAGCTACCTGCTGTGAATGTAGGGAGGTCTCATTCAAAATGTGCAAAATTTACAACTATGTTCTGCTCAAAAGAACAACTTTGTCATCTGTTCAATGAAGTGTTACATCGAGAGCTACATTGTACAGTGTAGGAACGTTGTGTACAACTTGTTAACAACTGCTTTTGTTTAAGATCCTGCTCAAACGAATGTTTGAATACGCAAGGCTTGTTTAACATGTTAAGCAGGGTACATTGTTTAAAACTGTTAAACAGCAATTTTGCTGTGTTGTACAGATATGCTCTATTACCATGATTACCTTTTGTGGAAAAAAGGTGTGACGAACCCGAATGCTTCTCAAGGCGACACTGTATACTTTATTTAATAGATAGCGCCCTCTCTCATAAACACACGATATCGTGTCAGGATAACGTATGTGGCAGATATTTTGCACAATGAAAGAGATTAACCAGGTTTATCGATTCGAGAAGCAAAGTATTTGATAAACCTGGTTTATAGTCCGATCATTCAGGTTTTTCGCTGAAAAACCAGTTTTATCGATCGAAAAACCAGATTTATCGGCGAAAAAACAGGTTTATCTCTTTCATTGTGCAAAATACCTGCCATACTGGACGGCTGTAATGTGCTTTACTAAGATTTTCAATAATGCATGCACTTTATCAATGTATTGCCACTTGGTGTTGGCTATACAACTCTCCTTATTTCCTGTGCTCCGGGAATCTAATGGAGTTTTCATTAACAAAAATTCGAGAAAAAAACTAAATTATTTATATATATACAATTTTACATAGGGAGTAAAAAAACACAATAAAAAAACAAAAAGAAATAGACTGCTCTCTGTCGGCCGAAAAAATAATACAAAACAAAAGAATTCAAAATGACTTTAGGTTATATCTATTGAACCATACACCCGATTCATCTCCAGTAAAATACTTTTTTTGTTGTACTCTAAGCAGCTCTATCTTATTCTTCAATATCAAGATTTGTTTGCTAGCCATAGGAACATCCTTAAGCATAGTTTAATATAGATGATGTCACAATTGTTGACATTTGGGATGCCCTTTGTTGTTTTGAGATAAAATTCAACAAACTCTGGCGGGCAATCTGGCAAGCAAATTCTTATCAAAATTGTCTTTGAACATGCTTAGAAATGCTATAAGATGTCAGATTTCAACAACTATTAAGACACAAATGTGTTTTACAAATAACTTCTGTATACTAATTCAGGCCTTCATATTTTTAAGGAACGAATCAAGAGACAAGCCAACACGGAACCATGCACGGGTGTTAGTTGTCCTGGTTCATCGAGTGGTACAACTCCAACAGAAGCATTAGCAGAACAAGATCAACAAGGCAAGTAAACTGCAGAAAACTATAAACCTATTTTTACCCCATTTACGTCTATGATACTTAAAGGAGAATGGTGCTAAAACATAAAACAGAGATGTGGAAATCTCGTAACCGTTTCGTCATAGTTTCGATCAATATGGCAAAGTCCATACAGGTGCTTTTTTTCTAAAGCCGATTTTGTTTTAACATGGCGCTTTTAAAAACTTTAACCTACGGATGTTGTCTGTATAATAATAGTGCTACATATCTGAGCGCTAAAGTTCCATGGCAAGGATGTCCATTAATTTAGCGTCAATACCAAGATTTGACGTATTTGTAAATTTACAGAGGTAAAATTCATTGAAACCAGTAAATAATTTTGCTCACTTGTATGTCTTAGATTTTTGGTATGATTTCAAATTAGCTAACTATTAGCACCTGATCAGGAACTTTATTTCTTTAGGTTTATATAGATATCAAAAGCTCCTTTTGATGCTAATTGATAAGTTCTTTTGAATTAAGAGATATATTTCAAAGATAGCACGTGTGGTTTAGAAGATAACGCGCGTAATGGGTGATTCATTATACAAAGGTTGTGAATTCTAACCCTGCATGCTACAGCCAATGTGAGTGTATCTCTGGGCAAGATCCTTTAAAAGGCGTGTTTACATTATAATTTCTTATCCGGGACACGAGTTAATACGGATTATATTTGGATTGATAAACCCGTTAAACTATCGCGAAACTCTATCCACATACACAAATTAGCATTAGTCACCCGGAAGTTAAGGTTCAAATACCAATGGCGCATCGCAATAACAATACAAAACTCCTTTTCGGATCAAATATCACCGAAAAAATAAGCGCGAACATAAAAGCCGGTGAAAGTTGAAGGGAATGTGGCGGAATATACAGCAAGTTATAATAGGCCAATAGCAGCTACTGATGATTTCTCTTATGTTAGCTTATATTATTCGATGTCCAAAGATTGCTTACGTCCGGTAATCCGGATGTTCATACTACGATCGATGCGGGTAATATCCGGATTGTATGCGGATTGAAACCTTTTCCATGTTTCAACACTTTAATCCGCATCATTCTATAGATTCAATTCATGTTCACACTAGGCTTTTTTATCCGGACATTCCCGAGTTGCATCCAGGAGGTTGGGAAAACTTGCTCTAATATTTATATAATATTGGATGGCTTTGAGGGTGATACAAGAAAATATTGCACGAGCTATACAAAATATTGCACGAGTCGGAGACGTGTGCAATATTTTTTATAGCGAGTGCAATATTTTCTTGTATCACCCGAAAATAAGACATTCAATATTATTATTATTATTTATATAACAGACTGTTTTGATAGCACTTCAGAACTGCTTAAACTGGGGTACAACCAAGTTAAAAACTAAATAAGTTAGCCCGAACTGACCTTCTCTGCGTATGTACTCACGCGCGCATCTTCTGCGCCGCGCCAAAAATATTGGACGGCAATATTTTTGAATATTGGACGCACATCCGGGAACTTGGTGGACAATATTCAATACGCATTTTTATTTTATCGTTTGGAAGGCCCATATAAATAATAATAGTCTCTATTGCCTCGTCGAACCGAGCAATATTTAGGGAGCTGTTAGAGCTTGTTAGGGAATACCATAACTTATAAAGTAGCTGCTTAATAGTGAAGCGACGAAAGGGTTCTGATAATTAAAATTGCAACATTAATCATGATTAATATTTGGCCAATCAGCGCGTTTTATTAGTGTTGATATTATTATTACCATTAACATGATTAATAATTATTTATTGTTCAGTCTTTAGTAATCGTTTTGAAGGATGTTTATAATTTCAATTTCAATCCATTTACAGCTATGTGTGCATTTGGCATTAATGGAAACACCTTAAGAGGAAGAGACGGCAGAGACGGACGTGACGGAGTACCAGGATCCGATGGACAAGGTTTGTGCATAGAGAGCAGAGCTTACTCGTAAGCTATAGGATTTCTGTGGGTTTGTGGATCAACTGCGCCCTCAAGTCGCACTGTAATTCAAACCATTGTATATTACAGAACACTTCCATTGCATATAACGTAACGTTAGACCAAGGCATTGGACGTACGTCTAACAAATTGCATTTTCTTTCATTAACATTTAAGAGGTCCCTTAAGAAACTCAATATTGGGAGTTTTTTGGGACCGTTATTTTTAGGTGTGACATTTTTACATTATCAGTGATGTTTAAACTGACACGGTTTCTATATTGTTTGTCGCAGAATCATTATGTTGGTGTCATTGTAAAGTAAATGAGTATTTTATACTTTCTATCGGCAAAGAAAAGTGTCAATCGAGAGTAATTAGTTAACAAATTGGTGATTGAGGAGGAGGCTATAGGGAGCCACGGTCGTATGAGGGTACTGTGAAATACGTCCTTTGTATCAGTTTTGGAAAATGTATAATTGGCAGTTTATTGTTAATGTTTAAAGGCATATTATGTTGTGATCTTTTCCATGGGGCGCCCAATATTCATGATTTTTTTTAGAAAGTAGATTTTCTTGCAGATTTACATATTCTGAGTAAAAGAGCGATACGATTCCTAATTACTTCAAAATCATGGTTTAAAGAGTGAAAATAAACTCTCCTGCTAGAAGGAAAGTTTATTTTTCACTCTAAATAAATAAGTAATTAGGAATCGTATCAATTTGCTGTTTTGTTGTAAATAATTGATTTTTGATAAAAAATCGCTTCATAATAAGTATTTCCATCCGCACCCAGTGCCATAACAAATTTGACTAAATGACCACTTATTCCACGAGTTAAATAATTACATATTGAACTTAATATTTTGTTTAATATGTATAATTTGCAGTATATTATTAATGTTATATTTACTTGGTAAGTATAACACTAGTAGGCTTATATGTTAATTAATGCTTAAATTAATGATATCAATGCTAATTAAAAAATGTTATCTTCAACATACATTTGTATATTCCTGGGTGACGTAAAAGTGGATGGGTGGAAAAGAAGATAAACGGGACATTAAATGCGAAATCCGACCTAGAAGCTAAGACCTTGTCATATGCATTTAGCTTGTTACACCTTGTATAAAATGGTTCTCTTTAGGTATATGGTTAATTCCGTTCGGACGTACATTTCGCCCATTTCAAAGGTTTGGTTAGTCCTCACTATTAGTGCTGGGTGGATATTTTTGTCCTGTATATATGTACCTGGTAGTACTACATGTATTAATCTAACGTCAAATAATGGATCCTAAATCTAAATTATTGTAGGAAAAGTTGCAAGGTACGCAAATAATTCACACGGCGTACGTCCGACCCCTTTGATGTACTCCCGTCTTTCATAGTAAGAGTCACATCACTATGTTAGGGTATCAGCCTATAACTGTTGATAATGAACTTCCATAATATGATAGTTTGGTGGCTCATTCATTCACTAAGTGGAGTGCTACACCCTCTTGATAACTTGCATAATTCAAAAATGTACGTCCAACACTACCGCAATTTTACCCAAAAATCAGTTTTTTTATTCTCTGCGACAAAACATTACCCAATTTTGTCAGATATAAAGTCATGTAGTGACCCTGAAGGTGCCATGAATCAAGATCAGGTTGAAATATTTTCCAGTGAATGAGAGACAATAATGTGATTTGGCCTGTGGTTTACCTATTTACGGAATTGCCAATGCTTTTGATTAGTGTGAGTATGCATTTCAGTTACAAAATGCCAATTTAATGCTTAGTACGTGATCAAATTATGATAAAAAGTTATGCTAAAAAAATCTGTTACAAATTTTGACCATCCTGTATAATACTTAATTAGAGAATAAAGGTATTGTTTTTAGACCGTACCCGTGTTATATTGTCTGACATAAAGGCGGACGATAGTATTATTTCAAGTAGAACAACGACGCCGCAGGTGGAGTTGTTCTACGCAATAAATAATACTATCGAACGCATTTATGTCAGATAATATAACACGGGTACGGTCTTAAAACAATACCTTCATTCTCATTCTTAAACAATCATACTTTAGACATTTATCAAAGAAATAAGTACATTTTATTGTCCACATTTGACAACTTTTGACCCTGCTAGGATCGAATAACCCACAAACATTCCATCCAATCCCATGCGATGAGTACACCATGCGTTAGCGTCGCGGCGCCGGCATAAGCGCAGGAAAGGCGCCAAAGACGCACTGCAGAAGTGCGCGTTATGAAGCTGCGCATTGTGAATGTCGGACGCACTTGTAAAACGTAAGCCCCACCTTCCCGTGTTCAATTGTCTCATCTAAACATGCTAAATGTCGCCGATTTCTCTGAGAACCAATGTGATTGCTTTAAACTCTCTCAGCTGTTTAAAAATACCCTTTGAAACTAAAGACAACGGTATCAAGGCATTTTTATACTTATGTGAACTTCTAAAATAGCCAACTTTAATAATCGAATATCATGTTCAAAGTCAGAAAATTGCAAGTAAAATATGTTGCATTTTAGTTGCATTTATTCAGTTTAGGCCTACGCTTTATATCAAACCCTGTATAAAGACCTTAACATTGAAACAAAAAAAGAGATTTTATATTTTATATGCTTTCAGAAAATGTATATACTATTCCCATATTCACATTTTTACTCTTAAAAGCTATAAATGTTTGAAGCATTCAACTTCAGCATGTGTTACAGAACGGGGTCCCAACTCATGAACTATTATCATGATTATGTTATTTTATACAATGGTGGATGTTTGTTTTTGTTGTTTTTCATCCTATGAAATTAATCAATTTATAGACGCTTATAGTCGACCTCGTAGACCTTAGGCCTACACTTATGAAATATGCATGGATCAGCGATAAATTCTTTACATTTGTACACAAATAATCGTAAATCGATATTGTAAATGGCACTTACAATGTAATTTTGATACAAATGTATATGTAATAAAACCATATTTTGATTTATTGTAAGAAATTAAACTTATATTATAAATTATCTTCTTTTGAGATGGCTTACGTGGTGAGACTGGGTCACCAGGCGTGGGTGAGAAAGATGACAGAGGTGACACCGGCGCACCTGGACAAGACATACCACATCCTGGAAATGTCGGGACTTCATATGTCCGATGGGGACGACGAACGTGTCCATCAACTGGCACCTTAGTTTACGAAGGTAATTTGCGGTTGCAGCCGGTTTCTATTGTTCTAAACAATGACATGCGGTCCAACCTAGCGGAACCGCACGGAACCGGCGGTTGCCGCGCGGTCAAGTTTTGATGTGCTCCCTAACTCACGGTGAACAATTACACCTTCAAGCATTACTTGCTATAATAAAGTAATACACATTCTTTTAGCTATGATTTTCTTTTAAAACAACTATTTGACTTATTTGCAATGATACACTCGATTTCTCCCAATATTTTTTTTTTAATCTTTTATTTCCCACTTATTATATATATTAAATGAATTAATGTAACAACGCTATATGGGTAATGAACATACTAAAATACTTATCCCATATCATGAGAGGAATAATGGAACGTTGTATTAAGGCAAATCAGACGCTGTTGAAATAAGGTCTCATCTTCAAATCATATCTACTGATGTAATACCTATGGATGATATTGTTTTCGTAAATGTTTAAAATACACCACAACGTTTTTATTCATGTTTGCATTCTTACAGGACTTGCGGCAAGCGGCTATTTTGATCATATTGGCGGTGGATCTAGTTTCCTCTGTCTTCCCTACGATCCTGAGTACCTACAAGTACATCCTGGTGAACAAGGACGGGCTACAATTTATTCTACTGAATATGAAATGGAGGGTTTCCCGCCTCTCACGGGTTTGCAGAATCACGAGGTTTCCTGTGCTGTCTGCAGGGTCTCTCGCCGAGGAACAATGCTAATGATTCCCGCCAAAACCCAGTGTCCCAGTGATTGGACTGAGGAGTATCAGGGATATCTGATGACGGCACATTACGGTCATCCAGGTCCCAAAGATTACCTTTGTGTAGATGAAAATGCCGAGCCAACCTCCAATTCTAACACTGCTAGTCAGAACGCTGCTCTTTTGTATCCTGTCGAGGCGCGGTGTAGTCCTGGAAATTTGCCATGTCGTCCGTACATTACGGGAGATGAGCTGGCGTGCGTTGTTTGTACCTTTTAAAAGAAAGTTATAATGACGGTTGGATATCTATAATGAATTTTATAGTTACAAATATTTCAGCATGCCACCACTCACACAAAGAGTCATGTAAAATACTAACAACGAAATGTATCTGTAACTAGTTAAAGCATAAACTGAAGATATGACCACTATAATTATTATACATCCTTTACATCAAAGTATTTCAATTAGGAAGGAAGGCGTAATAGGAGCAGGGCGTTATTTGAAATGGGTTTATTCAATAAGAGAGGGCGTACCTCAAAGTAGGCAAGACCCAGAAATAAAAAGAATGCGCAGTCAAAATATGCAGTATTCACCGTACCATTAAAAGGCGTATTGATATGTCAAAATGTTTGAATAACTGTGTCTAGGATTTAATGTCATAACAGTTGATAATAGCGTTATTTGAATGTGACTTTGAATATTACACGCAATATTGTATAATCTTGTCAGATATGTTACACTTCGTCGACTGACAATTTAGTTATCGGTTTAATTACACCCATTTCCCAGGTAAAGATTTGTATTGATATCACCTCAACTTGGTGAAGTACCGTAACTTTAGTGTATTTCTATAGAACGAATAAAGCAGCGTATAATAGCTTATACATGTACGTACATGTAGTGACGGTAAGACTTATACGATACTCGCCATACATTACATCAACATGCCTACTAGCAACCATAAAAATGGAACTGAGATCAATGGAAATAGTTTTATTATTATTTGACTGCTGCCTGTGCGTTTGGTGTCGCATAATAATACTTTATATTACCTTTTATATTACTGGCCGATATCGCATGTCTAACATCACGTTACTTATACGTATAAGACATACGCACTAGTTTTGCAGTGTGACCTAAATATTTCTCCATCATGCTTGACGCTCGTGATAAATATGAGGAAAACCCAAAAATTAAATATAGTCTACATAATGATCTGCGTAAACTTGTCATGATAATGTAAAATTACTAAACAATTTGGATTAATTCCGTGATTGAATATTTCGTCTGCCAAAGGCAATAAATGTGTTTAAAAAAAAGATTATCACAGCATTTTCAGCATAAAAAGGCAATTTTTTTGCAAAAATGTATTATATTTGCGGTTTTTTTGTGTTATTACTATCTTGTCACAATGTACTATCCACCAGTAATCAGTTTGACCTGATTTAAGGTTTATTTAAGGAATTGTTTGGACTTAAAGCTGCTAAAATATAAAGAAAATAAAGGCACAGAAGATGCAAATGAGAATTTTTCTCGGTTTCGTTGTTTTATTTGCCATTTATATTTGCTAGTTGCTTAATCTATCAGGCGATGCTTGAATAAATCAGCAAACTAGTTTCTGCATGGTCTATCGACATGTAGAGATAATTTTGTGATGACAAATGGGGTAAAATGTAATATTAAAGGGGCATTCAGTGGTTTGTATAACATGATGGTATAGAATCATATAGTGAATTGGTGGCGCATATACAGGGTGGGGCTTCCGTGCACCCCCAAGACTCCCCCAAACCAACTTTTTGAACTTCCTTTCATGGTCTTAAAACATATTCAGGGTGCTACCAAGATTAATTTTGGTATTCTAGGGGGTAATTCAAGCGTCCAAAATGGCCGCCAAAATGTTAACATGTACAAAGAGCACTTAGGCTATATCAGTCAAATTGTATGATAAAAAAGTATTTTTTTTAACTATACACACAGAAAACACTATGTAAACAAATTACACAAATTATGTAAAAAATACACAATCTGTGTAAAAATAGAACTCCATAATACTATGTAAACAGTTTTTACACAAGCTTGGGTATATATTACATGTTTTATGTAAACTCTTACATAATAATTATGGAGTTCTATTTTTACATAATTTTTTACATAGTGTTTTCTGTGTGTAGGATTTATGTATTATACTACTTAAAACTCATATCTAGCATATCTGCTGTCAACATACTTTAAATCTAAGATGGTCCCCGAAATGGATGCCTTGAACGTATAAATAGCATATAACAGCGTATATTGCATCACATTCACCAATTAATATGTTCTAAACTGCTATACTATTAATGCTTCTTGATAATAATTATTATACGACTCACCATTCTGACATTTTAAATTATCACTCTCCGAAATGGCAGCCAGATGGTAAAATGTAATCTTGAATGGCCAATAAACAGCCATGTCACATTATAAATTACTATACTTAGTATATAGTTGTTTGAAATAACTAACAAATGGTCAGAACAAATTACCAAAATGGCTACCAATTGATTAAAATATGGTCATTATGGTGATAATTATGGGCTTGCAAAATCTACTTTAGTAATTGAAATATCCAAAAGGATCCTCAGTTACAATCACCACCAAGTATACATGCATGTAGATAGTTGTATGAATTCATAAATGACTATATGATCCTTAACTTACTTAATTGCTTAAATCACTTCAGTCTCATTTTAGAAACACAAAATGTAACAACAGGGGAAAAGTGTTTTCTTTCAACGGAATTCTAAAAGAAAGAAAAGCGATAGAAATATAATAACACTTTATTTACATTTTAGAGAGAATGCATTTACACCAGGATTTACATATCGTATACCCCATAATATGAACACAAAATCTGACACAAGGGGATTTTTTTTAGTTTTTACCCACATTTTTGATTTTGTGAATACCATATTATTGAGTTTGAAACTTCCGTCTTTAAATCTCATTTGAATGCATGACTCTTTGTGAATATGTACGCTTTCATTGAAAACCTAGCTACGCCACTGATGAATATTATCACTTGTACGCTCAAGGTTGTGATTTCAGCTCTAGAGAAACTTTGTTTACAGTGGAAGTATTGGTCATATTCAGCTTGTACATGAAAAATGTACCTATATGTTGATGTCAAATAGGCACTTCGTTAAATACCCTACTGATAAACAAAAAAAATCCTCATACAATTTATACCAGAGGAATTCAATGACAGGGTAATAATAAACTTAGCCAGATAAACCACCGGAGAAGGGGCAGGAGCTGATGACAGATATGTCTGGCCATACATAGACAGCTATAGTGTTTACATTATGACAGGTAATGTTTACATTATGCCAGTAAGCCCAGACCATGCTCAGACAATGTTCTGAATTCATGCCTGTGTCTTAGCAATGTCATGTATTATGTGCTGTATAAGCTAACTGTCACTGCAGACAAGAACTAGACCTATCATTTTGGGGAGGTGTCCTTGCTGACAGATATGTTACAATATTTGAGTTAGGGTGTTTAGAAATCATAACAAGTAATGGAATCATAACATCAAGTTTGACACAGTGGGACTATTGGCTGGGTAGGCGTACAAGTAAAATGTTCCATTCGTGCCCTCACAGGCACTCATGGAACAACGTTTACATGTTAACACCTTCTCTGCATCTACAATTGTGTAGATCCAATGAGATCCCCACCAGGGGTTCTTATTGGCCCCTGGTCCCACGCCACAATGCCCGGGCTTATAATCAAAGCACTTTTGGATCAATTTGCCACAATTGCATGCGTGTTGTCTTGTCTGTATTAGTCACTGCCCTTTGCAGTGGCGCATCCAACTATCATGTGGGGAATTGCATCCATTCGGCCGAATTTAGGGGTTTTACTTAGCTTAATTTCTATTCAATTTCAAGGCGTCAGTCGGGGAATCGAAACTAAATTAGTATAAAACGATTAAGATTATAAGGAACATCATTTTAGAAACCGATTTTTAATCAAACTGTACCATGGCCACAGATTTAAGTATAAGAAAACATCTTCCCGACGCCCATTCGTCATTTTAAGCTCACCCAATTTTTTCGTCAATTGCTGGAGGTCACTTAAGCCTATGTAAACAATATATAATATACTAATGTAGTATTATGTACATGTCAGTTGTATGACGCACTATACGACCCCCGGGAATGATATTAAATCCAAAGTATCACAATTGTTAACGGAATAAAGCGAGAATGTTATCTTAGGCGTCTAAGATACATCGTAGACGGCTAACCTTACACGTTCTACGTTTAACCTTACGCGAACTACGTACGAGTTATCTTAGACGTATCATCTTACACGTTTTGTGTATACTATGGCCACTCATAACCTTAGACGTATTATCTTACACGTTTTGCTGATAGGATGGCCACTCATATGTAACAGCTGTGTTCGTGAATTTGTTTTGAAATCATCAGACGCGTTGTTATGGTCTATGTAACAACCGCCAGTACGGGTTCAAGATAACCCTACACTGAAAACATTACTTTGCCATTTGACAAAAACAAATTTGTCATGCAGACTGTCTTATATGACAAATTAAATATTTGTCTTTCCAACTAAATAATTTGTCATGCAGCATGAAATGACAAAATATAATTTGTCATGAAAAGGTATCTTATTTGACAAATTGAAAAAATAATTTGTAATGCAACATAATTAATTTGTATTGCAACAAAATGTATTTGTCATGCTAGCAGTGTAATTTGTCATGTGACAAACATTAATTTGTCATGCTGCAGTGTAATTTGTCATGTGACAAACATCAATTTGTCTTGCTAGCAGTGTAATTTGTCATGGGACAAACATTAATTTGTCATGCTGCAGTGTAATTTGTCATGTGACAAACATTAATTTGTCATGATAGCAGTGTAATTTGTCATGTGACAAACATTAATTTGTCATGCTGCAGTGTAATTTGTCATGTGACAAACATTAATTTGTCATGATAGCAGTGTAATTTGTCATTTGAAAAACATTAAATTTTCACATTGTTTACATCGTTTTTACATCGTATTTTAAGGTGTGTAACTGATTATTGTAATTTTTCTTGTATGTAAAATAGAGTGTATGAAATATAAATCATGCAGGGCGCGGCGCCCGGCCGAGATGTTTTATGTTACATGGCTGTATATGTGCTGTGCTATGCTGTACCTATAGTATGCTGAGATGGTCTGCCAGTATAACTACAACTTCAGCATCCCGATAAGCTTATACATTGCAGACTATCTCATCAGACAAGGTAAACAGCACACCACAACATAAAACCATGTAACATAAATCATCTCGGCCGGCGCCCTAAATGATTCATCTTTCATGCACTATATTTTACAAACCATAAGCAAAATTATATACAATAATCAGTTACAATACCTTAAAATACGATATAAATAATGTTACTTCTGCCTGCTGGCCGCCGGCTCACAATTACAATGGCGGCCACGAGGAAAGAAATGCGAATCCTGCAAGACATCGCAGGAAACCCCGCAAACCGTGGTTGTATTGCAAACTTGTATCGTTTATTGCATTTTAATTCGTACTGCTCAAATTCAGTTGTCATGCAATTTGTAATGCAAGCAATACCTCGGTACTTCTAGTCTAACTGACGATGTTTATTTGTCAAGTAAGCAATGGTAGGGTTGTCAAATCAATCGAATTAGTTTTGCATTGTTTTTAATTTGTATCGCAATTCCAATGATTCGTATCATATCTTGTTTGATTCGTTGGCCACAGTAACAGAATCGTAACGTGACAAGTTTCCTGCTTTACAATTTTTATTTATCCGTTTGACTAATTTTCATCAACAAATGACGAAATAATATTTTCAGTGTATTGTCGGTAAATTGATTTATTAAATCCTACATTCCGTATCCGAATTCTATTGTTTGTGGCGGTATGACCTTCAAAGGTCAGGTAAGCTTATTTCCCAAAATAATGGCTCCCATGTATTCAACACATGGGGAATACAACATTTCATCCAAATACATGTCGTCCAATGGTCTTAACTCCAAACTTATTTTGTCTAATCAAGTTTTGTCTAATTCGTATTACGTTACTTTGTCCATAATATTATCGGCGAAACCATGATTAGTCAAAAAAACAAAACAAAATTGTCCACATTTTTTTTCTTCAATTGATTTTGGTCCAACGTTTCTTTGTCTAAATGATTTGTGTATGTTTTGATGATGTTAAAATCGACATTTAGAGATAAAAGACCCCGAGAGATATATTTTGATGAGACGGGTCACATGTCATCACTATCGCGTGATAACATATGCGAACGTTGAACATCAAGGTCTAAACGAAAACGTATATGTCCATTATTATACACATTCAAAAAGTTTCGTTCTATTGTATGAGATGGCACAGCGTATTGCATATATAGTGATACGATTTGAATGGTCTTGAATGTAATGTGTATGGAAATTGATGGCTTCAAATCAAAACATGTTTTTGTATTCATAACCTTATAATAAATATGCATGTCAGGTGCGTCTGAAGGAGATGCCATTAATTATTGCATTTGCGTTAGTACGTTAGTATGACCTAAATCTTGCTCACCAGATGCAAACAGATTGAAGCCAACTAAGTTACACACTGTCGAATAACTGTCACTGGTCGAATACGCGATTTCAAACAAATGTGTGACATCCGTTCGAGAGCTGATGGTGAGTCACATTTCTTGAAGCGAAGTTGTGCGTACTGTGCTTGAGTTCAACGGCATCTTGGTGGACTATTGATGGCTACGTGTAATGATAAAACGCATCCATCGCATGTACATTAAAGTTAAATGTTTATCATTTCAATAGTGTTCTCTAAGCATTCCCTTATTAGTCTTATTCGTTCCATCTTTATCTGACTTACATTATTATAGCCGCCATGCATATATATATATAGACTGAAGCATGGCCCATTTTGCCTAATTCGAGTATAATCAGATTTCAGGAACACAATATGGTGGCATTTTACCAGTATCGAGCGATACTGCCAAATTCCATGTGCCAGTATGGTGCGATACTGGTGTTTGGCCAAACACTGTATACATGTATTATCAGTCTCGTCGTGTATACTATACGCTTTATTCCGTCATGGTATCAAATGTTGTTTACGGTAAATAATATCGCAACCGGACCTAAAGTACACTTTTCCAAGTTTAGAATCGTTTAATATCAAAACCAAGGTTTGAAAAAGCGCTGGAAAAAAATGTAAAAATGCCAGTATCGGTTGATGCTTGTACTATTTTACTGTTACAGTATCGGTCGATACTGGAACACCAAATTGTGTTCCAGTATCGCTCGATTGTTTATGTTCGATTGTTTATGTTCCATGATTGGGTGATACTGGTACACATGGTACCAGTGATATTTGTCCCAGTATTGAACGATACTATAGTACGTAATTATGTTCCATTATTCCCCACTACGGGAACATTTTATAATGTGCCAGTATCGACCGATAATGGAACACTGACTTAGTATGAGTATCGGACGATCCTAGTACAGTCCCGAATCTGGGACCTAAAAACACTTTTTCGAAGCGCTGAAATATATAGAACATCTATTATTTCAAGAATGAATAGTTAGTGCCTTGTAAGATAAACAAGGATGAAATCTTTTTGTGGCGTATGTACCACAAACCACAACATCACGTGAATAACCTTTTTACCCTTGCGGATAACAGACAAATCTGGTGCAGATTTCAATTTCACAGTGTTACTTTGTAGCTCTTTGTATTACAATTCATGTTGACACAGTTATATGGTGGAACTGGATGTACCCGGGGACCTGCCAAAAGGATCGTAATAAGGCATATCGTTGGTAAGTTAGTGAAATTTAGTAGTAAATATGAAAATAGTAATATTTTTATTTGAGGTTTATTATTCCCTGCGAATATGTAGTCATACAAAAACGATGATGTATACAGGATAAGACGAGCAAAAGAATTATATAACAGAAACAGCAATCTGTGTTAAGCTACATGTTATTACTGTATTAATTTATCAAAGATTGAAAACTTCAATAGTTTGTGTTTTTAAAACAACTCATGTTGTGTTTTTATTAAGTACAGCAATTTTGTCGTGGATTTTGAATTCCCTGAAGGATGAAACAGGAAGGCATACTTTTCACATGAAATCAGTGATATTGTGAAACCGGAACCTACATATAATTATTTTGCCTCATTCTATATACCAATTCGTTGCTAACTCAATGATAGAGTTAGAGTGAATTAAGAGTGAAAATATAAACTGTCGTGTTAACACGACAGTTTATTTTCACTCTAAAACCATGATTTTTAAGTAATTAGGAATCGTATCGCCCTGTAACTTGGAATGTATGTACGATTTATGATCAGAAATGTAAATCTGCAAGAAAATCTGCTTTCAATTTTTTTTTCGATGTTGAGGGCGTTCCCTGGAAAGATCACATAATATACCTTTAAGGGCCTTAAACTGTAGACTCTTTGTTCCTATTGATTCCAGAAGAAAACTAATTCGGACAATGATGCTCTGTGATGACATCTATTTGCAATTCTAGAGTGTAGTAGTAGTTCAGCAGGGAAAACAAAGGCTCCATTCGTATCTAACAGCGAGCCGTGTAGTTTCATTGCTGAGATGTGTACCAGGGCCCATTCATGAATGTACAGGCTGTCCCAAAATGATTAGTACCCATCGATGCCCAAAGTTCATTAATTTGTTTCATCACCAAAATCAATGAAATAAGATAAGTTATTTTTTCATCATATGTAATATACTGTACCCCTTTATTAGAATTTTAGATCATGAATATCGGACTTATGTAACTGGAGTTACACTCAATTGTGTAAGACATGGTGATTTCACCTTTTTGGCAAAGTGCAAAAAAATGTGTGTGTACACGGCTTGTTTGAAAGAAACTAACGCATTATCTTAATCTCTTGTCCTCTAATATCTTTGGTTCCTTTCTATTTTAAACTGTTGTTATATTATATGGTTGTTCAAATCATTCATAATTATTCATTTTGATTCAATTTGAAGAGTAAAAATGGATCGTCACGCATGAGCGACCACAAGCTTTGTTTCTATATGAGCTAGTTTTGAGGCTAAACTTGAGGGACATTTGAATAGGTAAAGACGTGGTCATGGGTAATTAGCAGTGGATTAGACTTCTTTTTCATATCGGGATTGCAATTTCTTACAAACTTGGTAAAAATGATATAATCCCTTTCTGTTTAACCTCACCAAATCCATTCTCCATGTCGAAGTCCCTTAACACTTGTCACATAAAACAATGCATGTGGTGACCAACTTCTTTTACCCTTGAAATTGAATTAAAGTGAAGAATTATTAATGATTTGAACAACCATAACAAATAACAGTTTTACAACAGAAAGAAACACAAGATTATGTTAGTAGACAAGAGATTATGATAATATAAATGGGTGGTTTTTTCAAACACACACATTGTTTTAGCAATTTGTCAACAGATTAAGCATAATTATTGGTATCAACCTTCAAATTGAACGCTTTCATTGCAAATTACATTGTAATTGTTATATGAGGTGTATTAATGTCATATTACCAGAAAATGTCATTTTCTCTATAAATGCAATAACAACAATATTGTATTGTTTTCCAGGAATCCATGTAGCTACACTACAAGTAATACAATGGAAAGGTCGAAGTTATTTGCGTGGCTTTTTATTTCATGTTTGGGACGCATATGTCTGTCACACGCAAGAATTGCCGAAAGTAACGGCGTTAGATATGAACCCGGAATTTCAACCCCTAATGTAAGTAATGTAATTTAAAATCATACAAACTGCTCAAAAAAGTTCGGACATTTTGTTTTCAATCGCTAATTATTTCACATAAATAAAAGACTGATGTGTTCCACTTTCCAACGATACCAATTCGTAGCAATTACCTGTTTCTGTGCTTAGCTACCTGCTGTGAATGTAGGGAGGTCTCATTCAAAATGTGCCAAATTTACAACTATGTTGTGCTCAAAAGAACAACTTTGTCATCTGTTCAATGAAGTGTTACATCGAGAGCTACAGTGTAAGAACGTTGTGTAAAACTTGTTAACAAATGCTTTACTTTAAGATCCTGCTCAAACGAATGTTTGAATACGCAAGGCTTGTTTAACATGTTAAGGGGGTCCGGGGTGTGGACTCTCAGGTACAGCCTCCATAAAACTGCCGTAACTTCTTCAATATTCATCTAATATTTATATAAGTTACAGTTTTTTACAGAAAAAGGTTCAATGAATCCAACCATGATAATGAAATTGACCATTTGGGAGAAAATTATTAAAAAAAAGAATTCAAAATGACTTTTGGTTATATCTATTGAACCATACACCCGATTCATCTCCAGTAAAAAACTTTTTTGTTGTACTCTAAGCAGCTCTGTCTTATTCTTCAATATCAAGATTTGTTTGCTAGCCATAGAAACATCCTTAAGCATAGTTTAATATAGATGATGTCACAATTGTTAACATTTGAGATGCCCTTTGTTGTTTTGAGATAAAATACAACAAACTCTGGCGGGCAATCTGGCAAGCAAATTCTTATCAAAATTGTATTTGAACATGCTTAGAAATGCTATAATAAGATGTCAGATTTCAACAACTATTAAGACACAAATGTGTTTTACAAATAACTTCTGTATACTAATTCAGGCTTTCATATATTTTAAGGAACGAATCAAGAGACAAGCCAACACGGAGCCATGTACAGGTGTTTGTTGTCCTAGTTCATCGAGTGGTACAACTGCAACGGAAGCATTAGCAGAACAAGATCAACAAGGCAAGTAAACTGCAGAAAACTATAAACCTATTTTTACCCCATTTACGTCTATGATACTTAAAGGAGAACGGTGCTATTCATGAAACCAAGCATTATATTGTAGGAAAATAATTATATAATGTATATTGAACAGTTTTATTGAATAGAGAACTATAATATTCAATCAAATGAATTTAAAATGCGCATCCCCAACCTGTGATTATTTCAAATTCGCGACCAGTTGAGTGTCGAAAGTGTTAATGGGATAGCCATACCCAATATTGTGACGTCATCGTTACGAAAACAGCCTCATCAACAACAGGTTGCACGTGATCACGCGAGAAATCCATGCATCAATCGAAAATATCAATACATAAAAACAGAGATGTGGAAATCTCGTAACTGTTTCGTCATACAGGTGCTTTTTTACTAAAGCCGATTTTGTTTTAACATGGCACTTTAAAAAACTTTAAACCACGGATGTGGTCTGTGTATAGTAATAATGCTACATATCTGAGCGCTAAAGTTCCATGGCAAGGATGTCCATTCATTTAGCGTCAATACCAAGATTTGACGTATTTGTAAATTTACAGAGGTAAAATTCATTGAAACCAGTAAATAATCTTGCTCACTTGTATGTCTTAAATTGTTGGTACCGACAGGATTTCAAATTAGCTAACACATTAGCACCTGCTCAGGAACTTTATTCTTTAGGTTTATATAGATATCAAAAGCTCCTTTTGATGCTAATTGATAAGTTCTTTGGAATTAAGAGATATATTTCAAAGATAGCACGTGTGGTCTAGAAGATAACGCGCGTAATGGAAGATTCATAATACAAAGGTTGTGAATTCTAAACCCGCTACGGCCAATGTGATTGTATCTCTGGGCAAGATCCTTTAAAAGGCGTGTTTACAAATAATTTCTTATCCGGGACACGAGTTAATACGGGTTATATTTGGATTGAGAAACCCGTTCAAACTATCGCGCTTGATCATGGCGAAACTCTATCCACATACACAATTGAGCATTAGTCACCTGGAAGTTAAGGTTCAAATACCAATGGCGCATCGCAATAACAATACAAAACTCCTCTTCGGATAAAATATCACCGACAAAATAAGCGCGAACATAAAAGCCGGTGAAAGTTGAAGGGAATGTGGCGGAATATGCAGCAAGTTATAATAGGCCAATAGCAGCTACTGATGATTTCTCTGATGTTAGCTTATATTATTCGATGTCCAAAGATTGCTTACGTCCGGTTATCCGGATATTCACACTACGATCGATGCGGGTAATATCCGGATTGTATGTGGATTGAAACCTTTTCCATGTTTCAACACTTTAATCCGCATCATACTATAGATTCAATTCATGTTCACACTAGGCTTTTTTATCCGGACATTCCAGGGTTGTATCCAGGAGGTTGGGAAAACTTGCTCTAATATTAGTCTCTATTGCCTCGTCGACCCAAGCGATATTTAGGGAGCTGTTAGAGCTTGTTAGGGAATACCACAACTTATAAAGTAGCCGCTTAGTGAAGCGACAGGGTTCTGATAATTAAAATTGCAACATTAATCATAATCATGATTAATATTTGGCCAAACAGCGCGTTTTATTAGTGTTGATATTATTATTACCATTAACATGATTAATAATTATTTATTGTTCAGTCTTAAGTAATCGTTTTGAAGGATGTTTTAATTTCAATTTCAATCCATTTACAGCTATGTGTGCATTTGGCATTAATGGAAACACCTTCCTACGAGGAAGAGACGGCAGAGACGGACGTGACGGTGTAGCAGGATCCGATGGACAAGGTTTGTGCATAGAGAGCGGAGCTTACTCGTAAGCTGTAGGATTTATTTGGGTTTGTGGATCAACTGCGCCCTCAACAAGTCGCACTGTAATTCAAACCATTGTATATTACAGAACACTTCCATTGCATATAACGTAACGTTAGACCAAGGCATTGGACGTACGTCTAACAAATTGCATTTTCTTTCATTAACATTTTTAAATGTTAATGAAAGAAAATGCAATTTGCAATTCTTAAAATGCAATTTGCAATTCTTAAAAGCAATTTGCAATTCTTAAATGCAATTCTTAAAAGAGGTCCCTTAAGAAACTCAATATTGGGAGTTTTTTGGGACCCTTATTTTTCATTGTTTTTAGGGATCACGTCAAAACTCGACGCCAGGCAACCGCCGGTTACGACCGGTTCCGCCCGGTTCTCACAAAACGTGTCGTCTGTTATAATATACACACATAATGAGGTCAAATAGTTACACTCTGGTGAACAATACCGGTTGATAGTGCCTCGTCACACGCGTGAGCAATAAAACTTGAAGTAATGGGCTCAGTTGACAACCAGTACAATACAGCTATTGATTTTCGCTGGGGTTGGCTTTTGCAATCTGTTTATAGCTCAATTAACTTTTTAAAATCAATACCGAAAGTCTATGAATGGTTTTTTTTATAGAACGATTATAGAGAGAGCTATTATGACCGCAAAGTAACAGATTGATAGTGTAAATTGGTCCGGTTACAGCATTAAGTCCACTGGCGGTTGTTCAGTGTTGCATGCGCGAATATTCATATAAACATTTGACCTGAAAGAACGGGCGGTCGAGTTTTGACGTCTTCCCTTAGGTGTGACATGTTTACATTATCAGTGATGTTTAAACTGACACGGTTTCTATATTGTTTGTCGCACAATCATTTTGTTGGTGTCATTGTAAAGTAAATGAGTATTTTATACTTTCTATCGGCAAAGAAAAGTGTCAATCGATAGTAATTAGTTAACAAATTGGTGATTGAGGAGGAGGCTAGGGAGCCAGGGTCGTATGAGGGTACTGTGAAATACGTCCTTTGTATCAGTTTTGGAAAATGTATAATTGGCAGTTTATTGTTAATGTTTAAAGGCATATTATGTTGTGATATTTTCCATGGGGCGCCCTATATTCATGATTTTTTTTAGAAAGTAGATTTTCTTGCAGATTTACATATTCTGAGTAAAAGAGCGATACGATTCCTTATTACTTCAAAATCATGGTTTAAAGAGTGAAAATAAACTGTCCTGCTAGAAGGAAAGTTTATTTTTCACTCTAAATAAATAAGTAATTAGGAATCGTATAAATTTGCTGTTTTGTTGTAAATAATTGATTTTTGATAAATAATCGCTTCATAATAAGTATTTCCATCCGCACCCAGTGCCATAACAAATTTGACTAAATTACCACTTATTCCACGAGTGAAATAATTACATATTGAACTTAATATTTTGTTTAATATGTATAATTTGCAGTATATTATTAATGTTATATTTACTTGGTAAGTATAATACTAGTAGGCTTGTATGTTAATTAATGCTTAAATTTTGACCATCCTGTATAATACTTAATTAGAGAATAAAGGTATTGTTTTTAGACCGTACCCGTGTTATATTGTCTGACATAAAGGCGGACGATAGTATTATTTCAAGTAGAACAACGACGCAGTGGAGTTGTTCTACGCAATAAATAATACTATCGAACGCATTTATGTCAGATAATATAACACGGGTACGGCCTAAAAACAATACCTTCATTCTCATTCTTAAACAATCATACTTTAGACATTTATCAAAGAAATAAGTACATTTTATTGTCCACATTTGACAACTTTTGACCATGCTAGGATCGAATAACCCACAAACATTCCATCCAATCCCATGCGATGAGCACACCATGCGTTAGCGTCGCGGCGCCGGCATAAGCGCAGGAAAGGCGCCAAAGACGCACTGCAGAAGTGCGCGTTATGAAGCTGCGCATTGTGAATGTCGGACGCACTTGTAAAACGTAAGCCCCACCTTCCCGTGTTCAATTGTCTCATCTAAACATGCTAAATGTCGCCGATTTCTCTGAGAACCAATGTGATTGCTTTAAACTCTCTCAGCTGTTTAAAAATACCCTTTGAAACTAAAGACAACGGTATCAAGGCATTTTTACACTTATGTGAACTTCTAAAATAGCCAACTTTAATAATCGAATATCATGTTCAAAGTCAGAAAATTGCAAGTAAAATATGTTGCATTTTAGTTGCATTTATTCAGTTTAGGCCTACGCTTTATATCAAACCCTGTATAAAGACCTTAACATTGAAACAAAAAATGAGATTTTATATTTTATATGCTTTCAGAAAATGTATATACTATTCCCATATTCACATTTTTACTCTTAAAAGCTATAAATGTTTGAAGCATTCAACTTCAGCATGTGTTACAGAACGGGGTCCCAACTCATGAACTATTATCATGATTATGTTATTTTATACAATGGTGGATGTTTGTTTTTGTTGTTTTTCAACCTATGAAATTAATCAATTTATAGACGCTTATAGTCGACCTCGTAGACCTTAGGCCTACACTTATGAAATATGCATGGATCAGCGATAAATTCTTTACATTTGTACACAAATAATCGCAAATCGATTTTGTAAATGGCACTTACAATGTAATTTTGATACAAATGTATATGTAATAAAAACATATTTTGATTTATTGTAAGAAATTAAACTTATATTATAAATTATCTTCTTTTGAGATGGCTTACGTGGTGAGACTGGGTCACCAGGCGTGGGTGAGAAAGGTGACAGAGGTGACACCGGCGCACCTGGACAAGACATACCACATCCTGGAAATGTCGGGACTTCGTATGTCCGATGGGGACGACGAACGTGTCCGTCAACTGGCAACTTAGTTTACGAAGGTAATTTGCGGTTGCAGCCGGTTTCTATTGTTCTAAACAATGACATGCGGTCCAACCTAGCGGAACCGCACGGAACCGGCGGTTGCCGCGCGGTCAAGTTTTGATGTGCTCCCTAACTCACGGTGAACCATTACACCTTCAAGCATTACTTGCTATAATGAAGTAATACACATTATTTTAGCTATGATTTTCTTTTAAAACAACTATTTGACTTATTTGCAATGATACACTCGATTTCTTCCAATATTTTTTTTTTAATCTTTTATTTCCCACTTATTATATATATTAAAAATTGAATTAATGTAACAACGCTATATGGGTAATGAACATACTAAAATACTTATCCCATATCATGAGAGGAATAATGGAACGTTGTATTAAGGCAAATCAGACGCTGTTGAAATAAGGTCTCATCTTCAAATCATATCTACTGATGTAATACCTATGGATGATATTGTTTTCGTAAATGTTTAAAATACACCATAACGTTTTTATTCATGTTTGCATTCTTACAGGACTTGCGGCAAGCGGCTATTTTGATCATATTGGCGGTGGATCTAGTTTCCTCTGTCTTCCCTACGATCCTGAGTACCTACAAGTACATCCTGGTGAACAAGGACGGGCTACAATTTATTCTACTGAATATGAAATGGATGATTTCCCGCCTCTCACGGGTTTGCAGGATCACGAGGTTTCCTGTGCTGTCTGCAGGGTCTCTCGTCGAGGAACTATGCTAATGATTCCCGCCAAAACCCAGTGTCCCAGTGATTGGACAGAGGAGTATCAGGGATATCTGATGACGGCACATTACAATCATAAAGGTCCAAAGGAATACCTCTGTGTTGATGAGCATCCAGAGCCAACCTCCAATTCTAACACTGCTAATCAGAACGGTGCTCTTTTGTACCCTGTCGAGGCGCGGTGTAGTCCTGGAAACTTGCCTTGTCGTCCGTATATTAGTGGAGACGAGTTGGCGTGTGTTGTATGTACCTTTTAAAAGCAAGTTATAATGACGGTTGGATATCTATAATGAATTTTATAGTTACAAATATTTCAGCATGCCACCACTCACACAAAGAGTCATGTACAAATACTATTACAACGAAATGTAAGCATAAACTGAAGATATGACCACTATGGTCACGCGTTATGAACTCGCCTCCCAATAGGGTGGTGCTGTTACATTTTTCAGTTTCATACTGTCATTTTCCTCAAATATTTTTAAAATTACAAAAGCTATCTCATTTTAAAGGCCTAATAACAAGCTATCTGACTGCAAAATGGCATTAGTATAGCTAATACAGAAAGGGAGATACAGCTGTTTGATATTTGGGGACCAGTGGTGGTGCTGGAAGGGGTGCCGCCGGAAGGGGTGCCGCCTGTACAAACTCATTGGGGATAATCTCATGTTTTGTTCTTTTTACAATAACTAGTCATCCCCTAATGTTACAAACACCATTTTGGTCCCATTTTAAAGTATATTTAGTAGCCTTTAAATATGTGGTTTAACAGACTTGTCAACTATTTGTAACAACTAATTAATTATAGATAAGACCATGATCATCAGCTTTCTTCCTATTCGCTACACAGTCAACATGAATAATCAGCCTCAATTTACCGGATTTATAAAAATGACTATAACAGAAAAGGTTTTCAACTTATGACAGCAAAAGTATACATTTTTGGAAAGCTTGTAACTAGAGGAATTCAGAAATGCAGTTTATATCAGGGAAGGGTTCATCCTTAAACAAATATTTCTGACAATTCTAAAAATATATAAAATAAAAATTGGAGATATTCACTAGCCGGTATAATTACCATACAGACGTAGTAACTTTGACAACTCTAATGGGTAATTTCATGAGGAATTCAAATATGTAAAGTAAATAATGATAGTAGTAGGTATAAAAAATATATGGATCTCAAATTAAAAATTCATCATACCATTTTAGTTCAAGCAAATATAAATGCGTAAAGTTAAAATCATGTCGCGAAGCCAAAATCCGTGTGTAACGCGAAAGGAGGCGAGCTTAAAACACATGACCCTACACATCCTTTAGGTTATTCTAACAATCAAATTATTTCAATTAGGAAGGAAGGCGTACACAATAGGAGCAGGGCGTTATTTGAAATGGGTTTATTCAGTAGGAGAGGGCGTACCTCAAAGTAATCAAGACCATGAAATACTGTTCTAAATTACCTAATTTACACATGGTAATTAACTATGACATGTATGATATACAGGGTGAGTCAAAAAAAAAGTTTACTCAACTTCAGCGATTTTTTTTAGAAAAAAGTGTTCGTTTGTTTTCAAAACAATTTACTACGCTATAAAGACAAATTAATTAGCTTTAATATGAATTTTATCTGGTTTAGATTGGTTCAGGGAAACTTATTTTACGCTGTTTTGAATGAAAGTGACCAATTTAACGTCCGAACCCGGTTCCAGATCTTGACCATTATATTTCATAAGATACGACCAATAACAAATTACAATACCGACAGCGAAAGGATCAATTCCTTTGTTATGAAATGATTTAAGTGTGGTAATTGTGTCATAAATAGGCCTTAAAGCTGTCTATTGTCCCTCAGTGCAACCATCCTAAGCACACTCTCAAAGATCAGGAGAAAGACCAAACAAGATGCTGGATTATCAAGTGGGTTTCTATTCATTAACAGGAATACATTTTACATGTAGAGAGAGAAAGAGAGGGATAGACTATTACTTACTAGTCTTACTGTGGACATTGACAATTTTTGATTGGTTCAAGGATAATGTTTACTTAATCGGACATATTTACGAAAAATAAGTGCAATATTATGTTTATTGATTTTATCAAAATAATATATCGTTTATTATTCACATTATCAGATAGTCACTGGTGACAATTTTATTCAATATCCTCATCTAGTTTTATCATATTTATGAATATCCCTTGCGGACTATATAACCCTTGCAATTATTATTTATTAACTGACAGTGGTGATACGATGTAATCCATATTTCATGTTTTATTCTATTAGGAGACAATTTTGAACAAGTCTATTGTCTACTTAATTCTTTTAATAAACAAGATGTGTAATACTTTACATCATAATCCTAGTAAACATTAAAGCTCGTTAAGCTTGAAATTAAAAACCGTGTTTTTGGTGAAAAACAGCTCCTGTACAGAAATAGTCATATTTACTTAACGTTGTCATCAAATAGCGTGATTTTTTTTCCAGATGATAGCAAAGAAATGGCGCAATCACTTAAAGTTTTGTTTGCCTTGATTTTGTGGTCAGAAATATTTTTTTCTATTTTTTTAATTAGGTTAAACTTTTTTTTGACTCACCCTGTATCTTTACAAGTATACATGTATGATGTTATTACATTTTGTATCACGTATTAAAATAACTCATGATATGAACCGTTCAAAAACACTTAATTTAATTACAATTAATGTTCGTGGATTGAGAAAGAAAAAGAAACGTGATTCAACATTCAAATGGTTAAAAAAGCAAAAATGTGATATCATCTTTATCCAAGAAGCATATTGTATTGAAAAAGATGTAATCCAATGGAAACGTGAATGGGATGGAGAACTATATGCTCTCTGTATAGTGTACATAGTAAAGGTTTGCTCACTCTTATTTCTCCGCAGTGTCAGGTTAAAATACACGATGTAATAAAAATAAATCATAGATATATGTGTGTCAAAATAGAAATTGAAAATGAACGATATAACCTGTGGAATATTTATGGTCCAAACGACGAAGAGAAGTGCATTTTTCTTTCATGTTTGGAAAATTTGATTGATGATCAATGTTCTGAAGGTTATAATATATTGGGTGGAGATTTTAATATCGATTTAGATAAAACATGTAAAAGCAAATCACAAAGATCATTGAAAGATTTGTTAAATAACTATAATATATGTGATGCGTGGAGAGAAAAAACATGCACGAGAAAAAAGGTTTACTTGGCAAAGAATCAATCCTAAATGTAAATCTACTTTAGATTATTGGTTTGTGCCAATACTGTTAGAAAATACTATATCAAATTGTCAAATAATTACAGCACCTTGTACAGACCATTTAGCGGTCAAATTAAATATTAACACCGGAAATATGAAAAAGGTAAAGGATTTTGGAAGTTCAACAACAGTTTGCTACAAGATGCTGAATACACAACTGCTCTAACTAATATGTTTGATAAGGTGCATGCCGAATATAAAGATATCCTTGATAATAGAATGTTATGGGACTATATAAAAAATCAAATACGAACATTTACCATTTCATACTGTTCATGTAAAAACAAGAAAGGCGGCATTATTAATGATCTAGAAAAAAGTTAAATGATATCAAAATAGAGTTAACTCAAAATGACTCCAAAGAATATCATATCAAATATGCTCGAGCAAAACTAAATTTAAAACTGGCCTGGCAAAATGTAACGAATGGAGCAAAAATAAGATCGAAAAAAGATGGATACAGGAAGGGGAAAAGAATACTAAATATTTTTTAAATTTAGAGAAAAGGAATGTGGTGTCTAAAACAATAACGAGCTTGATAAGAAAAGATGGAAGCATCATAACAGATGATGATGAATTACTTCAAGAACAGGTAGAATATTACAAACAATTATATAAGAAAGACAAAGATATTGATCCAATGGTGTATAATAATTTTAAATCTACATTTAATGTGAACAAACTGAATAATGAAGAAAAAAATCAATGTGAAGGAAAACTCACGGTTGATGAATGCGAAAATGCTGTGAAAGAAATGCAAAATAATACTAGAGCGGTTCTCGGTTTTCGCGGTTCTCGGCTTTCGCGGTTCTCGGCTTTCGCGGTTTTCGGGTTTATGGTTTGAGATTTTGAACAAAACCTGACTGGGTCCTGTTAGTGAATAGTTTTGGTTGGTGTCATAGTATTATACGTGGAAGAATGAATGATATTGGAGTTAAATTGTTTTGAAATTATTCATCTAAATGCTATCTTTGAGGATTATTAAATAAGTGTTTACCTGTTACCTCATAAATTTGCGATTATACAAGCCAATTGATGACATTTTGGATGATTGAAGTTATAAATGTCATCTATAAAATCATAGCAGATCGGTCTGAATACTCATTGTACTTTTTGGGATATGCAGTAAAAACTAAACTTCCATTTAGTGTGACGGAAACGGGTAAAAACAGCCAAATGTTTCTTAAGTGCTATCTATTTGGCCAATTCTAAAAACAAAAATGTACCTATTGGTCAATTACATTGCAATCATGGTAAGTTTGAAATATGTCTTGAACAGGCTTTAAACAATACAAGCGAATGATTTCTTGGTGGAAAACGCCTTCTAATTAGCCAGAACCAGACCAGGACAACCATCAAGTGTAACCCTACCCTAGAAAATCACTGCAAAAGTCATATTTGCTTGTAATAGTAACTAAGAGGTCTTCATTATACAGGACTAAATGGATATATTTGAAGTTTCTCGAAGATATATTTTCTATCACTGTCTACCTGATTAACTATTCTAAATATAAATAAGTATTGTAGCATATAAGGAAAAAATAGTATAAGTTAACATTGGAGGCATCAATTGGGCTTGCTATGTACCAACAAACTTTTGACTGAATATTAGTTTTTTAGTATGCTAAATAAAGGCGTTTAAAAGAGATTTATAATCATGACAAATGTAGTGGTGCTGATATTCATATTAGCGATGTTATGAGTGTGGAGGTAGAACTTTTGTTGTTTGAATGGACAAGAAATAATGGGACAATATCTGTAGGATATAAACAAAGTGTATGATGTTCTTTTGCCGAGCAATGTTTATTATGCACACATACAACATTTTTACTAGTGAAATATTTGTATTTTTTGCATTAAAAATGACATTGCAAGGATATATCAACTCTGTGATTAGTATGGAGTGCTATAGTTTATTTAGTTCCAAATTGGCGAAAACTGTTTACCTAAGTGAATGAATTCGGAAGAGTATGCTTTCTAACGCTTGCATCTTTTTTGTCTTGTTTCCAAAAAGCGTTCTTATAGTCTAGAATTACTTGTTTGTGCGGATTGATAATAGTCAAATATATCTTGCTCTGTTGGAACTAATTAAACTATAGCTTATAAACATATTCTAAATTATTCTGTTTACATGAACAATATTGCAATTGAAGACAATTTTTATACTACAAGTAAAACAACTGATGAAGGTATATTATGTGATCTTTCCAGGGAATGCCCTTAACATCGAAAACAAAAAATGAAAGATTTTTTTCTTGGGGATTTACATTTCTGATCATAAATTGTACATACATGCCAAGTTACTCGAGTACTCGAGTGTTTTTGTCTTCAAGGATATCTTACATTTCTTTTGATACTGCCTGGGGTACTCGGATTTGGTTTGGTCGGGGGTGTGCCGCTGGAGATTCAAAACCCATACCCATTTTTAGGGGTGATTTTGGAAAAATCGGTACCCATTTTTAGGGGTTCTGCTTCATTTTAGACCAAATTTTCGCATTCGCGAAAATAGACCAATTTTTCGCAATTTTTCGAGAAAATAGACCTAATTTTTGCAAATTTTCGCGAAAATAGAAAAAAAATCGCGAAAATAGACCCATTTGTAATAAGTGACCCCATTCTTAGGGATTTCCAGCACAAAATCATACCCCATGTTTAGGGATTTTGTGCCCAAAAAGCTACCCATTAGAGCGGCACACCCCCGTATACCGTCTTGGGTGAGTACCCCCCCCCCCCCCGGACACTAATAAAAGCTTCCGGCCTCTCATTTTCCCTCACCTCTCCTCCCCTCCTCCTCCCCCTTCTTCCCTCCCCTCCCCAGGCCCGTCAGATGGGGGGCGACGGTTGCGTTCGCCCCCCCCCCCTTTGAATTTTTTTTTTTTTTTTTTCAAAGTAAAAATTGCTTTTTTCTTAGTTTCAAATATCAATGACAGTAAAACTACTCATAAAACATTGACTACAGTGCTTTTTGGACTGCGAAATTTTGTGTCCGTGCGAAATTTTTTGACTTCTACCCCCCCCCCCCCCCCCCCCCCACACTTACGTGAAATTCACGAGGTGACTGACTTGGAAAAAAATTGGGGCAACCTTTTACGAAAACTTTAGGTGAAAACGCCCCCCCCCCCCCCCCCCTTGGGCAAAAGTGTCTTACGGGGATGCTCCCCTCCCCTCCCCTCTTCTTTTTTACCCTCTGGGGACCCGGGGGTTGGGCCCCCTAGCGCCCCTCCCCCCAATGGGCACGCGCCTGAATAGGCATTTCATTGCTACCGAATAAACCCTACATCTTCTTAGGCCTACAATGCTCACTCAATTTAGTTATTTTACTTTATATTTACACTTTGTCCCACACATCAATCGTATTGGTTGATTCTCCCATGAAACCATCAGTAGCGGATACAGGGAAAGTAAATATACTAGGCATTACTACCATCTGAAACAGTTTCCAACATTCGCCGTTTATCATATAAAATGTCATGATTCGACTAAAGCTTCCGGCCTCTCTTTTTCCCTCACCTCTCCTCCCCTCCTCCTCCCCCTTCTTCCCTCCCCTCCCCAGGCCCGTCAGATGGGGGGGCGACGGTTGCGTTCGCCCCCCCCCCCCCCCCCTTTGAATTTTTTGTTTTTTTGTTTGTTTTTTTTTCAAAGTAAAAATTGCTTTTTTCTTAGTTTCAAATATCAATGATAGTAAAACTACTCATAAAATATTGACTACAGTGCTTTTTGGACTGCGAAATTTTGTGTCCATGCGAAAATTTTCGCACGTGCGAATTTTTTTAACGTGCGAACATTTTTGACTTCTACCCCCCCCCCCCCCCCCACACTTACATGAAATTCACGAGGTGACTGACTTGGAAAAAAATTGGGGCAACCTTTTACGAAAATTTTAGGTGAAAACGCCCCCCCCCCCCCCCCCCCCCTTGGGCAAAAGTGTCTTACGGGGATGCTCCCCTCCCCTCCCCTCTTCTTTTTTTACCCTCTGGGGACTCGGGGGTTGGGCCCCCTAGCGCCCCTCCCCCCCCCCCCCCCCCCAATGGGCACGCGCCTGAATAGGCATTTCATTGCTACCGAATAAACCCTACATCTTCTTAGGCCTACAATGCTCACTCAATTTAGTTATTTTACTTTATATTTACACTTTGTACCACACATCAATCGTATTGGTTGATTCTCCCATGAAACCATCAGTAGCGGATACAGGGAGGGGGCGGAGACGCCCACCCGTAGATAGGCCTATAGGCCTAAAGGTTACGTCAGTACATTTGCGAGTTCTACCATGCGATATTAGTTTTTTGACTTCTACCCCCCCCCCCCCCCCCCCCACACTTACGTGAAATTCACGAGGTGACTGACTTGGAAAAAAATTGGGGCAACCTTTTACGAAAATTTTAGGTGAAAACGCCCCCCCCCCCCCCCCCCTTGGGCAAAAGTGTCTTACGGGGATGCTCCCCTCCCCTCCCCTCTTCTTTTTTACCCTCTGGGGACCCGGGGGTTGGGCCCCCTAGCGCCCCTCCCCCCAATGGGCACGCGCCTGAATAGGCATTTCATTGCTCCCCTCCCCTCCCCTCTTCATTTTTTACCCTCTGGGGACTCGGGGGTTGGGCCCCCTAGCGCCCCTCCCCCCCCCCCCCCCCTCCCCCCCAATGGGCACGCGCCTGAATAGGCATTTCATTGCTACCGAATAAACCCTACATCTTCTTAGGCCTACAATGCTCACTCAATTTAGTTATTTTACTTTATATTTACACTTTGTACCACACATCAATCGTATTGGTTGATTCTCCCATGAAACCATCAGTAGCGGATACAGGGAGGGGGCGGAGACGCCCACCCGTAGATAGGCCTATAGGCCTAAAGGTTACGTCAGTACATTTGCGAGTTCTACCATGCGATATTTTTTTACCCGTTTTGGGACGACCTCATCCCCCCCCCCCACCCCCCCCCCCCCCCCCCCCCCCATCAGCAGAATAGAATGAATGAATAAATAATTTAAATTGTTTTTATTTCATGGTTATGAGGGGGTTTGGTCACTACCAAAAATGTTTAAAATGCATATAAAATCATAAAGGGGCATTGAGAGATACCTATGGGAGTAGAGTGCGCCCTCAATTATCCTGGAAATCAGGGTTTTTTTCATCAAAGTAAATATACTTTAGGCATTACTACCATCTGAAACAGTTTCCAACATTCGCCGTTTATCATATAAAATTTCATGATTCGACTAAGGTGCTGAATTCGGAAGATATGCTAAGATTTACTCACGGACTTTCGCGGCAAATTTCAACCCGGAAGTGCCGTTATTTGCTTAGTTAGTTTGGCATGAAGGCGATGTCGGAATTGTATGATATTTTGGATTTGGGATATGTTGATAATTATCTTTACGTTATTTGCTCATTTAGTATATCGATGCATCTCTCAATGCCTCTTTAAGCTCTGAAACACTGAACAAAAAGTTATGACTGAAAATTATGAAAAAAGAAAAGACATTTCAAGCCCAAAAAGGGAAGCGTGAGGGGACGCTAAACATGTTCTTCTTTTTATTTGCCTTAATTAATGCCGACACAGCTTATGCGCCCAACTTTACAGCTTATGCGCCCAACTTTATAGAATACAACGCATCAAAAATAATACAATAAAAAGCAGTAATACCTCCAAACACTACATGTACGACATCATAAGCCACCGACTCTCTGCTTGCCGTCATAAACTAATAGTTTATTGTTTATGTTGATAGAATTGATGACACCGATAAAAAACTGCACGTTGGATCGACAATAGTATAATGACCATGATGACCGATCGCGATGTTGATCGATATTCCCATAGAACTTTATGAATAGGCTATCCTAGCCGCCGCTTATCAAGTGTTATTGGCTTTGAATTTAAGGCGTCTTAACACTGTTGTCGCATTATCTTGATTTCGTATCAACTTTAATCAAACACAAAGTAATCGCTAAGAACATTCCACAAGGGGGGGGGGGTTGATTTGAGAGAATTTGATAAGGGTTTTTAACAGATTTTTACGAAACAGAATATAGGACTTAAAAATTAGTGCTTTAGAACGAAAATGTTCGCGATTTCCCTCCAGAGATTCGCCCATTGAAAAGTAAAAAAACAATGCTCACGGTATCAAAAAGGGGATCAGTATCAGGTAGAGTACGAACTGAACCGAGGGATTTTTTATGACGAAAACATATTTTTAAACTGATTTTATCGAAATATGTCTTTAAAAAATTGGGGCTTTGGAATGAAAATGTTCGCGATTTTCCTCCAGAGTTTTGAACACCTTTCCAAAGTCAGTGCCCTCCCTCCCCCGGGCATTCGCCCACTGGAAAATACAAAAACAACAAAACTTTGCCACCCAACTAAAACATATAGGTCCTTCCCCCGGTCTTGCGAGTCATTGCGACTGCGCGAATTCCTGGCTTCAAGGTTGATAATATCGCGAGCTTTTAGAAGCCACAGTTTCCCTTGACTGACTAACCAAAGAACGATGCACATAGCACAGAGAGAGGATCAACATGTTTAATGATTAGCATAAGATTTCCGGAAGGTCATTTTACCGTCAACAGAATCCAAAGTCCACCTTCAACCAAGCGTCACACATTGCCGCCGACGTTTGCACATGGGGATTAGATCCTTGAGACATCCATAAAGCCAAATACTGGCCACGACAAACTTATATACCGATTAACGCCTTTGATAATAAACTCGACCGTAACCAACACGGTTCACCCCCAATCAACCGTAACACATGATATAATGACCTTAGTACACAGGATCGTAATATCATTGGGCTACTTAATGTCGTGGGCCGCGGTTTAGAGCACACTTGGGCCGCGGTTTGAAACATTTCGGTTGGCAACACTGTTTGAGACTTTTTTAAGACTTTTTTGAGACATGTTGCTCTAACCGCGGTTTGGCCGCACTATTGGGCTACTTTTGTCCCCTGCGCCGCGGGCAAAAAAACGGGGGCCGCGGTTTGGGAAAAGTCAAGCTATTTGGCTACTTTTGTCCCCTGCGCCGCGGGCAAAAAAACGGGGGCCGCGGCTTGGGAAAAGTCAAGCTACAATGTATTTCCTATGGGAAAACAAAAATTGGGCTACTTTTTGTCGCGGGTCGCGGTAACACTGCTTGAGCCATGACTCAGAGCTCGCAAGACGAATTCAATACTGGGATGGACCCAGTAAAAAGTCCTGGGTACGATGGACTTACAGTAGAGTTCTACAAACATTTCTGGCCAAAGATAAAACATCTCGTAGTTCGTTCTTTCAATGAAGGTTTTGATAAGGGGATAATGGCTTCAAGCCAAAGGAAGGGAATTATTACATTAATAAATAAGGGGAAAGATCTACAAAGAGAAAATCTTTCCAATTGGAGACCTATAACTCTGATAAATGTTGATTATAAAATAGCAACAAAAACATTAGCAAAAGGACTTCAAAACGTCATTTCATCAATTATTGATCCTGATCAATCTGGATACATAAAAGGAAGGTATATAGGAGAAAACGTTAGGCTGATTGAAGATGTGATAAGATATACAGAGAAAAATAATATTCCAGGTGCTCTGTTGTTTCTTGATTTTAGAAAAACTTTCGATAGTATAGATAGGAAATATCTGTTTAAAGTGTTAAATGAACATAATTTTGGAGATGACTTTATAAAATGGATTGAAACCATCTACAATGATACTTCAAGCTGTATAATGCAAAATGGCAATGTCTCAGAGTTCTTTGAGATAGAAAATGGTGTCAGGCAAGGATGCCCTCTATCGGTTTTGTTATTTATTATTGCAATAGAGAATCTTGCCTGTAAAATAAGGCAGTGTGATAATATAAACGGTATCAAACTTCCTTTAGATAATTATCCAAGAAATGAGGCCCGAATATCGCTATATGCAGATGACATCACAATTTTTGTTAACAACAAGAGAGATGTAAAGGAAGTATTGGATATTTTAGGGCCCGTCTGGATTATGTATACATGTACGACATGTTCTTGATATTGTATCAAATTTTCTTACGTTTTGTTTACTAACCTCCCCGTGAAATCTTCTAGCTCAATGAGGCCCGAATATCGCTATATGCAGATGACATCACAATTTTTGTTAACAACAAAAGAGATGTAAAGGAAGTATTGGATATTTTATTCTCTGGGCTGAAACTAAATGTAACAAAAACAGAAGGTATGTGAATTGGATCATGTAGACAAAGTCAAAAGAAATTATGTAATATGAAATGGAAATTACATCCTGATAATGTAGTTAAATCTCTGGGCATTTATTTTAGTAGTACAAAACCAGTTAGTGAAATAGAGGACAATTGGCTTTCAAAAGTTAATATGATAAAAAATATTATTAAAATATGGAATCAGCGGGATTTGACTATTGTTGGCAAATAATTATTGTAAAAAGCTTATTGACGTCACAGCTATCTTATATTTCAAGTGTACTGGAGATACCAGATAAGATTATCAATGAACTCAACTCCACTTTCTTTAAATTCGTTTGGGGTAGTATCGAAAAAGTCAAAAGAAGAACAATGATTAGTGATTATACTGAAGGTGGATTGCAAATGGTACATCTGCCATCTTTCTTAAACTCGCTGAAAGTTTCGTGGATTAAACGGGTTACAAATGACTCGATAGCAACTTGGAAAAATATACCTTTACATGAATTTCATATGAATGATTTGAAATTAAATATTCTAAAGTGTAATAGTAGCTATAGCAATTTAAATGAAAGATGTATAGCACAACTTAATAATATGTCAACATTCTATCACAACCTAATAGTAGTATGGCTGAGAACAAAGTCAGCTATGAATGTAGATGAAATAGATTATCCGAGTCAAGAAATTGTATGGAACAATGCGTGTTTTCAATGCTCTGGAAACACACTGTATTTTACAGATTGGATTAAAGCTGGGTTTGTCAGTATGTCAAGCTTATATGAAAATGATGCATTTCTATCCATGTCAGAAATAAGTAAGATAATTAAAAGGCCTGGAGGAATTATGCTACAATATATAACAATAAAATCAGCAGTCCCAAAAACAAAATGGAAAAAAAGAATCAAGCCAAATAAAACTGTTAAACAGACAATTGGTCTTATGATTAATTCTGCTTTCCTGCCAATAGAAAAATGTAATTCTAAAACTGTGCGTAACATATTGACATCAAAAATAACAGTTAGACCAATAAGTGAACGTTTTGGGAGACAAAATTCCCCATCTATGTTTTTCAGTGGAGTGATACATGGAGAAATGCAACATGTTCAATAAAAGAAGCCAAACTTGTAACCATGAATTGGAAAATACTTTGCAATATTTATCCGACTAGAATATTACTACTTAAAATGGGTAAAGCTAACAATGATTTATGTGAAACATGTAACGAAAAGGAGTATCTGGAAAAAAAATTCTTTCATTGCAAGAATGTAAGAAAAGTATGGTTAGAAATTAATACAATACTCTCTGACGTAACAGGAAAAAAAGTAAAAGTGTCTTTGACAGATATTCTTTTTGGTTATTTTAAGGATAACAAGAAATGTAATAATGTAAGCAACACGATTATTTCTGTGGCCAAAATGTGCATTAGCAAGTTTAAATACGGAAAGCATCCAAATGTAGTTGCGTTATTATTACATGAGCTCAGAGTTAGACGACTGACACAAATGTTGGAATTAAGTAGCTTGTAGTCATATTACTATACAATTTGAAAACATGATAATTTATTATTCAGCATTAGCATGAATACCTCTCGTATGTGTTTATAATTAACTTAAAATTAGAAAACTCTGAAATAAACATGCTGAAAAGCATATGAAAATGTAATGAAAAGCAATGAAATATAAAAAGAATAAAAAAATATGTGAACATGTAATGAATGAAAAGCATATAAAAACGTGTTATGTAATGATATGCAATGTAAACATGATGAAAAGCATATAATATGAAAATGTGTTATACATGTAATTGATATAAAATGTAACCATGAAAAGTATATATGTGAACATGAATGTAAACATGCCGAAAAGCATATGAAAATGTGTACACATGCGTAAAGCATATGATATACAATGATATGAAATGTAACCATGAACATCATGTGAAAGTAAACATGCTGAAAAGCAAATGAAAATATGTAAACATGCTGAAAAGCATATGACAACTTGCTTATATATATGATTTGCAATGTAAACAGGCTGAAAAACATATGAAAATGTTATGTAATGATATGCAATGAACATGATTGTAAACATGCCAAAAATGCATATGAAAATGTATAAACTTGCTGAAAAGCAAATGTAAATGTGCTATACATGATATACGTAATGTTATGCAATGATGAAAAGCATATGATATGAAATGTAAACATGATGAAACTATGTAAAATGTGAACATTATGTGTTATACATGTAACGATAATACAATGAAACTATGTGAATGGTGAAAATTATGATAGTAATAAACAATAAAAGATAAAAAAAGACCAAGAAATACAAAGAATGTGCAGTCAAAATATGCAGTGTTCACTGTACCATTAAAAGGCGTATTGATATGTCAAAATGTTTGAATAACTGCTTCTAGGATTTAATGTCATAACAGTTGATAATAGCGTTATTTGAATGTGACTTTGAATATTACACGCAATATTGTATAATCTTGTCAGATATGTAACACTTCGTCGACTGACAATTTAGTTATCGGTTTAATTATACCCATTTCCCAGGTAAAGATTTGTATTGATATCACCTAAACTTGGTGAAGTACCGTAACTTTAGTGTATTTCTATAGAACGAATAAAGCAGCGTATAATAGCTCATACATGTACGTATAAGTGACGGTAAGACTTATACGATACTCGCCATACATTACATCAACATGCCTACTAGCAACCATAAAAATGGAACTGAGACCAATGGAAATATTTTATTATTATTTGACTGCTGCCTGTGCGTTTGGTGTCGCATAATAATACTTTATATTACCTTTTATATTACTGACCGATATCGCATGTCTAACATCACGTTACTTATACGTATAAGCTATACGTACTAGTTTTGCAGTGTGACCAAAATATTTCTCCATCATGCTTGACGCTCGTGATAAATATGAGGAAAACCCAAAAATAGTAAATAATAGCCTACATAATGATCTGCGTAAACTTTTCATGATGATGTATACTTACTAAACAATTTGGATTAATTCCTTGATTGAATATTTCGTCTGCCAAAGGCAATAAATGTGTTAAAAAAAGATTTTCACAGCATTTTCAGCATAAAAACGGAATTTTTGGGCAAAAATGTATACTATTATATTTGCGTTTTTGTGTGTTATTACTATCCTGTCACAATGTACTATCTACCAGTAATCATTTTGACCTGATTTAAGGTTTATTTAAGGAATCATTCGAACTTAAAGCTAAAAATATAAAGAAAATAAAGGCACAAGGGAATGCAAATGAGCATTTTTCTCAGTTTCGTCGTTTTATTTGCCATTTATATTTGCTAGTTGCTTAATCTATCAGGCGATGCTTGAATAAATCAGCAAACTAGTTTTTGCATGATCTATCTATGACATGTAGAGATAATTTTGTGATGACAAATGGGGTAAAATGTAATGTTAAAGGGGCATTCATGGGGTTATTTAACATGATGGTATATAATCATATAGTGAATTGGAGGCGTATATAGGGTGGGGCTTCCGTGCACCCACAAGACTCCCCCAAACCAATTTTTTTTAACTTCCTTTCATGGTCTAGAATAAAACATATTCAGGGTGTTACCGAGATTAATTTTGGTATTCTAGGGGTTATTCAAGATGGCGTCCAAAATGGCCGCCAAAATGATCACATTTCCTAAGAGGACTTATATCAGCCAAATTGTATGCTAACAAGTATAGTTTTAAAGGTAGATGTTCCGATTTTCAACTTGACGTTTTCTATTCTACATGAAAGGTCATCCTTAAAAAAGTCGTGTTCCAAAGTTTGAGTTGCATAGCTCTAATAGTTCTTATTTTAAACGCACAAGATGCTGTGAACTGTACCCATTGAGTAGCACACAAACTATATCGGTGGTTACCACCATTCGCGGTAATTCGACGTTATTTCATCGATTTCTCCGTTATTATACCGATTTAGGCCGTCAAATTTCAGTATGATGATGAGAAAAATACGAGCTTTCATATGATATGAAAATCTCCGTATGTTTGAAATAATTCTGTGTTACGAAAATGTGATCGGGTCATCTACCTTTAACTATAGGATGTATGTATTAGAGTACTAAAAACTAATATCCAGCATATCTGCTTTGTTAACATTATTTAAATCCAAGATGGTCCCCGAAATGGCTGCCTTGAACGTATAAATAACCTGTAACAGCGTATATTGCATCACATTCACCAATTAATGTGTTCTAAAATGCTATATTAATGCTTCTTGATAATTATACGAATCACCTTTCTGACAATTTAATTATCACTCTCCGAAATGGCAGCCAGATGGTTAAATGTAATCTTGAATGGCCAAAAAACAGCCATGTCACATAAATTACTATACGTAGTATATAGTTGATTGAAATAACTAACAATAATCATTCCTATTGAAAAGCACGAATCTGATCATTCTAAACAGTAATGCAAACCTCTTTCTATAGGATGATTGTCACTTTCGAAACTGGACGCACCACCATTGAAATGACAATAACTCCGCTCCGCAACACCGTATCTCATCGATCGAGGTGTCAAAATACGCAGAACAAAATTATGCACTTGGTTATTTGCTTCGATTAATGCATACCTTTCGAGCCGTTATATATTGGATCATTTCTAAGTGTTTCGATACTTTTTGTGAGCAGTTTATAATATACTAATGTAGTATTACGCACATGTCAGTTGTATGACGCACAATAAGACCCCCTGGGAATGCTGCGTCACTTTACCGAGGTGCGTCACTTTCCCATGTACCATGACGCACCCCTGTGTCACAAATGTGACGGACCTTTGCAATACAATGACTGCACCCTTAGTCAATGTTGTGACGGACCATGACTGTCTCAAATGACGCACCCCACCGTCATACATCATTGTTGACTGAGCTGGATTGCAATTATGAAAATACTTTTTAATAAACTGTTTTCTTCAAGAGCGGCACATACCAATCCTATGTACGTGAGTACCATCCAACGGGGTATTGATTATTTTCCGCAAATATAAAATCCAAAATATCACAATTGTTAACGGAATAAAGCGAGAATGTTATCTTAGGCGTCTAAGATACATCGTAGACGGCGCGGCTAACTTTACACGTTCTACGTGTAACCTAACGCGTACTACGTGTTACCTTAGACGTATCATCTTACACGTTTTGCTTATACTATGGCCACTCATAACTTTAGACGTATTATCTTACATGTTTTGCTTATACGATGGCCACTCATACGTAACAGCTGTGTTCGTGAATGTGTTTTGAAATCATCAGATGCGTTGTTATGGTCAAAGAAACAACCGCCAGTACGAGTTCAAATTAATTCTATTGTTTGTGGCGGTATGACCTTCAAAGGTCAGGTAAGCTTATTTCCCAAAATAATGGCTCCCAGGTATTCAGCATATGGGGAATACAACATTTCATCCAAATACATTCAATAGTCGAGTCCAAACTAATTTTGTCTAATCAAGTTTTGTCTCATTTTTATTACGTTACTTTGTCCATAATATTATCGGCGAAACCATTATTAGTCCAAAAAACAAAACAAAATTGTCCACATATTTTTCCTGATGATGTTAAAATCCGACATTGGGAGATAAAAGACCCCAAGAGATATATTTTGATGAGATGGGTCACATGTCATCAACATCGCGTGATAACATTCTACGAAGACTAAAGGGCGAACGTTGAATATCGCGGTCTAAACGAAAACGTATATGTCCATAGGCATTATTATACACATTCAAAAAGTTTCGTTCCATTGTATAAGATGTCACAGCGTATTGCATACATAGAAATACGATTTGCATGGTCTTGAATATATAAATGTGTATGGAAGTTGATGGCTTCAAATCAAAACATGTTTATGTATTCATAACCTTAAAATAAATATGCATGTCAAGTGCGCTTGAAGCAGATGCCATTAATAATTGCATTTGCGTTAGTACGTTAGTGTTCCGGCCGGTACTGGAACATTTTATAATGTGCCAGTATCGGCCGATAATGGAACACTGACTTTGTATCAGTATCGAATGATACTAGTACAGTCCCGAATCTGGGACCTAAAAACACTTTTTCGAAGCGCTGAAATATATAGAACATCTATTATTTCAAGAATGAATAGTTAGTGCATTGTAAAATAAACAAGGATAAAATATTTTTGTGGCGTATGTACCACATACCACAACATCACGTAAATAACCCTTTTACCCTTGCGGATAACAGACAAATCTGGTGCTGATTTCAATGTCACAGTGTTACTTTGTAGCTCTTTGTATTACAATTCATGTTGACACAGTTATATGGTGAAACTGGATGTACTCGGGGACCTGCCAAAAGGATCGTAATAAGGCATATCGTTGGTAAGTTACTGAAACTTGGTATGTAAATATGAAAATAGTAATATTTTTATTTGAGGTTTATTATTCCCTGCGAATAAGTAGTCATACAAAAACGATGATGTATACAGGATAAGACGAGCAAAGGAATATATAACAGAAACAGCAATCTGTGTTAAGCTACATGTTATTACTGTATTAATTTATCAAAGATTGAAAACTTCAATAGTTTGTGTTTTAAACAACTCATGTGAGTTGTTCATACGACGTAAACTGCAAAATCCTGAATTTACCTTATTACGGTAGAACACTTTAATTGTTGTGTTTTTATTAAGTACAGCAATTTTGTCGTGGATTTTGAATTCCCTGAAGGATGAAACAGGAATCTTTTAGGCATAATTTGATACCAAATTTGCCCCCTAACAACAAAGATAAACCATGATTAGCACCATTTAAATAAAAAAATATCTCATTTTCAAAAGTCTCATTTCCAATACACAGCACGAGAAAGGACCAATTGGGGTCGTGGTGTGTTTGTGTATCAGTCAGGATTGACGGGGCTATCGATCACACATCGCAGATGTTCGTTGGGTCGTGCGACATTGTGTGTGTTAACAATTGGTCATTTTTTCTCGTGCTGTGTATTGGAAATGAGACTTTTGAAAATGGGAAATTTTTCTTTAAATGGTGCTTATCATGATTTATCTTTGTTGTTAGGGGGGCAAATTTGGTATCAAATTATGCCTACAAAATTCATCTAAATGCCTATCTAGCCTGTTTAATCCAAAAAAAATGAATGTTACTCAAAATGACATAAACAAAGTGGTATACTTTCTTTTGTTGAACCCTTTATAACCAGCTGACATCATTAGAAGGATGTGACAGACATTTTGGCTATTGAACGTTTTGATAAAGTTAAGGTATAAGTGTAAATAATTTAAATTCAAATGAAATATTGAAATTTGTGGTCGTTTCTAAAATGTAACGAGAGCGGGTGACGGGAAACTCATCATTGAATTATAAATGCCTTACATTAAGGGCCTTAACCTGTAGACTCTTTGTTCATATTGATTCCAGAAGAAAACAAATTCGGACAATGATGTTCTGTGATGACATCTATTTGCAATTCTAGAGTGTAGTAGTTCAGCAGGGAAAGCAAAGGCTCCATTCGTATCTAGCATGACACAGCGAGCCGTGTAGTGCTGTGATGTGTACCAGGGTCCATTCATGACTGTATTATGTATACTTGCTGATGATATTTTGTACACCCGCATCACGCATAATCATATAAAAGTACAATAAGAATGAAGCCTTTTCTTGTCCCTTCATTCGATTCTTCCTGGTAAAATCCACTGATATCACGTTCATACTTGAAATCGATTTTATACAGATTAAGCATAATTATTGGTATCAACCTTCAAATTGAACGCTTTCATTGCACATTACATGCAATTGTTATATGAGGTGTATTAATGTCATATTACCAGAAAATGTCATTTCCTCTAATGCAATAACAACAATATTGTATTGTTTTCCAGGAATCAATATAGCTACACTTAACAGATATTACAATGGAAAGGTCGAAGTTATTTGCGTGGCTTTTTATTTCATGTTTTGGACGCATATGTCTGTCACACGCAAGAATTGCCGAAAGTAACGGCGTTAGATATGAACCCGGAATTTCAACCCCTAATGTAAGTAATGTAATTTAAAATCATATAAACTGCTCAAAAAAGTTCGGACATTTTGTTTTCAATCGCTAATTATTTCACATAAATAAAAGACTGATGTGTTCCACTTTCCAACGATACCAATTCGTAGCAATTACCTGTTTCTGTGCTTAGCTACCTGCTGTGAATGTAGGGAGGTCTCATTCAAAATTTGCCAAATTTACAACTATGTTGTGCTCAAAAGAACAACTTTGTCATCTGTTCAATGAAGTGTTACATCGAGAGCTACAGTGTAAGAACGTTGTGTAAAACTTGTTAACAAATGCTTTACTTTAAGATCCTGCTCAAACGAATGTTTGAATACGCAAGGCTTGTTTAACATGTTAAGGGGGGTCCGGGGTGTGGACTCTCAGGTACAGCCTCCATAAAACTGCCGTAACTTCTTCAATATTCATCTAATCTTTATATAAGTTACAGTTTTTTACAGAAAAAGGTTCAATGAATCCAACCATGATAATGAAATTGACCATTTGGGAGAAAATTATAAAAAACAAGAATTCAAAATGACTTTTGGTTATATCTATTGAACCATACACCCGATTCATCTCCAGTAAAAGACTTTTTTGTTGTACTCTAAGCAGCTCTGTCTTATTCTTCAATATCAAGATTTGTTTGCTAGCCATAGAAACATCCTTAAGCATAGTTTAATATAGATGATGTCACAATTGTTGACATTTGAGATGCCCTTTGTTGTTTTGAGATAAAATACAACAAACTCTGGCGGGCAATCTGGCAAGCAAATTCTTATCAAAATTGTATTTGAACATGCTTAGAAATGCTATAATAAGATGTCAGATTTCAACAACTATTAAGACACAAATGTGTTTTACAAATAACTTCTGTATACTAATTCAGGCTTTCATATTTTTTAAGGAACGAATCAAGAGACAAGCCAACACGGAGCCATGTACAGGTGTTAGTTGTCCTAGTTCATCGAGTGGTACAACTGCAACGGAAGCATTAGCAGAACAAGATCAACAAGGCAAGTAAACTGCAGAAAATTATAAACCTATTTTTACCCCATTTACGTCTATGATACTTAAAGGAGAACGGTGCTATTCATGAAACCAAGCATTATATTGTAGGAAAATAATTATATAATGTACTGTATATTGAACAGTTTAATTGAATAGATAACTATAATATTCAATAAAATAAATTTAAAATGCGCATCCCCGACCTGTGATTATTTAAAATTCGCGACCAGTTGTGTGTCGAAAGCGTTAATGGGATAGCCATACCCAATATTGTGACGTCATCGTAACTAAAACAGCCTCATCAACAACAGGTTGCACGTGATCACGCGGTAAATCCATGCATCAAACGAAAATATCAATACATAAAACAGAGATGTGGAAATCTCGTAACTGTTTCGTCATAGTTTCGATCAATATGACGACGTCCATACAGGTGCTTTTTTCTAAAGCCGATTTTGTCTTAACATGGCACTTTTAAAAACTTTAAACTACGGATTTGATCTGTGTATAATAATAATGCTACATATATGAGCGCTAAAGTTCCATGGCAAGGATGTCCATTAATTTAGCGTCAATACCAAGATTCGACGTATTTGTAAATTTACAGAGGTAAAATTCATTGAAACCAGTAAATCATTTTGCTCACTTGTATGTCTTAGATTTATGGTATGATTTCAAATTAGCTAACCTTTAGCACCTGCTCAGGAACTTTATTTCTTTAGGTTTATATAGATATCAAAAGTTCCTTTTGATGCTAATTGATAAGTTCTTTTGAATTAAGAGATATATTATTTCAAAGATATCACCTGTGGTTTAGAAGATAACGCGCGCAATGGGTGATTCATAATACAAAGGTTGTGAATTCTAACCCAGCTACAGCCAATGTGAGTGTATCTCTGGGCAAGATCCTTTAAAAGGCGTGTTTACATTATAATTTCTTATCCGGGACACGAGTTAATACGGATTATATTTGGATTGATAAACCCGTTAAAACTATCGCGCTTGATCATGGCGAAACTCTATCCACATACACAAATTAGCATTAGTCACCCGGAAGTTAAGGTTCAAATACCAATGGCGCATCGCAATAACAATACAAAACTCCTTTTCGGATAAAATATCACCGAAAAAATAAGCGCGAACATAAAAGCCGTTGAAAGTTGAAGGGAATGTGGCGGAATATGCAGCAAGTTATAATAGGCCAATAGCAGCTACTGATGATTTCTCTGATGTTAGCTTATATTATTCGATGTCCAAAGATTGCTTACGTTCGATTATCCGGATGTTCACACTACGATCGATGCGGGTAATATCCGGATTGTATGTGGATTGAAACCTTTTCCATGTTTCAACACTTTAATCCGCATCATTCTATAGATTCAATTCATGTTCACACTAGGCTTTTTTATCCGGACATTCCCGGGTTGCATCCAGGAGGTTGGGAAAACTTGCTCTAATATTAGTCTCTATTGCCTCGTCGACCCGAGCGATATTTAGGGAGCTGTTAGAGCTTGTTAGGGAATACCATAACTTATAAAGTAGCCGCTTAGTGAAGCGACGAAAGGGTTCTGATAATTAAAATTGCAACATTAATCATGATTAATATTTGGCCAAACAGCGCGTTTTATTAGTGTTGATATTATTATTACCATTAACATGATTAATAATTATTTATTGTTCAGTCTTAAGTAATCGTTTTGAAGGATGTTTTAATTTCAATTTCAATCCATTTACAGCTATGTGTGCATTTGGCATTAATGGAAACACCTTCTTACGAGGAAGAGACGGCAGAGACGGACGTGACGGTATACCAGGATCCGATGGACAAGGTTTGTGCATAGAGAGCGGAGCTTACTCGTAAGCTGTAGGATTTCTGTGGGTTTGTGGATCAACTGCGCCCTCAACAAGTCGCACTGTAATTCAAACCATTGTATATTACAGAACACTTCCATTGCATATAACGTAACGTTAGACCAAGGCATTGGACGTACGTCTAACAAATTGCATTTTCTTTCATTAACATTTTTAAATGTTAATGAAAGAAAATGCAATTTGCAATTCATAAAATGCAATTTGCAATTCTTAAAAGCAATTTGCAATTCTTAAATGCAATTCTTAAAAGAGGTCCCTTAAGAAACTCAATATTGGGAGTTTTTTGGGACCCTTATTTTTCATTGTTTTTAGGGAACACGTCAAAACTCGACCACCAGGCAACCGCCGGTTACGGTCGGTTCCGCCCGGCTCTCACAAAACGTGTCGTTAGTTATAATATACACACATAATGAGGTCAAATAGTTACACTCTGGTGAACAAGACCGGTTGATAGTGCCTCGTCACACGCGTGAGCAATAAAACTTGAAGTAATGGGCTCAGTTGACAACCAGTACAATACAGCTATTGATTTTCGCTGGGGTTGGCTTTTTCAATCTGTTTATAACTCAATTAACTTTTTAAAATCAATACCGAAAGTCTACGAGGCCGTGTGTTTTGAACTCGCCACCCTTACCGTTGCATGTCCAGATTTTTACATTTTACACCATCTGAGATTCGAATTAGCATATTGCAATAACTATTTGATCTACCCCATAAAAAGTATATATTTTCTGAACGGTAATCTCACAAGGAATCCAAATATGCTATTGGAATTTGGAAAGGATCTAATGCTAACATGTTGTGATTAAGAATGTTCAAAACATATCCATATTTTTCATATTTTGATTAAGCTCGATAATATTTTGATACCTACCCCAATCATAATTTTACTGTGCATATTAGTTCCTCATGCAATTACCCATCAGAACGTAATGTTTGTCAATGGTAACTTGTTGAAATAAACTATATCAAGAAGTACATGAGCACAAACATTTAAATTTCATAACTATTAGAGTTTACAAGTATATTTTTTTGGATAAGCACCCTATCCTGATTAAAACGCCATTTTTGAATTGAGAGCTTTCCAAAAATATTTGCTATCATCGGTCCAATACTTCTTTTGATATACTCATGTATGTAAAACCGAGGAATTAGGGCAAGTTCACTGTGTAGCGAATAGGGGAAAAGCCAAGGACAATGCAATCGATTCATGATTACGATTGTTACATAATAGTAGTCACGTTTGTTGAAACAGAATCATATAGAACATAAAATAATCTATAAAATGAGACCAAAATCATGTTCGTACCATACAGTAATATGAAGTTATTGTAAATTGAACGTATAATTGGGAACATTTTCTATATTCCCCATAGAGATTGTACACAACGCCACCGCCACCGCCGCCACCGCCACCGCCACCGCCACCGCCACCGCCACCACCCCTGACTTTCACAATATAATCAAGCATATCTCAGCCAAACAATTATGGAAATACCTGATTTATTCACACAATGTAACTAGATAAATAGGCTTCCACATGACACCTTAACCATAGCTCTACCACATTTAGTTGTTGAGTTAATAGAGAGAGATGGATGATTCGTCACCAAAAATGCAACGCCACAACCCGTTTTGGGTGGTGAGTTCAAAACACATGGCCATGAATGGTTTTTTTATAGAACGATTATAGAGAGAGCTATTATGACCGCAAAGTAACAGATTGATAGTGTAAATTGGTCCAGTTACAGCATGAAGTCAACTGGCGGTTGTTCAGTGTTGCATGCGCGAATATTCATATACCAGTAAAACATTTGACCCGAAAGAACCGGGCGGAACCGCCCGTAACCGGCGGTCAACGGGCGGTCGAGTTTTGACGTCTTCCCTTAGGTGTGACATTTTTACATTATCAGTGATGTTTAAACTTGCACGGTTTCTATATTGTTTGTCGCAGAATCATTATGTTGGTGTCATTGTAAAGTAAATGAGTATTTTATACTTTCTATCGGCAAAGAAAAGTGTCAATCGAGAGTATTTAGTTAACAAATTGGTGATTGAGGAGGAGGCTAGGGAGCCAGGGTCGTATGAGGGTACTCTGAAATACGTCCTTTGTATCAGGTGCGGAAAATGTATAATTGGCAGTTTATTGTTAATGTTTAAAGGCATATTATGTCCTTGTTGTGATCTTTTCCATGGGGCGCCCTATATTCATGATTTTTTTTAGAAAGTAGATTTTCTTGCAGATTTACATATTCTGAGTAAAAGAGCGATACGATTCATAATTACTTCAAAATCATGGTTTAAAGAGTGAAAATAAACTGTCCTGCTAGAAGGAAAGTTTATTTTTCACTCTAAATAAATAAGTAATTAGGAATCGTATCAATTTGCTGTTTTGTTGTAAATAATTGATTTTTGATAAATAATCGCTTCATAATAAGTATTTCCATCCGCACCCAGTGCCATAACAAATTTGACTAAATTACCACCTATTCCACGAGTGAAATAATTACATATTGAACTTAATATTTTGTTTAATATGTATAATTTGCAGTATATTATTAATGTTATATTTACTTGGTAAGTATAATACTAGTAGGCTTATATGTTAATTAATGCTTAAATTAATGATATCAATGCTAATTATCTTCAACATACATTTGTATATTCCTGGGTGACGTAAAGGTGGATGGGTGGAAAAGAAGATAAACGGGACATTAAATGCGACATCCGACCTAGAAGCTAAGAGCTTGACATATGCATTTAGCTTGTTACACCTTGTATAAAATGGTTCTCTTTAGGTATATGGTTAATTCCGTTCTGACGTACATTTCGCCCATTTCAAAGGTTTGGTTAGTCCTCACTATTAGTGCTGGGTGGATATTTTTGTCCTGTATATATGTCCCTGGTAGTACTATAATTAATCTAACGTCAAATAATGGATCCTAAATCTAAATTATTGTAGGAAAAGTTGAAAGGTACGCAAATAATTCACACGGCGTACGTCCGACCCCTTTGATGCATTATAGCATCGCATTGTTTTCCCAGAATGATATATGCCGACGACACCCAAGTTTATCTTATTTTGAAACCTAGTGAACGCGCCACTCTCATTCCAAAATTGGAACAATGTATTGTTGACATCAAAGCGTGGTCAACAGCTAATCATTTGAAACTAAACGAAAACAAAACTGAAGTTCTTCACATCACATCTAAGTTTAGAAAAAATTATCCTCTTCCGTCTGTTGACATTAACAATGTTCCTATTCAACCTGTTAAATCTGCTCGTAATCTTGGTGTTATTGTAGCTAATGATCTCAGCATGGATGTCTACATAAATAATATATGCCGTTCAGCCTCTTTCGCTCTCTACAAAATTGGCCGGATCCGAAATTGTCTTGATGAAAAACTGACTGAGACTTTAGTTCATGCGTTCATCACTTGTCATCTTGATATGTGCAACAGCCTTTTATACGGACTTCCGGACTCCCATATTTCTAAGCAACAACGTATTCAAAATTCTGCTGCAAGACTTGTCACACGTACTCGCTTCTCAGAACATATCACTCCTGTGCTTCGTGATCTTCATTGGTTGCCTGTTAAGTTTCGCATCATGTACAAAATACTTCTCTTGACTTATAAATGTCTTCATGGACTTGCTACAGAATATCTCACTGACTTGATTCAGGAATACAAGCCTGTTCGCAACCTCCGCTCATCTTCAAAACAAAATCTTGTTCCACCATTGGTTAGTACAACTTCATATGGTCATCGTAGTTTTCGCCATGCATCTTGTGAACTCTGGAACAAATTACTATTTCATATTAAGAACTCTCAGACTCTTAATCAATTCAAATCATCTCTGAAAACATATCCCTTTGAAATGGCATTTTGTAACATTTAATTTTATTTTGTATCTTTAGTTTCCTGGTATATTGTGTCTTTCATATGTTTTGCTCTGTTTTTTGTTGTTTTCTTTTGTTATTTGTAAGCGCTATGGGACTTCGGTGTAAAGCGCTATACAAGAGTCGTTGTATTATTACTCCGTCTTTCATAGTAAGAGTCACATCACTATGTTAAGGTATCAGCCTATAACTGTTGATAATAAACTTCCATAATATGATAGTTTGGTGGCTCATTCATTCACTAAGTGGAGTGCTACACCCTCTTGAAAACTTGCATAATTCAAAAATGTACGTCCGACACTACCGCAATTTTACCCAAAAATCAGTTTTTTTACTCTCTGCGACAAAACATTACCCAATTTTGTCAGATATAAAGTCATGTAGTGACCCTGAAGGTGCCATAAATCAAGATCAGGTTGAAATATTTTCCAGTGAATGAGAGACAATAATGTGATTTGGCCTGTGGTTTACCTATTTACGGAATTACCAATGCTTTTGATTAGTGTGAGTATGCATTTCAGTTACAAAATGCCAATTTAATGCTTAGTACGTGATCAAATTATGATAAAAAGTTATGCTAAAAAAAATCTGTTACAAATTTTGACCATCCTGTATAATACTTAATTAGAGAATAAAGGTATTGTTTTTAGACCGTACCCGTGTTATATTGTCTGACATAAATGCGGACGATAGTATTATTTCAAGTAAAACAACGACGCCGCAGGTGGAGTTGTTCTACACAATAAATAATACTATCGAACGCATTTATGTCAGATAATATAACACGGGTACGGTCTAAAAACAATACCTTTATTCTCATTCTTAAACAATCATACTTCAGACATTTATCAAAGAAATAAGTACATTTTATTGTCCACATTTGACAACTTTTGACCCTGCTAGGATCGAATAACCCACAAACATTCCATCCAATCCCATGCGATGAGTACACCATGCGTTAGCGTCGCGGCGCCGGCATAAGCGCAGGAAAGGCGCCAAAGACACACTGCAGAAGTGCGCGTTATGAAGCTGCGCATTGTGAATGTCGGACGCACTTGTAAAACGTAAGCCCCACCTTCCCGTGTTCAATTGTCTCATCTAAATGTCGCCGATTTCTCTGAGAACCAATGGGATTGCTTCAAACTCTCTCAGCTGTTTAAAAATACCCTTTGAAACTAAAGACAACGGTATCAAGGAATTTTTACACTTATGTGAACTTCTAAAATAGCCAACTTTAATAATCGAATATCATGTTCAAAGTCAGAAAATTGCAAGTAAAATATGTTGCATTTTAGTTGCATTTATTCAGTTTAGGCCTACGCTTTATATCAAACATTGTATATATAAAGACCTTAACATTGAAACAAAAAATGAGCTTTTATATTTTATATGCTTTCAGAAAATGTATATACTATTCCCATATTCACATTTTTACTCTTAAAAGCTATAAATGTTTGAAGCATTCAACTTCAGCATGTGTTACAGAACGGGGTCCCAACTCATGAACTATTATCATGATTATGTTATTTTATACAATGGTGGATGTTTGTTTTTGTTGTTTTTCAACCTATGAAATTAATCAATTTATAGACGCTTATAGTCGACCTCGTAGACCATAGGCCTACACTTATGAAATATGCATGGATCAGCGATAAATTCTTTACATTTGTACACAAATAATCGCAAATCGATATTGTAAATGGCAATTACAATGTAATTTCGATACAAATGTATTATTATATGTATTAAAACCATATTTTGATTTATTGTAAGAAATTAAACTTATATATAAATTATCTTCTTTTGAGATGGATTACGTGGTGATATTGGGTCACCAGGCGTGGGTGACAAAGGTGACAAAGGTGACACCGGCACACCTGGACAAGACATACCACATCCTGGAAATGTCGGGACTTCGTATGTCCGATGGGGACGACGAACGTGTCCGTCAACTGGCAACTTAGTTTATGAAGGTAATTTTTAAAGTTAATAACTCACGGTGTTACACCTTCAGTAATTACTTGCTGTAATGATTTGATATACACAATATTGTTGTTATGATTATGTTCCACTGAAATCATGGATAAGAAATTAAAAAGGGTAATAACGCTATACAGTTGGGGGCTCATGGATATTTGGTTCACATTCTTCTAAAGGCACCAAATTTGGCACATATGTTGCTCATACCATACTCTTATGTTTTTTTATGGATGCCAACATTTGAGCCTTCTGGAAAGGCCATATTGGCCAATTCCAATATGGCCGTTAAGCTGACAAGCATGCCAAATTGTTCGTCTGAGCATAAGGATTCAAAAGTGTATAGTTGCCTCACTTCCGATGTGTGGTTACTGAGATATTGAGTAAAACGTGAAAAGGTCATTGACCTTTGCTTTTGGGGTCATGATTTGAACATGTTCCGATTTTGACAAACGATATCTCAAATTGTTCGTCAGATCACAAGGGTTCCAGAATTAAAGCAATTTGATTTTTGATTCGCCAATATGGCTGTCCCAGAAGGCTCAGATTTTGGCATCCATCAAAAATCAAATGGGTATGAGCAACATATGGGTCAAATTTGGTTCTTTTAGGTGCTTTTAGAAGAATGTGAACCAAACCTCCCCTGTGATGCCCTAACAGCCCCAATTGATATGGGTATACATTTTTGAATAATGATCCCATAATAATGGAACGTTTTACTTAGGAAAATCATATACTGTTGAAATAAGGTCTCATCTTTCCTATATAATGATGTATTAGATATGGATGATAATTTGTTTTCGTAATTTTTTTAATTTTCAAATAAACCTTAATGTTGTTTATTCATGTTTGCATTCTTACAGGACTGGCGGCAAGTGGCCATCATAACAGCCATGGTGGAGGATCCAGTTTCCTCTGCCTTCCCTACGATCCTGAGTACCTGCAAGTACATCCCGGTGAACAGGGACGGGCTACAATTCATGGAACTGAATATCAATTTGATGGTTTCCCGCCGCTCACTAGTTTGCAGGATCACGAGGTTTCGTGTGCTGTCTGCAGGGTCTCTCGTCGAGGCACCATGCTAATGATTCCCGCCAAAACCCAGTGTCCCAGTGATTGGACAGAGGAGTATCAGGGATACCTGATGACGGCACATTACAATCATCAAGGTCCAAAAGAATACCTCTGTGTTGATGAGCATCCAGAGCCAACCTCCAATTCTAACCCTGCTAGTAACGACCCCGCCCTTCTGTATCCTGTCGAGGGGCGATGTAATCCTGGAAACTTGCCTTGTCGTCCGTATATTAATGGAGATGAGCTGGCGTGTGTTGTATGTACCTTTTAAACATGTTAAAGACGATGACAGTTATAATGATGGTTAGATCTATACTGAGTTTTATAGTTACGAATGCTTCACCTTACCACTACTCGTCCTAAAAGAAATGTAAAAAAACATATCCCTGTACAAACAAAATATATCCCTGTAACTACAATCCTGGAAAAAAATCTTGGAACACCTGCGTGTGATTAACGGAAAAGTGTCACCCCCACTCTCCCGTACAATGTTGACCAAGGCCAGTGGCTCCTGCAGCTTGCCAGAGTGTCCCAACATTGATCGATGGGGGGTGGGGAAGGAAAAATCTCATTTGAACAATTTCTGTTTATAACATAAGACACTAAGTATCAATACATGCCCACAATACCCAACACGTGTGCTCAGCGTTCGCGTTCCAAGGACTTTTTTCCAAGATTGTAGTTAAAGCATAAACTGAAGATATGACCACTATACATGTATTATACATCACTTGGTAATGGTAACAATCACATTATCCCAATTTTTTTTAAGGAAGGCGAACACAAGTGGGTAATACCCCCAGAAATACAAAGAATATGCAGTCAAATGTGCAGTGTTCGCCATACCATTAAAAGGCTGGATTTGTCTAAATGTTTGAATAATTGCTTCTATGATAATAATTATGATAGGCTGATAGTATTTAAATGTGACTTAGGGACGCACCATTTGATTTTCAGGGGGGGGGGGCATGGAAGTTGGGGTCGGACGAATTCTTTTCTTTTTTTTAGCCAAGACGGCAAAGTGGGTTTTTTTAGGTTTTTACTGTTTTTCTTTACATAGTGGGTGAGTCATCTTTTTTCTTTTTTTTTACTCAGCAGTGGGTCACCTTTTTTTCCTGGTTGGTGGGCAAAGTTGTTGTTTTTTCCTGGATAGTGGGCAATTTTTTTTTAAACTTCCACCCTCCCCCCCCCCCCCCCCCCCCCCGAGAATCTAATGGTTCGTCCCTTATTATACGCAATATTGTATATTCCTGTCACTGTCAACGTCGAACAGCAATTTAGTAATCGGTTTAATTTCTCAGGTAAATATTTTTATTGACATCACCTCAAGTACAGGGTGTCCCACTTGAAAGTTTCGAAACCATTTCAAAGCTTTTCTCCGGTAAAATATATCGCACTATAAATCTTAAAATATCTTTGGATAGAGAACACTTGTACTAGTAGAATTCTTTATAGCAGGAACGTATCAAAGCCGAGCTTGTTAAAACAAGCTCCCCAAACTTCAGTTGACAATCGGTGAGAGCGTCATTGAACCAACGAGCAATATCAGAAACTTAATTTTTGACTCAAACATGACAATGAGCAAACAAATAAACAGTCTAATATCATCTGGTAACTACCAGCTTCGTAATATCCACCGTATATGCAATCATCTTGACCAGGACACACGGCACCTTGTAGTTCGTGCACTTTTCCTTTCCCGTCTCGATTATGGCAATGCCCTTTTATACGGTTCAAACTCAAAAGATCTTAATCGACTTCAGTCTCTCAAACATCGTGCCGTAAAACTTGTCTTCTCGACATTAAGACTTGACAGTCCATTACCTCTAATGCAGACTCTGCATTGGCTACCACTCACAAAACGCATTAAGTTTAAAATGTGTCTTTACGTGTATAAATGTTTGAATGACTGTGGTCCTAAATATCTTTGTAACTTACTTTCGCACAATTCAATACCTTCAATAGGCTCGGTGACTAGATCTGCAATGGACAGGACTCTACTCTCAATACCTTCCAGTAGGAAACGTATAGGTGAAAGAGCCTTTTCCGTTGCATTGCAGGTCCGTCACTATGGAATTCACTTCCACGCCATATTAGAGATGCCGGTTCTACTGCAATCTTTAAGAAACTCTTAAAATCATATTTGTATTGATTGTATTGGTATTTTGTTATATTCATATTCTCAATCATTGCTATAATTTTGTTTGTTGCGCCTTGATCATGTATTTGGATATTGCGCCTTATAAGAAATTTTATGTATAGATAGATGTATGTATTCTTATTGTCATCCAAACCCCAAAAAGTGGTGGACGGTTTTATCTATTTTGACGTCAATTTTCTACGAAAATGGAAACTTGAAAGAAACATATCAAGGGAGGCCATGGACTACCAGTACATTGAAATACGCAAGACGGGTACTTCTAAAGTTCCCCATCAATACACACATATTGAGTAAAGAGGTTAGTGAGCTCGAGGTCACCTCCGAACAATACAAACAATTGTTAATGCGGGATATCCCACACATGATTAGCTTTGTTAAGCAAACTATCTGTCCGGCTTTTAATACACGTCAGCGAGGGAATCCCTCACCTGTTAGTAAACAAAAACTTACTCAACTGTGGAGAAACGACAAAGCAAAAGCAATTGGTATCATAAAGAACGATAGCATAATGGAACCACCACAACTGTGCCCGATAAACTTAGAAACTGTTGAAAATCATTTCAAACGTAAAGCTAAAAATAGAACTCAAGCTGAACAAATATTCCATGACGAACCTTGGCCACGCAACCTTCTACCCCCTGCTCCTGTTAACCTGCCATCAACTGCTCCCTTTACTGAAGATGAACTCCGTAAAGTGTTGAAAGGCCGGTTTACCATCTCAGAAAGCGGCCGGGGAGGATGGTCTACGTTATGAAGATTTGCGCAGAAACATGAATTACAATTTACCAACGCTACTTTCTATTTTCAATACGTGCTTCCTTAACCAGACAATTCCAAAAGATTGGAATAAATCCAAAATCATTCTGATTCCCAAAAAAAAGGACGTGATTTGGAACAAATTGATAATTGGCGTCCCATTTCGTTGACTTGTATTATGTATAAAATGTACATGATGCTGCTCAAAGAGCGTTTGGTTCCATGGATGGTTGATGAAGGAAGAATGTGTCCACAACAAAAGGGCGCAATGCCAAGACCAGGCTTAACAGAACATGCATTTTGTCAAAAACAAACTTTGGAAGACTTTCGTCATGAAAGTAGCAAGCTGTTCATTTTGTACATCGACTTTGCGGATGCGTTTGGTAGCATTGAACACCCTGTTATGCAACGTGCGCTAACCGACACCGGCATGCCTGATGCTTACCTGAACATTTTTAAAGACGTTTACACCGATTCATGTTTCTTCGTTTAATGTGGGGACGGACCAACCTCAACCATCAATCGAGGCCGCGGTATTATACAAGGTTGTCCTTGGTCCGTCTACGCGTTTGAACTTGGTATAGACATGCTTCTTAGATGGGAACAAGAACCGTTTGATGAATTACACTTGCCAATCCCCGTCCAGGCCTATGTTGACGATATCGCAGTTTGTACAAGAGATCCTCAACAAATTTTCCATATGGGGGAAAAAGTTGAAGGTTTCTGTAATTGGGCAAAATTAGACATCAAGGCCCAAAAATCAGCCCTTTTGTACGAGCGTAGATCGGGCAATAATTGGTATAAACGTGGTCAAGCTGATCAAACCAGCATTTACCTCCAAGGTAACATTGTGGAAAAATACCACCGTGATAAGTCCTATGACTATCTAGGTTATTCAATCAATATGACGGGTGATTGGACTCAGCAAGTGTCAGAACTATTTCAAAAATTCAAAAACTTATTCCTAAAACTTGACATTGCTCCTTTACCAATATGCTTCAAACTTGAAGCGATCAATGTGTTATGTATTCCAACTGTTGAGGGCTTTTTCAGCATACTTCCAGTGCCAATCAAAACCTTAACGGGAATGGAAGATCTGATAATAAAATATGCCAGATCATGGTTAGGTCAGCATACCAATTCCAATCGCAAATATGTCTTTGTCCCAAAATCATCTGGGGGCCTAGGAATTCGTAAACAATCTAGCATCTATTTCGCCAAAAAGGTTTCTTGCAGTAATCAGATGCTGAATTCCAGTGATGATGTGGTTAGAAAAACTGCTGAAAAATCCCTCAAACTGCATATGCAAACAAGAAAGGTTAAAGAAACTGATGACCAAACTCATAACTTTGCAGGCTATGAAATAGACGAACATTGTATTATTGTCAAAAACACTAGAGTCTGTTTGAGCAAATCATCTTGGATTGAATTAAATGAAATTTGTTCCAGATTAGATATCAATCTAATTAAGGGTCCATATCCAAACTCTCAGTGCTTTTAAAGCATTTTTCTAGCGATTTAAAAGCGCTTTTCCAACGGTATTTCGTTCTATTGTTAAAAGCATCGGAAAAAGATCGGTGATTAACTAGAAACCTCTCTACTTATCTGGCGTTAACAATATAACTATTGTAGTACTCTCGATGGCTGCATTAGTGAAGCAGACAGATCAAAGGCGCAAGGAAGGTTGTGTTATATTCTTTAAGAAATACAATATCGCATGTTGCAAATGGATGTATGCAGTTCCGAAACAATTACACATCGAGACATAATAGAATTCTTAATATCCTTCAAAAGGAAATCACAAAATATAACAATTCGTTTGTGGTTTACTGTGAAAAAACTCATTTCGGGTGCCCTAATCACCAACGACGACGAGGAAATCGAATTTGCAAACATTTTTAAGCACATTCAGGCGAGGAAACCGTATCTTTTCCTGATTGATCATGAAAACATGAAGTGTTTCATTTTGGAAGTTTCATGCCCATTTGATGCTTTCATTGAGGAATGTTACAACACCAAGTTCCAGAGGTACATGCCTCTTTGCGATATGCTAACCATCTGCGGTTTTGATTGTAAATGTAAAATCCTCGTATTCGTAATTGGGTCACTCGGACATGTTCACTACCGCTTCTGCAATGGGTTAAGGAAACTTGGTTTCCCCATCAGAGTTGCTAAGGCCGTTGCAAAATATACCTCAATTAGTGCTATGATTGGCACTAACATCATATGGAAAATTAGAAATAGACTCACCAAAGATAATTGATTCTGCATTGTGAAACCTAACCAATTTGTTCATGCTTTGTTCATGTAATGATGTATGCCGCTTTTGTGGCTCATAATATTGTTTATGGTCATTTTTGAATAAAAATATCGTATATATGTATGTAGAATTTGTTTGATACCAAATTGACAAATACAGCTATTTGTATTACCGTAGTACATGAGAAGGTTTCCCGACCTGTAAAACTGCACTTTCATAACGCGTACTATAATGTTTGCTTATGTAATAAATGAGATGGAGCAATTGAGGAATATGCGGAAAAGGAAGTTGTTTCCATTGCGAATTCTTTGAAATCTCACATTAAAATAATATTATTTTATAAACTTTAGAACATATAAACAATTTACATCTGTTGAAATAAAATCTATATAAGGCAACGTTTCTGCTTAATCTGTATATTGTACGGGCACGTCTTCAAGTCTCTTCGCAAAATACAATGTTTTCTACTGAAAGGCGGCGAACAGATTGCGTTGAACTTTTAACTACTGGACGTCAAATGACGTCAATACTGTTTGTGGGTTTGTGGACCTTCCAGTCTTTTTACGGCCTGTTGCTTTG